>OX246746.1:10108302-10509802 GCA_945910005.1 Isoperla grammatica | reverse complement strand
AAAATCACTTAATACCAATTTTCTTGAATTAATTTTCAATTAATTTTATTTGTTTTTATTATTATATGCTAATATTTAATAACTTACTAAAGTAGAAGACAAAACTGATGGGCGACCAACGCACATTTGATTAGATGACCACAGGGGTCTAGCATATAGGTAGGCCTACTTATTACATACTTCTTGGCCATATGACGACCCAATCACTGTCAACATGTACACAGATGATCTCAGTACCGGTAATTAGAGCAATTGAATCAACATATTACTGCGATAGACAAACATTGCCGAAGTAATCGATCTATGTTTTGTTTGTTCATCGTTTAGCGAGGCAGTTATTCTCAGGAAATCGCTTCTTTGCATCGGGTCATCGGTGTAGGAAAAAAAGCACTACGATTCATTGCTAAAGTTGTACACACAACGTCGAAATACTTAAAATGCCCCACAACGACCAACAATAAGTTAGTAAGTATAGTTACTGATACTGATATATAAAGACATTCTAATGATGCTATAAAATACCATCCTCACAACTATAGACCGTTTCGATCAAGACGCTACTCATTTAGTCAGTGGAGATTAGTTCTGCTGGTCGGCCTAGCCTTCTACCTTCCTCTGGTGATGGCCAGTCGCTGCCCATCGCGTAGACCTGCTACTGAGCACTGCTTTGCCCGAGGGCATGAGTTTCGTAGAGAGGGGGGGAGGGGGGAGAGGGGGGCTCCTATTAAGGCAAGCAATGGAGGTGGGGGAGGTAGGAACCCGACCTTGAGGGTACTTCATGTATAGACTGTTTAGAAAATTCAAATACTAGACAAGCACATAAATCTATCAGCCTGAAGCTTCCTGAATTTGCTTGTGAAATAAATTTAGAACTAATTTATTTTTTGTCTTTAAACTAGTAAGACATCACACTGCTACTGTATTTCCTATCGTACAGTAGATCAGCTCGTATGATTTTTTTATATAATACAATCCACACCGTCAAAATTGATCACCTACAAAACAGTGGCGCACACCATGAAGGGGCGGGGGGGGGGGAGGCTATCGGAACACCCCCCACACTAGAATATGAGATGTATAATACAAACAACGCACATATATTCTTTTTTTCTGTAGCCTCTCGAGGAAAGAATAGTCGAAAATATTCGCTTGTGGCGTATGCGTGGGGCCCGACCCCAGGCATGTTGATTTTTTGTTTAATGCCAAAAAACCATCTAACCACCTAACAAAGCCCACCGAGGATTTGTTTCTATTTTGAACACTTACCCTTTATTTTTGTTTTTGTAAGACTTTGTAGGACACTCAAGAGTAAAGATCACAAGCTCAACAGTGTGACTGACGGTTGTGGATGTGACGAACTGCTTTGCTTGTCACTGCGTCAGGGAGGGATTAATGACTGACTGAGTGAGAGTCCCCATCATAACATTATATCTAATTGCTTACCTAATACTGATTGAATTTGATTAATAAAAACAGTAACAGTCCCCCCAGCGGATTCAATACCACAACCAGGATATGTTGACGCAATGGAATGGTAAAATTATAATATATAGGCGGGGGGGGGGGGGGGGGGGGGGGGGGGGTCTAGTGGAAGCTTCACGTCATACAGGGGTTACTACATTTTTCAGTTTGATTTCCAAGAATGAAATAGATGATGCGCTTGAAATTATAATTTGAATGTTGTAATTTTTATGTGTTCAACATACAAAATTCAGTTGAAAAATTCTATAAGAGTTGAGTATTTCTATACAATAAAAAAAAAATTAATAATGCGTTTTACCAAATTAAAATTACTATAATTTTGGGCATTTCTCGTTCACAGGCAAATCACAAATCGCTAAATGGTTTTCAATACGATTTCTTTGAGCTTTCAATGTGAACAGTAATGACGAACGCACTTACATAAAGCACACCATTTATGTTTATCCCATCTTTAAATGGAACATATCAAATGCAAATTCGTCAAGGATTTAAAAGAAAACGGACATGTGTACTAGAGTACAATATGTTTGCAAAATGAAAATAATCTTCAAATCTTCAAAACATATTTTATAGATTCTTGTAACTTCTTCCTCAACCGCTTACGCGAGTTAACCGAACTTTTAAATCGAAGGTATTATTACAAAAATTACAAGGCGGTAGAATTAGGTACGGCCTATAAAATGTATAAAAAAAAAACAAATTACTATAGCTCGTGTACCATTTTGTTTCCACAGTTAAAATCAAAATGTGAGTTCGATATTTTATTTTTAACTCCTTATTTCATCTAGCTAGAAGAACGAAAAACAAATATTCACCGGCAACGAATTATTGAATGCTCTGCAATCGATTGCTCCAAGACAACCTGTTTTAAATACCTATAGCCTCCGCGGTCTCTCTCTCTCTCTCTCTCTCTCTCTCTTTCACGCACACACGCACACGCACACGCACACGCACACGCACACGCACACGCACACGCACACGCACACGCACACGCACACGCACACGCACACGCACACGCACACGCACACGCACACGCACACGCACACGCACACGCATCAGTTCTCGCGAGTCTATCTCGCACTCTCACTTCATCATATGGTAGTTCCTTATCTCGGTGACAGGTATAGATATCGAGGTTATGGTCATATCTTGACCAGTCAACATCAAATAACCTTCAATTTCGACTTATATCCGAAAGTAATAAGAGTATTTCCAATGTTGCATAGCCCGGAGGTCCAGTTATTTTTCTACGTCATCCAACATCAATGCCAGTAGATTTATTGTAATTATAATCTTTATTACACGTTAAGAATGAGTGCAACGACGGCGAACATAAGAAACATGTCTCCAAAAACATAATGACACCAAAATAGGACCTAAAAGCGCCAATATTTGAATTCCTCAACAAAATAATAGCGAAGAAGTTACTAGGTAGAATAAAAACTCTGATAACGTTTACCATTCAACAACGTGTATACGAGGTACAGCGTAAACTGGAGTGATTTGGGGTGATTTATTAAAATCGGTGACTGACCAAAACCGAAAAATAATTTCCTTCCAACTATTCACAGGATAAGTACCATAAGCCCATTGTCCACGTAAGTTTATACCTCTGGCTAAAATATAATAAAAAATAATCATTGAAAGCGTCTATACAGATTTCGGAGGGACGCAAATTAGTCCTTTCATCTTTGGTCTCGCCTCTCCCTCCCTCTCTCTCTCTCTCTCGTTCTTTCTCCTCGTCGGCGCACGTAAGGGGCGATCTCCCCCTTACCCTTCCGCCCATCCCCTAGACTAGCCCACAGAGTGTTTGTCCTTCTGGCTCGTATGCTTCGTTCGTTCACACGCTAGCTTCGTCTTCGCTTCCTTCCTACTGGCCCTGTGGCCGCCCCGTACACTCTCAACGAAAAGTAGCCATACACCCCGATTACGTAAACCACCATAATGTAAATAGGGGATACCACGCTTCATCTATCTCTATGGTACTGGAGCATGGTACTGGAGCATGGTACTGGAGCATGGTACTGGAGCATGGAGCATGGTACTGGAGTACATGTAAACGGTGACTTTGGAGCCGTCATACGAGTCACATAATAATGATATGGTATTACAATGGTATATTATGTCGCATACTGAAAATCAGTTCTTGCAACTGAGTGGGTAGACAATAAACAAAGACAAGTTTTTTAAATATATTTTTTATGTATTCATGTATTTATTTATTTATTTATTTATATATTTATTTATATATATATTTATTTATATATTTATTTATTTATTTATATTTTATTGACTGATTGATTGATTTATTTATTTATTTTTATTTATTTATTTATTTATTTACTTATTTATTTATTTATTTATTTATTTATTTATTTATTTATTTATTTATTTATTTATTTATTTATTTATTTATTTATTTATTTATTTATTTATTTATTTATTTATTTATTTATTTATTTATTTATTTATTTATTTATTTATTTATTTATTTATTTATTTATTTATTTATTTATTTATTTATTTATTTATTTATTTATTTATTTATTTATTTATTTATTTATTTATTTATTTATTTATTTATTCATTTATTCATTTATTTATTTATTTATTTATTTATTTATTTATCCTCATCTGTTAATCCTCTGACTCGATAGTAAAGCAAATGGCAGGGCTCCGGCACATGGGCAGAACTGGATGATCTGGTTGCGATTCTCTGCCGGGCCAAACTTTCATTTCAATCAATTCAATGTATATAAAATATATATAAGTTTAATGGGGAGACGAAAGGCTACAGGTTAGATGAGGGGAGAACAGATAACAGGTTAGAAAAAAATCAGATAGCAAAAAAGTGTTTGTATACAAACAAATATTTTTAGAAAGCAGTTGTTTTAAGGTTGGATTATGTGGTTCTAATATATGAATATAATTTATTATTATATAATAAGAATAACAATTAATAATTATTAAAGTTTTCCAGACTGAGGGCAAAATGTCATTTGGAATCAATTGTGCTGTATCAGACGGAAGAACGAACCATTTTACGACAAATTAACATCGAATTTATTGGGTTACTAACTCACGCGGAACCTGATAAGTGGTAGATACAAAAAGTTATATTTATTTCCACTGTTGTTCGAGACTTTATTTATTTAAATGTTGTCAAACTTCTTAAATGTTTTTGTTGATTAGTTTCAGTGTGTGCCGCTCGCTCTCCTACGGTTTGTGTTTGTACCATTCTAACCTACAAGCCAATTTGTCAATATAACTCATTTGGGAAATAAACCGAAAGTAAAAGTTATTTTTTCTTCTCCCAAGAGACAAAAAATCGTTTCCCCGTTGTACCACATCGGGCGAGGCAGCACATGGCGCACCGTCGCAAAAAATGAATACTACAATCCGAGTGTTTTTAAGCACCTATCATACTACTCGCCTCAGCCCTAAATACACACGATGCCTCCTTCAGCAGTCTACTTGTTCTGAACGAGTTGCTATGGAATTCCTACAACCCCACCCCCCTCCCCTCCTACCAACCCCCGCAACGAAACGAAAGGGCTCATCGAAAAAACTTGTTGCATCTTTCCCACTACCTGTTGATCATTGACCACGGTTATCTAAAATAATGATTTATTACGGGTGCTCATTTCACTGCACTGACGACCGGGATGAGAGTGAAAAAGGTAAATTTGTGGTTTGCAATAAACAAAAAAAATGTGGCCAGCTATGAGTCACTCTTAGCTTCCTTATTGACACACAGAGACCGACAATTTCTTATGGCCATTTTTTATACATAAATGTTCCCACTATACTGGGCAATTAATTCAACACCTTCGTTCCTCGCGATTCTGCCCACTTGTGATTAGATTAACGTAAACGATATCAACCATCAAACTTCTTCGGTAGGTAAATTCTATATAATTTGCGAACAAGGAAGGCTGTATTTTGCACGTTAACTGCGGTGAAGGCGAGCTCTTGCGTTATTTATGTACTTGTTTGGTATATTTGAGTGACGTGATCTCGCAACTTGGTTGGTATTATTGTCCTGGTCAGTAGAGTACTGAAGCTGATTGTACTACTGGCCCGCAGAATGCGCTAAGCGCAGGTGTTCCAAACCGCCTCAGGTAACTTCTAAAAAGAGAAGGTGAAAGGAAGGACGAGGGGGCAGGCAGACAAGGGGAATGAGGACCCAAGTCCTTCAGACCCTTAAAAAGTCCCAGACATAAAGAAACATCACATTATGTCCGCTCCAACAAAAACTATACACCGAGATGAAAACATCGCACCGGAAATAAAGATTTTTCTTGTTCATCTTTCGCGTGACGGGTAATAGATTCTAAGACGGAAGGGGTGGAATCGCAACGCCACAAAACATCCCGATTCTTTTCAGCCACTTCCGAATTGTTTCTGTGGACGAGGACAGTATGGACAGTGGGCAGTCTCACGTGTCGCGTTCTGAGGGTGGACTGAGGACAGGAAATGACCATCGCTGTCACTGTCACCAACCAGAGGAGATCTATCACGCCTATACTCTTAATAAATAAATTGTTAAAAAACCACATCCGCATGAAATTTGAGCACACTATTTTACGGCACTGGCAGATCTTTGAGGTCCTTGTGGAGTCCCAAGGAAGCCCGATATTGACATGTAGCCTACTCCTACAGTAATGCTCTTCCTCCAGCAGTTCTAACCCCTCCAGGTGGACACGGGAATGGTCACCCGCACAACTTGTCCACTCAAGAGGAGCTTAATTTGTCGATACTTTAAAGTCCGGAAACGCAACTATGATTAAAATAGTTTCTTTCCACCTCGCCCAACTTTAACCGCTTATAAATTGTTTTAAGAATGTCAACAAACAAAACGAATCTTGGTTGAGTTGAGTCTATCCACAATTTTAATTTACCTAGTTTTTTGTGCCGCTCATGAAATTCCTGGTTATTCCACACATATTCTGAACGTATCAGTGATTTATAATTTATTTTTATTCATAAAATTAATAACTTTGATTGTAAGATACGGGACAATGAATACCCCGCTAAAAACAAAGCGGTTATCAATCAATCAGATATTGAGATAGACCTCCCATGGCCTCATGTATAATGGGAAAATATATTATACCAGTCGTCCACACTAAGCATAGCACAGCACCGCACAGCACCGCACGCCTGGCTACTTTCAATTTGGTGTTAGAAAAAACACTTGTATACACACAAACACAAACGCGTGCTAAGCTCTCACATTTGTCGCACACGCACACGCACACGCACACGCACACGCACACGCACACGCACACGTCAGCAATGTCACTTCATTCATTTTTTTAATGTAAATACTTGGTGTCGGGAAATATGATTATTTATCTAAAGAACTGACAACAATAATTTAATGCATTTTTTTTACGCACTACAGAATGCATTGCAGACATTTCTAATAGTGTTATGAGTATGGTGGTTATTTTTTAATTACTTTGGAGTAAAATAATGAAATAAAATAACAACCGTTCTGATTGCAATATCAGACAAGTTTGTCATATAGTTTAAAGTAGCGTTTTAACAAAATTAGATTTGTTTTTGTTGTTTGTGTAGTGTTCTTGCGATACAACCAAAACAAAAACGTAAATTTCGTATAGTTTCAATGTTGTGACTAGTCCACCCTTTCTAAACATTATTGAAGAAGTTGTTTATAGATGCAATATGTTTGACATTCGTTTTTAGTGCCATTAAATAGTTACCTCCTGAATGTAAATACTTGTTATTTGCACCTAGGTTTATAGAATCATTACCCGATCTCCGAATTAAACACTTACGTCATAAACCAGTTGGCCACATGCATTGCACTTACATGCATGTCCTTCCACGCTAAATTGCTGGGACATTAGAGAGTAGACAACGCCAGTACTCGACTCTTGCCTCAAGAAACTACTAAAAAAATCGAAAATCAGTTTTCCATGAGGAAATGATATAATGAATTTTATATTACAGACAAAGTTTTAAATGGTACTCGGCAACTACAAACGTTAACGTTGCAAGGACGAGCTCTAGCACAGGCAACAACAACTTCAGATATGCATATAGAGTTAATTCCATTTCATACAACGCGTATGGTTCTGCATTATAATCAACACCGTTTTCACTGATTTTTTAAGCGATTATTATAGTTACAAATTACAATTATGATACACAGTTTACTGTTCACAGCAATGAATCACACATTCTTTCCCACTTGAAGAATACATTTTTTTTTTAAATACTTTAGTGTGGAAAGGACTTGATAAGTGGAACGGCGAATTAACTCAAAACTGCGAGTCGACAGTTTGAGAATCAGGAGTAGCAAATTATAGAAATATGTATTCAACATTAAATTTATTTTGTCTATGCATAATGTTCTTCCTATTGATCTTCTCTATACTGACCAAACCTTTCAAAACCTGACTACCAAACCTTACTACCCATGTGGAGGTGAAGAATGAATATAAACGGGTATATTGTAAAATAATCATGGAACAAGGATATATACACCTCAATTCAATAATACATAACTTCGAAATAACACTAAAGTTTGAACAGAAAGCCCTGGCTCTCTCGAGGATTCGAGCGTAGAGCATAGTGGCACATATTTTCATCTAAGCCTGTTCTGCACGTAGGCTTCTAATAAGACATGTTTGGGACAGAACAAGATCAATTATCATAGTTTGGTGTATTTCACTGCTATAAAACCTCAATTAGTTCTACGCCCGTCGCTAGGAACGAAGACAAATGACCAAACTACTGCCGGCGATACACTTGATCGATTCTGAGTATACAACAAGCTATGTATGGCCAGATAGGCGAGTCTTATACCGTTACATCATGTTGGACGTCGGTTGTTACCAAACCCAATAAATGAACTTATCATTAGCCAGAGTATAACGTCTTTCATTCCTGTATTACAACACATTCCAGCAACATCATTAATATTATAACACACGATATGATGGACGTAGATAAAATATTGTTCTGTTGATTATTTTGGATCTACAATTTAAGGGATTGCAAAAAAATGGAAAACTTAAATTCCCCATTTTTGACCTGGTTCCATTTACAAATTTCTTAAATGTACATAAATTAATGATTTGTGAATTTTTTACTTGTATTTCTTCATTCTTGCCGACCTGAACATAAACATCACTTATTGATGCGGAACGATGACAATGTTTAGTAGAGAGTTCTGATTCTTTAAACGAACGCCTTGAGTGAACTTCTTTTGCATAATCTCTTCTAATGTTCACTACACAGAACTCTGATAACTTGACTTGACTAGTTTAGTATATAAATTGATACTAACAATTCAGAGATTTTGACAAAGGGTTATAATACAAACATATTATGGTGGTTATACCATTTTGAGTTGGTCTGTTAACTTACCGTTCTCAAAATGTATTTTACTTAATAACGTCTTCTCAAGATTAAATGTACTGTTAATTTGTGAACCTTAACTTTGAAGGGTGACCTTTTAATCCGATTATTAAAGTAATAAATATATGCCTTAATGGATCAGGTTTTTTGCTTATGTCACAACGCTGGGATCTAACCGCAACCTGTTACAAGACTCAATACAGTAAACGCGCTAGTACCTTTGACAGGTTGAAGAGTACACTTTGGAAAATATTTTCAAGTGCGGTTCAAGTACTGGAAAACAGGTTTTCATTGCAAAACGACGGCTAGTTTTGTTATTTACCATCTTGTTTGACCGACGTAATTTTAACGTGAGTCGTTTATTATTTATAAAATTGTTATTTTGAGAATGCTAGAAGAAAGCTACAAATTAGAAATTGTGTTCAGTAACAAGCAACAAATAATTCTTAAAAGTTGGCTGGAAGTAACATTACCAAATTTCTTTATGGTTTCCAGTAACTTATTTCGCCATGATTGTAATAGAGACACTGGTGCACCATAGGATAAGTTAGCACGAACAACCGCTGCTTCTTATGTATGTAAAAAACGAATGTACCTGATGCTTATAAGAGTTAAAAGATATAGTATTATCATTATAAAATAAATACGTACCAACTGATTACCTTCATGTTGCTATTGTTGACAACAAAGTATGGATTACAACATGTTGTCCTAAAACGTAATTAACTGTAATAACTCACTTGGGAACTTCGATTACAAAAGATTTGTGCGTTACACCATCTTTTTGGTGGCACGTGATTATGATAGCCGCTATCAGTCTTCTGTTGATTGCTCTAAATACCACAACATGTATTGTTTACCCTACTAGATCAATTACTAAGCTTATCTTTGCATATAGCTGAACGATGGTTCGACTCCCCGTAAGGCAATCTTTTATTACGATACATCCCATAACTTATTTATGCCACAAAGCACTTTTGTGTTCGTACTTCTTTGCCATGGTTGTAAAACACTGATCGATTTTACATGTCGTATTTCAGTCGTCAGTAAAAAGAAAACCATAACTGTTGCGCTGTGTACTATTGTTGAATACATAATGAGCTATACAAGAGGGGGTAACAAATATTTAACACAGTTTCTGCCGAGACCGCTGTCATGTCATTCTACACATGTAACTGTACATTGTGCGGAAAGTTTTGGGTTCGAATCCCAGTAGGTGTTAGCGTTAACGTACAATGACTGTCAAACTACACAATGCCAATAAAGTGAACAAAATCATGAGCAAAGGCATACTTGAATGCGGCTTTGAACTGGTACAGTAGCAACATTAAGATGGTTGACGAAGATGGATAATACACGATATACAATTAATATTAACATTAACATTGTTGGTTGCACAAGACGAGTGAACCTCGGCCATAGATCGTGTTTGATCACAGTCAATAAATCAGTCTTAAATAGACGGGGGAGGGGGGAGAGGGGAACGGAGGGGGTATTTAACCAGTCTTCCTTCCGTTCAGGTTTTTTAGGGACCTTAATCCGGTTTCAAATTACAAGTTGTATTAGAAAGACGAGATGCAAGCTAGGTGCTACAACTTCCGGTATACGGACCCACGAATGATTGAAAGCAGAAGTAAAAGTTGGCCACCCTCAAGGCAGGTGATTGAATATTTTTGGACTTCGTACAAAAAAATGAGACATAGTTGGTAATATGAAACTATTTGATGATGAGTAAAAGACGATGAGCAGGAATTTAGAATCGATATATCTTTCCCGGAGAAAGATGAAGCCCTGATTTCCTGTACACAGGATAATCTTGATAGCACCCAAGGCTTGGCTATAGTTGCGGAACGAGAATTGGGTGGCTGTAAGTGTATTATGAACTATAGTTTGAAGTGTGATTCTTGGCGTTTCATTACCGTGTTACGCTAATTATTATAAGATAGCACTTCGAACAATAATGATAATTGATAACAAATAGAAATAAATAAATCATAATAATAGCAAATAAAAATATGTAAAACATAATACTATTTAGGCTGTTAAAATGTGTACGATTGATAATAGTTGTCGATACATTAATAGTAATGAAGTGAATTCCTAATTTATTAATTATTATATTTGTTAATACGAAAAACATTTTTTAAGGAAGCAAAAAATTGTTTTATCTTCAATGTTGACCAAAATGTCTAGATAATTATTTATCCCTTTTCTAGATACATATAACATTATCTCTATCTAGATACAAAATTAATTATCTAGACACAACACTGGTCCTATTTGTAAGACTTCAATTGATTATCATACACAGACACATTCCATTAGTGTATCCCTACCCAACTATCTTGAAACAAGTTGATTCCAAGTGAGAGAAGTTATTACTGACTAGAAGATATTTGCATAATCGGCGCATATCGACGTCTTTCATAGAATGTTGACGTTGATATGCGTTCAAGTACGTGAGGTGAGCCAAACGTTGTGACATGTACACTCGAAGCCCGAAGGAGCGGACCAAGTTCTGCAACGGTCCCCAACTCAAACTATGGCCGATAAAGATGTATTCATCTATTTATATGCAGCTATAAAACTGATTTACAAAGCAGGACGACAATATACATAATAAATAAAACAATAATCTTGGAAGATCAAGGAAAACTACAATGGAAAGAGAAAAGACAACAATTTAATCATTATTAGTTCTCTATCCTAGCGAATAAATGTATCGAAAGATGTATGAGAAAGAAACTGAATTCGCCTAGTTATTTTACTAGTAGTACCTTTTTTGTGTGTTGTAACTTTTTGTCACATTACACGTCAAATTCGTAGGTACGATATTTGTCAATGAGACAGTAAAAACAAGGCCGTACAGGTATCAACATCTTGTATTAACAACAACTTATCTCTCCGCAATATTGTGTTACAACGTGGTTGATACGAAACAATATAACTCAATGTTATTGGTGGCTCTAACAAAAACACAATAAAAATGCCATCTCTTGCGCGGACAAAAAAATCAACCCTTAACATAACTTGTATGGCCCCCTTTACATTTAGTGCATGCCACTTCTGTATACAAAATTAAAACCTTTATTACTTTCTAACCCATTTTTTTTTTTTTTTAAGTGTGATCGGCACACGTTGATTATGGAATCAATAGACCAATAGCTCTTTTGTAGATCTCTTGGGCTGCCGCTTACAATAAGGCAATACACACTTGAATCTAGTATTGCAAACCCCCTTACCCCTCCACATTAGCATAAAGGAAGTAGTCTGACTTGTGCATTACAATACTCAAGGTTCAGTAAGCAATTAATACATAATCTACATTTTACAATGCAAAATATCAAGTGTCCGTGTTTAACATGAGAGATTCACGATCTTTTGTAAACTGGGAGTGAGCTAGCTCACAAGTGAATCTGGTAAGTGTATTTGGATAGTCAAGATTGAGGAGTAAGGAATGTTTTTAGGTCTATGATACCTGAGGAACTTGTATTCACTATTTATTGAAAAGCTTTCAGAAGAATTTGAGCTTTTATTAATATATTATCACAGAAAAATGAAATGTTAGTTGCATCTATTTCGTCCTACGTTATGTCTCGATACTCTTCAACAACATATTTTAGAAATAAAGATTCATATTTGTAAAGATACCGTTGGTTAATATTCATAAATGGATGGTGTTAGCTTTTATAACTTTTGAGCAAGAACATTCGTCATAGCATTCTTTATTCCATTAAGTGAGAATCTCCTTTTTTACCTGTTTTTCATATTGAGTCCAGTGTACCGATATATAAATTATTATTTACTTTTAAACTTAATTTGCATAATTTAAAAATGAACACATACCACCGTTCGCGGAACTACTTTCAACATCCAACATAACGAAGCTGGAACTGGATGGATTTAAAGAATGATCGAAACGGCGCAATTAATTTAAAGTAGGACCGTTGATTGATTAAAGTTTTGAAATGGATTGTAGCCAATTGAGTAGGACCTAATTAATCGGTAGCTTTGTCGAAACATCAATCAGAATTTGTCTGATGACGTTTGGAACAAGACACACTAGCTAATAATGACAAGTGGTATCTGCCACATCGACTAGTATACCAAAACATCTGCCATTCATACTCAGTTTTGCTAGGCTTCATTTTGATTAAACAGCGTTTTCATAAGTTGACACATAATTATAACAAAAAGTTATAATACACTAAAAAGCATTTAAACGTTTGTGTAAAGCATGTTCATACAATGAATCTCAAAACATAAATTCTGGAAAAATGTGTAGTGACTAAACTGCGAAGAAAATGGGTAACGGTTATTATGAATCTTGTCATGTGCTGGGCAGCTATTGTGGTGGACATGGACATTTCTTGTTCACTGAATCACCGTAAAACATTGTACAAAGTATGATAGTAAACAAACAAAAAAACAGTAGGTTTACGATGGCTATCAATGAAAAAAAAAAATATATATATATATATATAGAGAAAATGAATACATGAATATAAATGTAACTGAAGTCAACCATATTACCCAATCTTAAATGAGAGTAGCTACCCCGTTCTAAAAATGTAAATTACTTGGAAGTAGCAGGAGAGGCTATGAAATGAAATGAAGTGTATTTACGCTTCGTCAATTCTTCTGCAGTTATTGATTAGGGGTTGAAAGGGTTGTTTTGAATCAATAAAGGTACAGTGACAAACCGCCTTATTCAAAGCATGATGTGTGTTTTAAAAGGGGGCATAATTCCATTGCAATTCGTTGTATAGTACATTTCCCATTTGCACCCACAATGTTTCATGCAGCTGTTGCAGAACGCAAGCTGTATAAAATGCATTTACAAGTCGTTTCCTTTGCATTTAGAAAAAAAAATCGACTTGCAATTACAGAGTAATTTCAGTAAATGTACATGAAATCATAATTTTCAGATAATATCTACTTCTAGGGAGAATTTCAATTTGAGTTTCCGATCTCAATATATTATGCATAAGCTTAATCTATGGTGAACGAATGCTTGAATAATTTTGTTGTTATCTTCTCTATCTACTAAAGCATAAAAAAAAAACTATTTGTTTGACTCCGTTAAATTTTAAGATCATAAAAACTGTGCAAGGGCGTACTTTAAGTAGCAATAAAACTATTGCGTTTGGCCTTTGATACAGTATTAATTTGCGCTCTGGAGACGTCTCAAGCCAGATGGACTAAGCCTTCAAATACATTGCGTAAATATATTGCTAAAACATATGCCTGAAACACTTCTGCCGCATACGTCGGCTGCTGATATTAATTACAAACAACCAAACACGTCGACGGTAGTTCGTTGTGAAGTCGATATTTTTCGTAAGACTAGTAGTAAGTTAATAGCCATCAAAATATCACGTACATTTTACGAAAGATTCGTGGCAGGAGCAATCCATCACGAGTATTAACAATATTTCTGGTGACAGGAACAAGTTTTTTCATATGTTAATGAGATTTCTGTTGGTATTCTAGGCTCCATAGGGGGCCTGTGTTGGTTTAGAAGAATATAAGGGAAGGTTAAGGGAGGGAATAACCTTCTGTATATGCATGCATGGAGACTTACCACCGGTAGCCAACATTCGGAAGTAAAATATTTTCTCTAAAAACAAACATCGGACAACGTTTCGAGAAAACGCATTTATAACCATCCTTATCGATGCAAAACTAAAAAACAAATTGTTTCAACTTAACATGAGTGATTAGCTCATTCAAAAGTAGCCAATCACCTTTCTGTAACCTGATAGGAGAGTGGATGTAGGTTTGAGCACCCGGTAGAAACAAGTCTACTTTGAAAACCTTACACGAAGAGCGATTAGTAAACGTTAGAAAAAGTCATTACACGAAATAAGATCATGGGGATATGGACCTTCTGTATCCTGCATTAGTTGCGGTCGCCACTGGAGATGGCTCAAATATTTTCACCTATTACTTCATATTCTAACACATCTCGCAGTCCCTGGCTAGCGTATCTTGCTAATTGAATACGAGGGTCAGCAGAGGTATGTCTATCTTGTTTTGAAGTGGGTGTACTTGCAAGGTTGCGATTTGACAGTTAATTAATGGATATTAACCGTGATTTGAAGACCGTAACTGTGATTATATTCGTGATTTCCTTTTCAAACCGAGGAATGAGTTTCATCATTATTTTTATGTACGTTTAAATTTACTAATGATTATCTTGTTCAATTTTCCTATGTAATTTCAAGCAGCGTTTACGAAGGATAAGTACTGGACTAGAAGCCAAATCAATTTGAATTTCGTGCGTTAAGTAATTCAAAAATTAATAATTACCACGGTAAAATTGATACCCTTTGAAAGGCGAACGTATCATTGCGTAAAAATCGTTTAATAATTTTAAATCAGCCAAGATTCTCTCCAGCTGTGGCATTCTGTCTCATTACTGAGATTGCAGTCCTGCACAGTAATCACCTGCAGGTACTAAGAGTCAGGCCTAAGAGCTTTAGAGGCTTGAGCTTACGAGTCTCACGGCGCCTTCCTTCTATCAGTATCGCCAACTCCTCTTGAGGAAGCGGTGATATAAGATTGTCAGGTTTTGACAGAGCAGCAGAACGGACCCATGCAGAATGCAGAATATCATCATGCAAGACAAATATCTGGACAAAATCCCAGCTACTCGAAAATAAACGTTTTTCTCATTTATTCAGTACATACCCCGATTAGCGAGAAATTTAAATTCTTATCGGCTGTTTGAATTTATAGTTTATTCGTGATTGGGTCAATATTTTTCGTTGTATCTTATCAGTGAACTATTCAAATCACCCGCAACTCATTATTCGATTATAAAGTACCTTTAGTTGGTAACTAATTAAGTAAGTAACTGTAAGGTTTACCATTTTTGAGCCCTTGGGTAAATTATATAATACACCTTACAAATTTTAAGTAGTTAATTACTCAATATCAGAACATTTACCGTACATATACAATCGGTTCTATGAGTATAGACCTCTAAGGTCCTACACTTACTCATTTGGCTTTGAAATTTCATCGACAGTAGTTCTTTAATCTTTACGGAAGTTCCTGCGAGTGCGAGTGCTAAATAAACTAGAGCTGAAAGTGGCTGATAAGAGAATGTTACCTGGCGGTCTTGACTGACTTCACTCAACTAACCCGTGTGACTGAATCAATTGTCAAGGCCGCGTATATACCGCGCCAGCATTCACCCATCACTCAAACAATATCCATCATTAACATTACTAAATAAATCTTGTAACTTAATAATTATTATAACTAATCTTAAAATTGTGTTTGACTGCAGCAGAACTCAAGGCCTAGAATAATATCAGAGACGGGGATTTATTTCTGTTTTTTTTTTCTTGTCATTAATGACAAAACCGGTATTTTATTTAAGTACAGGTGATAAAGCTAGGCCAATTACAATTTCACTCGCACGTGTAACATAGTGAGGAATATCGCGCATGTGATAAGACATTTTTCCGAGTTGTCTACACATATGCATAGCTTGGCTAAACATAACACATAGACATATTGTGTCCGGAAGTTCTACGTAGATAACGGCGATGCTGAAGGTAGTCTACACTTTATGTTGGAACGAGATTTGTTTTACACGATTTTAATTTCCACGCAGTCAATTAATAATAAAAATTAAGTTTAAAAAGTTAAGATTGAAGATTGACAGGAACATAGATGGCGTTAACAGATAAAACATTTTTGCGGACTATGGCATTTGCATAATCGTTAAGCTAGCAAATTATGCGAAGATATCTCAGGTTATCTTTTAAAAGTTGATAATGCCGCTTAGACTCATTCGGCCATTTGATCTGATCGTTTCAGCTCCACCCAAACATGAGACTAGCCCACTCGTGTAGAGAACCTTAGTGTCGATCTACCACCTTTCGTCGTTTTGAACAATCCACACACAATCCGTTTTACTCAAGTTTTTAGCGAACCATTTTTGACTAAAAAATAAGTATATTAAATAAATAATAATAATAATATTAACGAATTTGGTAAAGTTGCATTAATTTACACTGATACTGCCCATAAATCTTATGAATTATTGTAAAATGAATTTAGATTTTTTAACAACCTTTCGCAGAAATTGATATTAATATTAGCAAATTCCAAACTTCAAATTTCGAATAATAAAATAAATTGACTTCTATTTAACGAAAGGTAAAAAAAAAAGCATAAGTGCCGATAGGAACTTAATTATTTGTAAATCTTCCTCTCCCAGTCCATGTTACAATTTAAATTCAGGGAAAAGGATTATTGATGTATATTTATTTATTTAACCGCAATAGTGGCCAATAATATAGTTCTAGAATGTAGTATGAATGTAGTATGAATGTAGTATGAACTGACCTGCGGACACATCTTGCACTGGTATTTCCTTCCGGTGCCCCCATTGGCTGAGATCTGTCCCTGCATCTTGGACGCGTTGATTGGCTGAGGAACGACGAGCATGGAGCCTGACGAAGGTGTGGGCGCCGAAATAGGGGGTGACGCCGAACTCGCGCTACTGTTTGACCGAGGAGCGGAGGTGTTGTACAGGGACATGGCCCCTGGGTGCGACCCTGCGTCCATTCGGGAGTCGTCCACTCCTGCGGGGAGCACAAACAACATGGACTTAGTCTCAAGGCAATACAACAATCATTATTATATTAAACATATTTATTATTATTATTATTATTATTATTATTATTATTATTATTTATTATTATTTATTATTATTATTATTATTAGTATTATTACTATTATTATTATTATTATTATTATTATTATTATTATTATTATTATTATTATTATTATTATTATTATTATTATTATTATTATTATTATTATTATTATTATTATTATTATTATTATTATTATTATTATTATTATTATTATTATTATTATTATTATTATTATTATTATTATTATTATTACTGTTATTACTATTGAAAAAACAATGAAGATTTTTGAGCACCCTGGCGTCTCTTACCTGCCGGGCGCCTGGGTTCAATTCCCGGTCGGGGTTGCATTTTCAATAATAATCAGCAACAACCAACCACACATAAGCGCATTACTTACGTAGTGTAAATTAACCACATACACATTGAGACAAAATAACAAGTTTATTTTTTATTTAACGAAACATAACAAAGAAAACAAAATACATTATGTAATAAGTTTTTAGAATTGCATCAACACATAGATAGATTTGAGGAGCCTCACACAATTTCAATGAATTGAATTTACGTTGGGAAGTGTCTATATAGGAAGTGTGTCAAATTATGAATGTCAACAGCCGCCTACTCTACAAGAAGTAAAATCGCGATGCATTTCACATAGAAATATTAAAAATTCAAATTATTATTGTTATAATAATGCATGAATTTCAATGAAACGCCCCCTAGATAACGAATCAATTTAATCAGAAAATGTTACTCAATTAAGTATTAAGTATTAATTATTTTATGTGTGGGAAGTATTGTCCAAGGGCCGTATTAATGACTGAATTGCATGGACTGAAATAATCCTTGATATAGTAATAATAATGATTGCTAGTGGGGTGTATCGTATTATTTGTAACTGCAACTGAGTTGTGTATTCGACCGTTTGAACATTACTAACGTATTACGGTATTCATCAGCTGGGTTAATTATCAATAACAATAGGGTGTATTCACATATTGCGCATGGTGGCCATACTGGAGACCACAATGGCATGTGATTGGTAGTTTATTATTGCAATGTTTCAACTGGCGTTAGGTTGAAGTTCCAACTGTTCTCTAACTTTGATTTGAGCTATTATCACTGAAAAAATAAACTCTCTTATTTTGGCCACTCTTTTTGTTGTTTCCAGTGACACACATAATCATTTCCGTAAACTTTATCGGGGGATAAACCTGTTTAATTCAAACTCTCATATTTCCCCGTAAACAATATATTTGTTTTCTATTGACAGCTAAATGAAACTTGAAATAGTGGCCTATAGTATATATGGCCGATGTGACGTCACGTGAATATGGACTGAGATGCGTAAAATAAGAACAACTGCTCCTGTTTTCGTCGCATGTGTGAAAGATATGGTATCATCATGTTTAACATGTGTTCCCACGTTAATTGTACCCGTACCGCATTAGTTAATTGAAAAGACAAGAGGATTGAAGGGGGACCGCCATAACATGATGTTTCTTAGTGATACTTAATTGGTCGAACCATCAAGGATATACACAGGAGAATTTAGACCTTAATGACTTTATATATGAGTAATGCTTTTTTTAATGGAAGATATACTCACTGTCCAGATAAAAGTGGATGATAACAGATTTAAAACAACTTGGAAATGAAACTAAGTTTTATTACGTAAGGGCTAATTCATGTAGTCTACTATACAATAACGAAAATACCTATGTCAGCAGCATCGATTTGTAGATGGCAGACGAAAGATTGACATTTTTCGCTGAACTATATGTTCAAATACAATATATAGTGACAAAATGATGTAAATCAACTTGACATTTATTGATTCGCAAATGTTACACGTCTATTGTTTATTATCATGCATGTAAAAATGGTGTTACGCTTTAATTTATCTCGTTTTTGAAATTACAAGTTTTGGTTTGGTACAATTATTGAGTAATTTGGTGTTCTCGTCTTTTTCGATTGTATGATGCTCTATTTATTATCTTACAAATTTAAATTATTTAATTTATTTTTTATCACTGTTGTTTATTTACATTACAATGCTAATCAAGGATCAAAGACATAGTAGAAGTAAGAGATTGCAATACGACGGTTCTACTGGTCAGAGCAGTAATCGTTCGAGCATGCAGTGCTAGTTTGTTTACATAACACTGTCATACATAACTAATAATGCAAGTGCAAGTTAACTCACAAGCTCATAAGGTGTAGCAAGTTGCGGTTTACGAAAATAACCTTCATCAGGTGCAGACAATATCACAGTGATATTATTATATCCCTCAATGTTTATGAAACATTCATCATAATTGTCAATTATAAATTCTTAGAAAATTTATTATTATGAGTAATTACATTTAATTCCAAGTGTAATTGTTGCTCTCTCTGTTTTAATGGACCTATTTCATTAATGTTCCATCCTTCTCTAGGCGGCCTTGACATTAATTGTTATCTATTTTCCTATCTATCTCCTTCTGTGATGTTCTTTGTTTTAGCCAATTAGTTTAGTAACGCTGTATTTTCTACCGCGCCGCCGGAACTCGCAGACAAATGAGCATCTGGTGACGTCACATGTCTCTATGACATCATGAAATGACCTCACAACCCAGGAGGCCCCCCCCCCTCTTTCTTTCACCATTTAACCCCTGACCAAGAGTTCACGAAATTATCCTTGGTAATCGTCGTGGCATATTAGTTTTTGTAATTGTTACTACTTATTTGTTATGAGGATGTTTATTGTTGCTATTGTTGAGGATTATTGTTTATTTATTATTATTATTGTCATCCTGATCATCACTGTTGTTATTGTTGCTGTGTGAGGTTTGGTTGGTTAGTATTATTTGCATTGTTGTTCTTATCAGGCTCGACTTATTTTGGTTTACTAAAAAACAGTTATATGCACTACATACAAACATCTATTGTGGCTGAGAGTACGGATCTGTAACAATGTAGATCACCTCTTTTGTTTATATACAAAAAAATCATCTACTGACATTATTTTTACCGCAAAAACCCCCTAAGTAAAGAGTGGATAAAATATGAGGTGTAAAAGTGACTACAGCAATATATTTAAATTTGAAATGACATGATAATTATTTTCATGCAGCGACAGTAATAATTATTCTTTCTGTCCAGAAGTGCTGAGCGTATTACTTTTACTGGGAACCTGAGCTTCGTACATGGGTTGGGTAGTATTCTTGGGGTTATCAGGGTTGCCTTGTGCTTTTTTTTCGTAATATTGAAATGCATCTGTCTATCGTGTTGACCGGTATTCTTATGAATCAATGTTTCAGTGGGGATGATGGTCGTGAAACTCTTCAGCTGGCCAAACCTATTTATACTATTCACGCTTTTTTGGATTCGCAATGTTTCTATGTTTGTATTAATTTGTATAAAACAAAGTTTGTTAGACCTACATCTTAGATGTATATTAAACAAATGATGACAGTAACATTCGATCAAAAATAATTTGAAAGTAAGCACATATCTGTTCTATTAGTTAAGATTATTACAATTAAATTTCTGTCATTTTAAGATAACTTGTTTCTTTTTAGCATCCTTAATTTAGACTTAAGTGATTTGTTCTATATAACTGCTGTATTAGGATATCTGATAATAAATACATATGTAATAAATAACAAAAAAATAAATACAAACATACAAATCATGTTGTTGCTTTACTTGAATGCATTATGACCAGGATGTATTGTCTGTTACCGAACTTCCTTTGTTTCAGGCCAGAAACTTTGAAATGCTGCCATCTTACTACAATCTTCTCAATTAATATAAATCAAACAAAGTTATAATTGTTAGATAGCCATTAGGCCTACCGGCTAAGTATCTCACTGTACCGTATTATTCGAGTGATAGTTTTCGTAGCTTCTCTTGACTGTGTTAAATGGGTTGTAATCGCATTACTCTAGAATAGATTTGCTCATCCTCGCTAGTCGCTCATGATAATTACATATTAACGTGTTTAGGTGCTAAAAGGATAGATCATTAAAGTCGAGACCGAAGTTGGGTCCGTATGTAGTGACCATACTGCTGCACACTGCACACTGTCATCATTATCATGTGCGAAGCACTGCGGTCTACGCGGTGTCGTTCGATATCGACTATCGAGGTTTCGATACGATGTGACCATTCGACTTTTCGATACGTTATCGTTTTCTGTCTGTATATCATGGTATAACTTTACTTCTTCGCACTAGTGTGTTCTTCCTTTTTTAAATTTGTAATTAATATTAATTTTTTTTTATTTTTTATTATTGTTTGTTGAATCAGTTTTATAACGGAATAGGTAAACATTAAAAGATAAAATAAAAAGAGAAATAAATAAAGAGACAAATATGGAGTTAAATTTTGCGGTTTCATATCGAATTCATGTTCGAAATATTTTTAGAACCAACCAGCATTATCGAATTTCTTAAGAATAAAATAAAATGTATATCTAAATGATAAAACCACAAGATTTTACTATTTGAGTGCGTGTGTGTATGTGTGTTATAGGAGGGGGGGGGGGGGGGGGGCGATCGTGTTCCAGTATAATTGAATGTACAACTACTGTCTACAGGATTAATTACCAGAGCTGATATTCAGATTTTGAATTACAAAATTCGATACCTATGACCCTATGTCTTTATCACGAATACATAATATATTGAAAAGTTGCTTTTTTAATTCTCCTCCATTAGGCGCTGGCTCTCCTAATCTAACCAATCAATATCGGTTTTAATTAAGAGCGAATCTGCCAATTAGGAAAGAATACTTCCTATGTGAATATCAATTAAAGCGATTGTCTTTTGACCTAACGAAAGAGATCCAATTTAGTATTTCAAAACGCTACATATTCGACTTAGTGTTCTCTCCTCCCAAGCGGATTGACTTGTCTTATACAACTCTGGGTTTTTATGAAGCACACATTGTTTTTAGCCCTTCCCGCACATTTTACAGTTGATAATATAGATGTACAATGTACATTGTTCGGCCTTATTGCCAGTGGACTTGTTCACTCTGCGTACATATGTACATTCTGCTACTTAGTTTTTATAATCTTACTTGCACATACAAGAAACACTTGACCATAGTCACTGCACTTGGAAAAAAATAACAAGATTTTCGAACTTTTCTGGAGGAGAAGGCTAAAATAAAACTATGATATGCTTTGACTTGTTGAGCAGTCAAGGCGTGTATGATGGATAAACTATGTAAATTATCGAATTAACCTTTCTCATTTTATAATTTGCATTCTTTGTGAACTGCTGTAGGGATAAAATGAAATGTGGTATTTGTACAGAAGATAAAGATAAGGTTTCTTTCCTTCGTTGGTTTGCAATTACACATTCAAGTTATTAATATTGCTTAGATTTCCACAGTTCATCAAATTTGAATTTGAATATTATTCAATATAGATTTCAGAAGTGCTTTTAAAAAGTGTATTTCAATCATGTTATATTATGGAAAAGGTAATCAAAGTAGAACTATTGAGTAGCAAGACGAGTGGCGTGGCTACAATGCTTTAAACGTGGGTTTGAGCCAACCCACGTGTGAACGAAAGGCAATCTTCATTTACACAAACAAACACAGACAGTTATTTACTTTGATTACTCAGTTACAAAAGAATTACTTGAAGTGCGAGGTTCTTAATAAAAGGATAGTAAGTTTTTTTATGTTATTGTATAACACACAGTGGTGTATTCCTAAAATATAAGGTGCCTGGGCGGTCGAATTTACGTGTGTACGGGGGGGGGGGGGGGGGGGGGGTGTAATTTAAGCAGGTGGAAAACGATGTTACAGAAATTGAACGGGGTTAAAGAACTTGAGGGGACGTTTTTGAGCAAAAATTCAGAGGCCATACATGTATTTAGAATTTTCTTTTGTATTTTCGATGTTAATTGGCCCCATAGTGTAGTCTGTCAGAGTCATATAGAACAACGAAATCGGACGTTTTTAATTATCCACAAGGAGTCCTAACAACTGTCAAATTTGATACCTGCAACAAAAATCTATTTCTTCTGTCCATCGTTTCGAAGCTATGTATATTTGGGCATGCGTATTTTTGCTACTCCAGTTATAGAAAACTTTTTTCATTACGCCTGGCTGTTCTTTGTTGTGAAATGTAGGACTTCGTGCATGTATTGTAATGGTATAATACGAAGCACCTGGGCTAGCCCAGAATCCAAATAAAAGTGCCTAGGCGGCGCCCAGGCCCGCCCAGGCTCGAATACACCACTGATAACACAGCTTCCAAGTTGACATTTATATAATAATTTATATGCGTTGATACACGCATCATGTCAAATATCATACTGCACCGTACTTTTAACATTATCTTCTAACAATTATTTCGCTATCATATTTCTATTATTTTTCATAATGACGACAATTATTTTATCTGAATTATGATGGAAGGGTTTTACATGGTTTCCGGGTTTGAAGTTTGAAATGTTAATACTTTACATATTAAAATAGGTATTCATTATTATTCTTAAAATTGCCCTTTTAAAATAAAAGTGCCAAACAAAAGTGTACGTATTACTTTATTTTGATATCCCCGTTTCTAACCATAAACCTATCTTGGAAATCTAAACCTATCTTGGAAACGTTGGATTGGTTCTACCTTTTGACACGGTTATACCCAAAACTTGATTGGAAAAGCCAATTTCTTCTTGTATGCACATTATCCATTTACTTACACTTGCAATCAGTATGGTAACATTTATAATATTAATTTTCTTTCCCATAATATTACCTACACTACATCAACACAATATAACAGACCACTCGATATCAGATATCATAAATCGAACAACTCGTTACAGTAATTTAAATACGTCAATTTCTCGGTGAAACACTAACACCTCATAAATGATAATTTTATAATAAATTTTCTTTTATTAATTTACACTCCTGAACGGTTTCTAATTGATGTATTTGATACGTTACTATCTCGCACAGTTGACGCATCACTGCTCATCACTTCATGTCATGCGTCGTGAGGGATACGGGATTCACTATAGCTAAACTGACCAAAACGTATCCAAAAAAGTAATGTGTTGCCATTCATTGTTGGTAATTTGCATTTAATTATAGGGAACATAGACAAGATTTACACACAATGGAAACTACATTGATATAATCAACATTATTTGGTATATACATATGTTTAACGAATCTATGCTTAGGCATTTTAAGAAATTTATTTTAATTTCTGCATTTTTTTTTAAATATTTGATGTATTGTTCGAAATGGATAATAATCCATGAATAACCCTTGACAAAACCGCAAAACAGTGTTAGATACTTTTTAAATACTTTTTAATCACGGATACCTGAATACCACAATATCCGTTGTACATCTAAGTTTCCCCTTGGTGTTTTGTGAGGGACCCTCTTAGGCAAACAAAACCACTGTCCAGTATTGAGTTTGCTTGCGGAGAAGTAAAAACGACAAAACAAAAGAAAATGCTTCTTGTCTCACTTGTGTATATAAATGCTTATCTGCTAATCAGTTTGGGAGAACCACTTATCACAGTGGTATGAATGAACCACCAATACGAACACAGAGTATGTCGTGATATTCTTCTAAATGAAAGCAAACTCGTGAAGTAATTACTGCTTTGCCTTTAACGTTAGTGAAGCCACGTATAATAATTATGTAATTCTTAAAATTTTCTTTATTTTTCTGCATATCAAACTTAGGAACAAAGTCACACATCAATATATAAAAATGCGTACAGGCTTTAAAGGTCAGGATTAATGTTAATAATATGAAACGAGCTCACGGGTTTTTACGCCATGTCGTTGACACTCACCTAAAAAATGTCGTTCCGACGAGGGGACCCAGAGCGGTCCTGAAACGCGTAAACATGGTTTTAGGTGAGTAATGTTAACGACGGTGCGGAACAACCCGAAGAGTGTTTAACATCATTAACACACACACATTTATATATTTGGATACATGATTAATTTTCTGTAATTCCGTGTTTATCTTTTTGATGTTAAAATCAACGACGGAGCTAACTGGTTCCTCTAAAAATTTGCAAGAGAAAACAATCGATTAAAACACAAAAATGCCATGCAACCAACTTCAAATAACTCGGTTACAAAACACAAAAATCATGTAGTCAAATATGTACTATATTCAATCCGGTGTAAAGCCTACAAAAAACACAAAGCAGGCAGGATACAAAATGGTGACAAAGAACATAACGGGTTAAGGGGACACGATAGAATGTAAGCTCAACAGTTTGTGTTGTTTCAAGTATACCGATGAAGTAACATAAGCCTACAACCCTTGGGGGGAGGGGGCGAATCATGATCAACAGCTATTCGCGCTCCAAACATGCAAGGGGAGTGAAGCCCCAGTCTAATACCATTAGGGTTTAGAGTACTACCTGTTGTCAATACCTTGCATAGTTTGCCCCTCAACACTGCGCTCTACCGATAAATTACAAAACAATATGGTTGAGTGACATTTAAGAAGAAAAGTGTATAAATATGATTTCAAGCAAGTTAGGGATGATTTGATAAGGGTCTGCACGGTGCACGTTTCTTCTATAGTGTGGAGAGAGTAGTCAAGCCAAGAAGTAAAGCGACAAGACCAACAATGAAACACAAATAATTGATCCAACGTATTATTGCTATTCTGTTTTGTATGTAATAGTTGTTGCCAATGCCAGCAGGACGCCCTGGGTTCGAATCCGATTAGTAGGGTCACATTCGTAATATAATTGCTGTCACGCGATTTCCATGAAACTGGTTATAACTTAAGTAATTAGGCCTATCATTATTATTTCGTTTTATGTGCACTGTTTATTATTTATAATTATCGGTGTAAGTTGTACGTTTCAACTTATATAATGCTTATAACATGGGCAGCAGTTATGAAATTACCCCAATTAGAGATTTCGTGTAAGACAAGGTAGAAAATTCAAAATCGTAAATTAATATTTTCGCCGTCAACTTGTCAATAATCATCAAGATAGAGCACATGTAACAACACACGTTGCTTGTTGATAAGTGGACGGCCTTCTGGCCAGCAAGCAAGGCCTGTAGCGGTGGCCAGGCCAGGCCAGGTAGGTAGGCACCTGCTCTTGCCGACGGTGACAGTATTACCAGTTACCACCAACCAAACGATATTTCTTGATATTTGTAGACGGCCTTGTCGCCTCGACTGTATACAGTCTAGACCACTGAAGCTACTACCTATAGAACCCTTTTTATACCGCGGCATGATGTAACGCATACACATTCAAGAATCACTAATTTTTATTACACACGCATTTCGATTAGTATTTGGCAACATTCGTATAGGTTGGTTCGTAAAGTAGTGACGTCAGAGGGGCATAAAGCTGCAGTGCAGGTGCAATGGTTGTAAATAGAAATATTACCGGTGGGCAAGTTAACTTAACGCGCTGAGTAGTGAAGTATAGTGAATGTGAACACACATGTGTTGAAGTTGAACGCCAGTTGAACGCCGAGACATGGCTCACCGGTAACACTTACTCTAGTTCGAGAGGATGCCGGTTCGATTCCGCCCACTAGTAATCATCCTGATCAAAGTTTTTTTTTTTAGGTTTTCCTCAGTAATAAGGCAAATGCTGGGATTAAGTTCTGCATGAGCCTTCGGACATAAATTCCCAATATGCAAAACACCCTTATATACTTAGTCACGTGAAGAGGGGCAGATTAAGATTAGCGTGCATCCTAAATCAGGGATTCCTATGGAGATTGGAGTATGTTTATATCAAATATAACACAACAGTACAATTTACTTAAAATACTAATTAGAAAAAAGGATACATGAAAAGTTTTAGTAGTTAATGAATAGCTCAACCCTAACCCCAAACTGTAATAAGTACAAACACTGTCAGTAACATGATCACTTCCTAAAACTTGTAAGGTAACGCGTTCACGAAAGGGGAGACATAAACGTGGTTACTTACTAATGAGTTGTTTACTACTGTCGTGTGTTATAATGGAAATATGATACTCGAACCACTTCGTAGTATGAAGAAACAATATGAACCGTAGAAACTGACATGTCGGTTTGCTAAGAAGTCGTTAAGTGCAATTTCACAATTTCGATGATTGGGACTAGCGCCGACATTGACAGGCTTTCAATCACTCCTAATGAACATTACCTCTTCTACACGTTTGGCTGACGAGGCCTTCAACGTCCTTGGCCCACCAACTTCCTGCGTAATAACAAGAACGATCCAAGCGCGAACAAAATACTTTGTGTACAAACAAACTTACCAACTTCTTTGCCAGATTCTAACAGCATTCTTATGGTAGACCGTTGGGTGCAAACGATTGAAATTCACTGGCACGTATTAATTAATATGCATACGATGTACATACACTTTAAAGTAAATATCACACGAATCTAATTTGAGAAACATATTTAATAGGCGTAATATCATAGGTCATATGTACACGAAACGTGATGTTATGGCGCACATCCACTCGAAATAATTAACCACTTTTTACATAAGTTTTTCACTACACCCGGAAATAATATACCTCTAAACACATATTCCAATGAGTTGAATCGGTTAATATTTACAGACTAAGACGAACGAACAAGTTAGTACAGCAGGCTACATAAATCCAGTCACTGTCGAATGCCCTTGTGAAATGAGAGCTGCTTCTTCCAATGCTTCTATCACGCTTGGAAATTAAACTCGAAATGACTCCGTGTTCTTAAAAGTTAAAATTGTTCAGCTTGTTTTAAATTGTTTCTACGCCCACACCAGGTTTCCGCAACTCAAGGTCGCTCACTATTGGTCAAAATATATACATAATAATAAGAGGGGAGGCTGCTACACTGTAAGATAACGTAATGTAACTAGTAATTATGCATCTACAACAACTGCATACTGATTCGAGCTAGTGGCAGTCTACAGTCTAGCTGTCAATGTGCCTGTTAGTACAGTCTATAGGCGAGCACGTGATTTACGTCGATCACGACACCAGCCAAGATTCAACAGTCACGCACACTCATGCACGCAACAATACGCTCACGCACACTCACGCACGAGTTACGCCTTTACTCAAGCATATTTAAAAAAAATAAATAATAATAATAATAATAATAATTATAATAATAATAATTATAATAATAATAATTATAATAATAATAACAATAATAATAATAATAATAATAATAATAATAATAATAATAATAATAATAATAATAATAATAATAGTAATAATAATAATAATAATAATAATAATAATAATAATAATAATAATAATAATAATAATAATAATAATAATAATAATAATAATGATAGTAATAATAATAATAATATTAATGTTTTTTTACGTCAAAGAGTGCCGACAAGCGTGCACACGAATATCTTAAAATAAACTTCGAATTCCATTGTTGAGATACGAAGAAAAGAGACGAGAGACTTAAACAAACATGTTCGAAAAAACGTAAACAAATGTTAAAAACTATATAAAGAGAAATATAATATCTGCAGCAAAACCATCTTCCTGAGGAAGGTGTATGCTTTCATTGTTCATAAAATGCAATGATGTATCACGCGCGCTATCACGTGTCACGTGGAATATCACGTACACACGAACCCACGTGACTCGCGCATGCATGGGATGTTTTCAGTTAGGGTGGATGTTATAAGGCGCTTCTTTACTTTGTGGAGTACAAGAAATCTTCCGATAGATAGCAGCACTGGCCTCTCTAGCATCCAAGTACAACAAAACTCTTCTGAAATTGTACTTGAAGAGACGTCACTGTTTTGATAGTTAGGTTCATGTGCCATGAGTTCAATGATTGACTTATGGTAATTATGGGACGAATAGAGTCAAAAGTTGTAACATTTAAAGCAGAAGTACCAACATAAAAAGGGAAAAAGTTTTCCAGAGCACAATTGTTCTAAGTTATGTTTTTATATTCTGTATTACGTATCATTAATAAATTATTAATTTTATACTAATTAGAATACCAATCTGTAATTTCTCATTTATTTCAGTGCGTTTAAATAATAATGTGGATTATAATTTAAATGACGGATTCCTAACTCCCAAGTATATCCAAATCATTTTTTTGTACAGTGTAGGAACACAGGCCTTATACGAGTTCCATGGAAAAAGTATACAATCCCCAAAAACAATTATTTTATTACTACTTACACTGTAAACTAAAACATTCTGTCGATACAGTAGAGAACAACTTTGCATACGAAGGACATTTCATGACCTTCAAGAAAATTCACGGTTTGGATTTCTTTTATTGTTTGTTGAAGCTGTTCGGTTCGTGATCCGTGAAAAATATAAACAATGCATATAAGCTGTAACTAATGTATTCTATGGTGGCATTGATATTAATCACGCTCTTGAGTGGTATGACGGGGAGGGGGGTGGGGGGTGGGGGAGGGGGGAGGTAAACTAATTTTTCACGGTACAATTTAAACAAATTTAAATCTTCCATACTGCATTTCATTTTTCAGAACAAATTTCTAATACAGTTTGTGGGGGTTTCGTTTTTTTCGTTTACTCAAAGAGTATTATAGTCGATAAAGAAGTTCTCTTCACAGGAGGAGAGCTCCACTCAAAAGACACGGTTCTCCGATATTTTAGGGATGGACTACAGTTTACTACGGAGGTCTATACACAAAACTGTTTTGGTTGTGAGTTTATTCCTGATATTTGATACTGTTAGATAGTTGCATCGTTGAATACCTCCAGTTATCACCCGGCCAATGTTTGTGGTGATACTGCGTGCAAACATAGCTGCAAGGTATTGGAACAACCTTGATATATGTGATTTATTATACCAACTAATTCGATCCCACTAATTTCGATAACCATATTAAACTAACTGGCTACATTTCGTTCCACAACGTTAGAACAAGCTAATATTAATTATTCCAACACAACACAACACCTTATTAAATAAACCGTGTCTCGAAAAGACTTGGGACATGTAGTCTTCGCACCTCGGCTGGCGAACCAGTGGGCATATGAAGATGAATTATAGAACTGGACCTCGAACAGCTACGCGGTGAGTATACAGGAAATTCTTATTAGTCTGAACGTTAATTTACAGGGTTTGTTCGCGATACTGACCAACCGAAAAGGTCATTTGGTAACAGTGTGAAATGTTTTAACATAGTTTTAATTTTTGATGTACGATTTATGGGAATACGGTCAATTTCCATGTTGGTATAGCATGATAAATAACAATCGTGCTACCAACCGTACAGCTTTAATTCAATGGAATTGTTCTATGAAAGTTAATCTGGAAGTGAATGGTGTCAACATACATGTATATGAGAGATGTTTTCTTACCGTAATTATAAACCCACAATAAACAAACTATTTTACACGTATATATGTATATTTAAGAATATTTCACACAAATCACAGCTTGTGCATTGTACTTGAATCTCTACATTTAATTACATATTATCGTACAAGTAGAACTCTGTATCTTGGATCTGTAGCGATGAGACGAAGCGAGAGCAGTGGTTGGGCTGTGATCTTAACATGCGTGCATCCGTCTTGAAATAAATACATTTTTGTAAGATACCTGTTACAGAATATCAAAATAGGTCCCTTTTAAGTTACAGGGTATATTTAGGTATTCGGTTAATTGGCTGTTTGGAACGGAGATCCGAGGGCAAATTTGTCTTCGCAATTATACATCACTTAAACACGCAAGCCATTTTCCTTGCTTCCTACCAGTTTAGAGGAATACGTCTTTCAAACCGAACCTTTGAATAACCTTCTACAGTCAGATTCACAACGTACGCAAATACGCTACCTTAATTTGTATTCATTCACACTTTTCTTGGCTTTTAGAAACAATTCGGGAGAGAAACCTTTGTTGATATAACTTACTCAAATTTCATACAGTTTTCACACCATGGGTGACAATTGACAATAAAGTTCTACGAAATGATTTCTATTCACTAGGATGTGTTGCAGTGGAAAGGTCACAGGATGTTGGAGATCGAAGGTATGTTTTGCAGTGGCGTGCGGTTGTCTGCTAATAATGGGCTTGTGTTCTGGATGGACCTGCTCACGCAACGCACATGAACTCATCTCATTACTAAATATCCACAGCTGAAACCCCTACTGCCCAACTCATGCGATATCAGGCAGAGATCGTGTCACGTCAAACCAACATACCTAAATACCTACAACAGCAAACTATACCTACAAGGGTCGTGTACTGCACGATCTGGGTTCATGCCCAAGTAGTGGTAAATTACTACGATTGATATCACAATGACCCAAAATATTATTACAATTTCATTATTATATTTTTGTTTGTCACACTTATACAATTTTATAAACAATTCCAGTATATAATTTAAATGTAGGCCCTACTACGTTTGGTATATTTGATTACATAATTTATTGGTGCCTTTCAAAGAATTATGTCACTTTTAGGAGTGGAGAGAGTAGAGAAATAAATACTTATGTTATATTGCGAATATGAATAATTCGATAAACTTTTTAATTGAAGTTCAATAGAAAATCGAAAACTTTTGAGTAACACAAACGAGCTTCCGAGTAACATTTCCTCTCATTAACAGTCGTCAGTTATTTTCACTTCTGCTTCATGTCCGCGTCCGCGTACAGCGGTGTTGTCATTCTGACTCTACCCACACGTTTATTAGTTATTACGCAAAAAACAAGTAGACAGAAAATCATTTATCAAACATGATTGAATGATTTAATTTAAAAAATATGGAAATGCAGGTAGTATAAGCCTATTTGAACCATCTCTTTATACGGCTACAATTAATCAAAGATTACTTACGAGTCAGTTTAATAGGCTTCATTAAGAACCCGCTATATGTAGATGCTCCATGTTCCACAATCTGTTAATCAACCGTTAAGAACGGCTAATTAGTGATTTAACCCCGATTAACCTATGAGTTCCACCTACCCCAAAGTTGATATTTGCGCAATAAAACCAGTTGTATCACATATAGGAACCTCGTACAGATATTCTGTTGCAACTCCTAAATCTACGACTTTATTTTCATTCTTTTTCTTCGATTGAATTCAAGAACCAATTCTTATAAACCCGTTTTTGGTAACTTTCAACGAAATTACAAAGAAGTCAACCGTTAACGGGACCCATATAATATACCGCTGGTCGATAAATCTACCTGCGTCAAGATCTGTATTTCCTGTATTGATGATAATATACCTTCTCTGCAGAAGCGAAGGTCACTGAATATGTGTGCCGTACATCTTCTCAGATGAGTTAGGCCACCTCGTTCCTTGACATGCAATTATTAATCTCTACTAATAATCCTAGCTCGGACTAAAATCCTACGACCATCCGACAGGAGGCGAAGAAAGAATGCTGGGAAATGTAGTGCAGAATAACTACCAATGTATGTTACAGAAGAGTTGACTTTAGCAGTACAGGGATTGACACTCTTAATAATTGCAAATGGTGCTTCTGTACGATCCCATGTGAATGTGAGTATAGACAAAACTCTTTCAACATGACCGAGCTATGATTGTCTTCTGGTATAAGCATACCTACGGGAAATCTGCATTACATATTTTCCGGAGTACTTTCCTCAGTTGTGCATCTTTTGTTTCAATGTGGTTATGCAGAAACGTGAAACCATCTCGTGACCTGACAATCACATACAAACATCCATACATTCATTATTACTTTAATAACTCTGGGGTTAAACGTAAAAACGGCGAAGAAAATGTCTGATTTTGTGGTTATTTCTAAAAGCCAGACGCGAATAAATGAGACTTTTTGCTCACAGCTCTCATATTGCAGTATGCATATTAGAGCCCCCCCCCCCCCCCCCCCCCCCAGCCCTGTTGGACGTTTAGCCAGGGGTGAACTTCGTGTCGACTCAAAACTACCGCCGTTCCTACAATTCATCATTCGCGAAACACACACGCACAAATATTTAACACTAATGTAATAATTTATTTTACACACGGAATTGAAACTAGCAGTTTTTCGCGGAAGGTTTCCGATCACTTCGAGCAAAAACCCATGTGAAGTTTTTTGCTGCTCTCAATTGACTCACGGCAGTTTTTACAAGTTTACGAAAAAACAACTCGGATCCCCCTCCCCCACCCTATACATAAAACTTTTATTTCGTCTAGACTGTCATAATAACCGATAATGAATTAAGTTACAAAAAATCGCGAATCAAAACCGTCTGCAAAAAATACGAGTTCGTCGATACATCTACAACTGTGCGGTATTTTGAACATAGTCCGTCTTTGAGACAGGTAGAGGCAAGAACCGAACTGGATGCGTAAGGTGAACAACCGGCTTTTATGAATTTAAATAAGGAATTCAAAGCGCAGTGGCCAAATAACAGCTGGGTCACTGAAATAGTTTCAACCAATTAAAAACTCCTTTTCCCTTGGGGTGGTTTGCCCAATGCGCGCGCATTCTGTGTGGAAACAGAAGAACTATGAAACAGGTTGAATTAGTAAAGATACCACTAATGCTCTATACGAACGGACATAACTCATCTGATTAGCGGCTTAGCTCAGTCCCGTGACATTTTCTTGACTGTTGATTGGAGGATTAAAATCGCTAACAAGTAGAATTTTAATTTGATAGATTGTGTTAAAGTCATAATATATTAATCTAGAATCGTAAGGAAAGTATTATTTTTGTTAGTTTAAAACTAGCACGTTTTTCGAATACTGGAATGATAACTCTCGAAGATAGTGAAATATAATAATAATACAACAATCATGTTATTCTCTTGTAGGTAAAGTGTCGTCTTCGTAGCCATTTTGCGTCCAGCACGCGATGGAAGCCACGAGACATGCAAGGGGTCGTAAAACACCCATACAGGCATAGACGTACTCGGACTACCCGACTACACCTGCAGACAAACGCTATCTCTCTCTCTCACACACATCATCACATGTACTCACTACTTACAGGGTCGTAAAACACCCATACAGGCATAGACGCACTCCTACTACCCGACTACACCTGCAGACAAACGCTATCTCTCTCTCACACACACATCATCACATGTACTCACTACTTACAGGGTCGTAAAACACCCATACAGGCATAGACGCACTCCGACTACCCGACTACACCTGCAGACAAACGCTATCTCTCTCTCTCACACACATCATCACATGTACTCACTACTTACAGGGTCGTAAAACACCCATACAGGCATAGACGCACTCCTACTACCCGACTACACCTGCAGACAAACGCTATCTCTATCTCTCACACACATCATCACATGTACTCACTACTTACAGGGTCGTAAAACACCCATACAGGCATAGACGCACTCCTACTACCCGACTACACCTGCAGACAAACGCTATCTCTCTCTCTCACACACATCATCACATGTACTCACTACTTACAGGGTCGTAAAACACCCATACAGGCATAGACGTACTCGGACTACCCGACTACACCTGCAGACAAACGCTATCTCTCTCTCTCACACACATATCATTCACAGTACTCACTACTTACAGGGTCGTAAAACACCCATACAGGCATAGACGCACTCCTACTACCCGACTACACCTGCAGACAAACGCTATCTCTCTCTCTCACACACATCATCACATGTACTCACTACTTACAGGGTCGTAAAACACCCATACAGGCATAGACGCACTCCTACTACCCGACTACACCTGCAGACAAACGCTATCTCTCTCTCTCACACACATCATCACATGTACTCACTACTTACAGGGTCGTAAAACACCCATACAGGCATAGACGCACTCCTACTACCCGACTACACCTGCAGACAAACGCTATCTCTCTCTCTCACACACATCATCACATGTACTCACTACTTACAGGGTCGTAAAACACCCATACAGGCATAGACGCACTCCTACTACCCGACTACACCTGCAGACAAACGCTATCTCTCTCTCTCACACACATCATCACATGTACTCACTACTTACAGGGTCGTAAAACACCCATACAGGCATAGACGCACTCCGACTACCCGACTACACCTGCAGACAAACGCTATCTCTCTCTCTCACACACATATCATTCACAGTACTCACTACTTACAGGGTCGTAAAACACCCATACAGGCATATACGCACTCGGACTACCCGACTACACCTGCAGACAAACGCTATATCTCTCTCTCTCTCTCTCACACACATATCATTCACATGTACTCACTACTTACAGGGTCGTAAAACACCCATACAGGCATATACGCACTCCGACTACCCGACTACACCTGCAGACAAACGTTATCTCTCTCTCTCACACACATATCATTCACAGTACTCACTACTTACAGGGTCGTAAAACACCCATACAGGCATATACGCACTCGGACTACCCGACTACACCTGCAGACAAACGCTATATCTCTCTCTCTCTCTCTCACACACATATCATTCACATGTACTCACTACTTACAGGGTCGTAAAACACCCATACAGGCATATACGCACTCGGACTACCCGACTACACCTGCAGACAAACGCTATATCTCTCTCTCTCACACACATATCATTCACAGTACTCACTACTTACAGGGTCGTAAAACACCCATACAGGCATATACGCACTCTGACTACCCGACTACACCTGCAGACAAACGCTATATCTCTCTCTCTCTCACACACATATCATTCACAGTACTCACTACCTACAGGGTCGTAAAACACCCATACAGGCATAGACGCACTCCGACTACCCGACCTGCTCTCCCTCACACACATCACTCACATATACTACTCACATATACTCACTACTCACTCATATTCCGAACACACAAAATGAGTAAACAAATTACTTTTCGTTTTTCGTAAAATATAAAAAATACAAGATTTCCACTTCCAACCAAGTTAACTAATTCCAGTAAGCACATTTCTTGATTTCACTCAATAGTATTCCTATGGACTAATTGTGTTTTGTAATACTAATAGGTACCCATATGGACTCCAACACGCAAAGACACAGACACCCGAATATGTTATTACACCTGTTTTTATATCACCAATTAAACGTATTTGAAAGTATTTCAAAGGTAACTAGTTAGTTTTAGAATAATGTGCGTGGTTGGTGATTTTTACTTCCAATTAAGGCTTATTATCCTTGATTAGAATCCGAAGGCTAAATAGCTTTATAGTTCAAGTCAAGTTGGACTTATATTTCGTGCACGTTGAAGGATAATAATTCACTTGGTCAAGTTTGGGACAAGAGTGTAAATTTGTGTAGTAGAACTTTCACATCTTAATGTTTTGATCGATTTAATAAACTGACGATGAGTGTAACATAAAACAAGTAACACTAATAAGTATCGTGGGTATGATCATACATAAATACAAACAAATCAATATCGAATGTTTGCGCGTCCGCGTACATAAATAAATAGTAATATTATATCAAACGTGTGTATGAGCGTAAATACACACTCATTAACGATCGAATATCATGTAGGACTATGCTTGTACATAATACAAACAATTCACATGAATTCGACGAGCGAGCTTTTTCACAGTGTAACAAACAAGTAACAACGCACAATTACGATCGAGTTGATAAGAGAATTAGTACTAACGTATTTTTACACAAATAGCAATATTTTAGTGTAGGTTTAGGCTGGGTTACCACATGTATTATATATTTCGTAAATACATACAATCATAATAATAAACAGCGTTAGAAGACCACAATATGTATTTTTTACGTTCACTACAGTAAAGCCAGCTATTTTCTTGACGTTGGGTTCAAATGTTGTAAACAAACGTTCCATGTGCATCCTTAAGATGCTCATTTTCTATCCGATTAATTGGTTTAATTAGGATGAAGGTACTCTTCAAGATGAAAACATTCGCTATCAAAAAACAAGTTGTGGATGGTGGACATTAACTTCATTCCTAATTTGAGTTCTAGGTCACTTAGAATTGCCGTGTTTTAAATGAAGATGGTAATAGTATAAGTACAATGAGTGCGTGACATGTAACGTAAGCATACTATCAGAGAACATGTGGAAAAAGCTTTCGGGTTGTCTGCAGGGATTTCTCATCGAAAATCCACCTGCTCCTAAAAACTCCTCTTGCTTTGGTTCCTAGAATTGGGATAGTGTTGTTACGAAGAAAAAAAAACTAAGAAAAAAGTTCAAGTGATGCAAAGTTACATAAATTTTTTTTAAATTGCGTGTTTACATCTAAACAATTAGCAGCTAGACTTAGTATGTAATTATTTTCGGGGGCCACATAACATATCTTCGTGGCCCACAGGTAACATATAGATAAACCAAGGTGTTGGGACAGATTTCATCTTGGCGACCAGGAATTGAACATGATATCTTTTGCTACGCGTATTTCCAAGGCGGTAAAAGTAATGAATATCAACACAATATTATATTATATGCTCCTACTCACCTTTATGCATACCTTGGTTTTGATCGGAATTCATTTTGGCCTGAAAAGAAAAAGAAACACAATTAAATAGATTTAAGTGATTGTAAAGTCGGGAATTAAGAAGTTTCATTCATGGACACGCTGGTCGAGTATAAAAACAAGTGGATAGGTTTCAAAAACTTTTTCTTAACGATACAAAAAATCATTTATATTTGAAAATTATATTTCATCACTTTTGTTCCTAGAATCGTCAACGTGATGACTGTACCTATTTTTGAAATTTGTCATTTTATACAACTCAACAACTTTTGACGTCACGAATTTTAAAGGGTGACATTAAATTCTGTACATTTATTCAATTTACGTGTCGAATTCGCAAACGAAATGGAAATGTCCTGTGGTCGTATTCTGTAACTTGATTATTGTGTATCCTAAAATGAACTCTGCCTAAATTCGAACTTGTTATGTTGAATGTAATGTAATATTGAGCAAACAAGTCGAATTTATTTTAAGATATACAGAAGTCACAGAATAGGGTCCCTGTACATTTTATATTGTCGATAAACGATAATTGATTAAAATAACGTGTAAAGTATGATTAGAGATTCTGTATAATCTTCAGATTCATGTGCCATTACTCTGCAAATCTGTCAGCGCTAAATAGCTAAATAGCTGTTGGACCAGACAGGACCCCGAAGCTTGGCGAGCCCCTTACAAGGACATGGAGACTCAAAGCAAAGCGCAATGGCACATTCCGCATCTTTCAACGTAAATCTCAACACGCTCGTAAAAATCAAAATTTTGCGACCTGACCTTTACAACATATTCAAAGTATTAAAATGAAACCGGTTGTAGTATTTTTTTTTTTGAGTTCAATAACCCTTTCAAGAGAAGGGTTTAATATGAAACTGACATCTTCATTCTGAAACAGTTGAAGGAATATTGCTCAATAAAACACGACAATCTGTGTTGGGTAATTCCTAGAGATTTATCTCGACGGTTGGATTGTTTTGTAACTGTTGAACCAATACATCAACATTCATCAGGCTTCACTAAATCAGGCATCGACTTAATAACACAAAACTAAGACTGATATTTGTGTTCGCCTTGGACCTTATACACACAAAGTTTCTTCAATTGTACTCATATTTACTTATGTACTGTTCAGGCCTTAAGCTCTAACCACATTTGTCGGTATCGGGATGTCAATCGCAATTCGGAAATCGTGAAAAAGTTAACCTCCATGGTTCTTATGGTGTAGTTCACAATACAATCGTAATGTCGTAATGATTTAGCATGAGAAAATGTACGATTGCGATCCCGTACCCGATTGCGATCACGATGCCGACAATTGTGGTTACCTTATCAACGTTTAATGCATAAAGTCTTGTGCAGAGTTTATCGACGTACCAGCCACAAAAAATATATGTACTAATACATTACGGTTGTAAATATTCTACACGTACTTTGTTCTTGTGTAATTTGTATTTGAAACCTGAAAATTGTGAGCCATTTTACGATTTAAAAAATGGACATACAACGTTATATTTGATTTTAAAATCTTGAAAAACGTGTATATACTTTATAATATAATTAAATACAAATTTAATTCATTGTGAATAACAGCAAGTGTAATGTGTCTCTCGAAAGAAGCCCGCGTTATGTAAATTGTATCTTGGTAAGCATGGGATAAAACCGTAGACAGTGTGACAAATGAATTCGAACTGTTCTCTGAATGGCGTGAGGACAAAATATTCGAACACTTCTCACATTTTCTATTCTTATCAATATGCCACATTTTTAGAGTGGCCACCAAAATCATGTTCATAACGTTTAGAATGTTCGGAGAAAAATGTCAGAACAGATCGTTTGATTTGTAATTACTTGCAACCTCTGTTCAAAATCCGTAATTGATAAATTCGTTCTGCAAGGGTTTTCGGTTTGTTACAATGAATATTTATAACGAAACTACAATTTAAGGAAAGAGTACATAACATTATTCGTGTAAAAAAAAAATGCTATTTTTGCGTTTTATTAAGTAACGTATTGAATAAATTTCGGAAACCAAATGTCTAGCAAGTAATACACAAAAAATTGACTATCCAATGGGACATACTTTAACGCCTTTATTAAATATACAATCATACTAAGGGCCGGTCTTACAATCTCCTAATAGGAAAGTTACTTGTTGCAATTAAGGGGTTTGGAGGATTTCAAGACTTTTGATAGGTCGTTGCCATGGAGACAACAAGCTATTTGACGTTAGCATAATAGTACTGCATTCAAGGTACTGTCAACCGGCTATCCTATGGTAGACCGACTCAGCACCTGCTGGACACACTAAGACCTCGTAAACGTGTCCACTAAAGATTATGCTACTCAAATAGGGCGTATAACTTAAACGTGTCTCGAGTGAAGTACTTTGTAAGATATCCAGTCTATGTGTCGATTGCCATTTTCAATCAACTGACTAATCGAAACAACTCCTAATCAATTATCAATTCAAATTACCTCATATCCTTGTTTCGTGACCATCGACTGCCTTGGCCAAGCATAGTCCACTTCTTTGCCGTGAGGGGCGCATTGCTGTAACAATTACATTGGGAATTAGTACAGGTAAATGCCACACATTCACAGCGAATAATAATAATTCACTATTACTACCTTCTTCATTTAACCTGACAACGTTGTCCGGCCTTGACTACTCTATTGCGTGAATAAACAATAACATGTCTTTATTTCCTTACTACGAAGTCGTACGTAATTCATCATGTAAATTAGGTAATTAAATTATTTTTATAAGAAAATCAAGAAATAATTATAGAAGACGTGGATTAATCAATTATGTAGTAGGTACGTAGAAGTGAGAAGAAGGGGAAAATGAGAGAAATGGAAGGAGGAACACTGGCCAAACTACGCGAACATTTGTGAAATTAGGAGGTGAATACTTAAAATTTAGACAAAAGAGTGATGATTGAGTAGACAAAAGGTGCAATAGGCCTATGTATGTATGTATGTATGTATGTATGTATGATGAATGTAGTAAATAATATTAATAAATAATATCAATACTAAACCGTAAGTATATAAGGTAAGTTGTAAGGTAGATAAGTAAGTGTAAGCAATATTTTCATTTTATTGTTGCTAATTCAACAGACACTTTGCAAAATGATCTAGGATCCTTAGACTGAGTTAATCACGGTCATCTAAATCTTCAATAACAACAATGCACAGCAATATTCGACTGTTGTGTAAAGGTTCATCATCTATTAACCTTGATTTTATTTTTTAATTGTTGTGCATTTTTGTCATTGAATATTTAGATGGGCGTGAATTAAAACCTAACGGTCCTAGATAATTGAAAAAATGGCATATTGTTGGGAAAATCAAGCAGTATACACATAATTCACAAACTGAAACACGTTTTGAAGATATTTCATTTTTCAAAGCAAGGATCTTGCTGTTCAATGTTCAATGTTCAATGTTCATGTCTATTCTGACGTCATTTAAGTTAGACAATGCGAAACCTCTTTCAACAGTAGTAAGTATTCCTGCCATTCATAAGAAAACCTTGGCCTTGAAGTTTCAATATTACTTCAGCGATGGAGTTGTCTTTTCGTCACATCTTTCACACACACAATGGGAAATAATTCAATCGCTCGATTTATTTGTGTACCGCCATTGTTCTTTCTTCACTACCGCAAGAAGCCATGGAGACAAACCGTTGGAAGCCATCTTGTAATCGTCGCCAATGTATGACGAAACTCTCGACAGAGAGCTTGAAGACGCGTTAGTGACTGATAACCATTAACAACGTCGTTGAAATAATGGTATTGGTGTTTTTGCCGCATGCGTATAGAGCCTAAACGCACAGTTTTAAATACATAAGGCTCAAATTCCATGGAAGTAAACCGTATAAATTAAATGAACGACCGTTTTGAAGACTTGCAACGTAATTAAGCGATCTAAGAAACCGATTTTAAAAACATCTTATATAAAAAGTATTTGTTTGTTGAACTATGTGTAGTAATTTGATTGCAAAAAGACAGAAAGGTGTAAAATTATGTTTAAACGTGAAAATAAATACAATATGAGGTTATACAAGAGATGGAACTGATATGTGATTTTATTTGTCTTTTAGATTATGTGTCATGCTTAGGGATATGGTTAGTCAATGAAAGGGCCTCGAAGTGGGGGGAGGGAGGCTCTAAACCCCAATTTTAATGATTGTCTACAATGCACAGTAAATGTTAAAGATAACAGTGATACACCTAATTATTTCGATATATAAATTATTTGCCATTCTTGAGTTCAATTCATGTAAAATTGATTGAGCCCAAGAATGGCAAATAATAATACATCTCCCGTCCGTGGAAGCCTTCACAATTATATATAAACAATGTATTGGTGAAATGAATAATCGGAATTCCACTATTTCCCCCCAAAAATATATTCCTGGGGGGCCGCACGCATCGGATCGCCCACAGACCCGCAGCCAATACATACAAAGCAGACGAAACGTTGTCGCGTCAGCACATAGGCTAGTCTGCCGTTTCCCTAGAATTTGAAGTCTCTAGTTCTGGTAACAGTTCCCCCTCCACGTGTCTTAGTTTTAGGCTTATCTCCTTCGTCCCCACCCGAACACGCAACAGTCGAGACGCTATTCATTGAACATTTAGGCCTTCGTCTGGCGTTGCCGCGTGGCTTCCAGGTAACCATAGAAACGAAATGCAAGGTCATTGCCAGCGGAGCAGTCCACCATCCCCCCAGACGGCCCCCCCCCCCCCGCACGGCCATGTTGACCTATACCGTGTCGAACTGAAGCCCTTTGCCAAGAATGTACGTGTACGTGTACTGTGTACAAAATCAGGGCCGTAACTAGGGTATGAAAATCACCCGGGTATGATTGGGCAAAGTACAATGGAAGGTCTGGGGGCGGCCCCCCCCCCCCCACAGATAATGCGGATCTGGGACGCACAGCCCCGGAATTTTTGTTTATTCTTATAGTGTGTTTGGAGTGTTTTAAAACGAGTTTTAGCCATGTTTTTTATAACATTTGTTACTGGTGACTGGCATGACATTTAACGGTGGTATTAGCAAGTCAAAATGATCTATTCCGATTTTTTACCTCACAACTAACTCAGTTTTGCGTGAATACATTTTAATAGAATAATAATTAACAGTTGATCTGTGTGCATGATATATCCGGGTCAATGTAGAGGTGGCTCCAGCTAATTTAGTAGTAGATCATGGCTTGTACCCCATAGAACGGATTCCTACGATTGTTAAATCTCATTATTGTGGAAGAGACAATGACTGCATAGCAGTAATTTGAAGATCAAAGTGTTTTTCACACAATTAATTCATCTGTGTTTAAACTGATTAAATTGTCGTTTCTATGGAGACCATTATGAAATCCAGGATCTGTACATCACAATGGCATGTGACCAAATAATTACAGCAGCACTATAATCAGTTGAAAGACAATAGCGAATGAAATGCAGTACAATGCGTCTAGTACGTGCGTATCAATATACATACAAATGAAGGTAATTTAATTATGTAATATTGTCGTTCTAACATGATCATTCAGTAGTTTGAGCATGGTACTAAAATCTCTACTATTTATTATACTTCGGCTGACTCACTCGGACTTAAAAACATTCAAAGAAATTAATTGTTTATACTTTATAGTGATACAATTACCTAAATCCTGGGTAACAATCACTTTTTCAATACCTTGAAGCGTTTCAAGATATCAATAAAAAACATTTATTTCTCGAGTTAGATTCTCATTAATACTAAGCGCAGCAAACAAACATGGGTAATTGCATCGATAACGTACATTGGGGTTGTCACAGTCTCTGTTACTTTTTCCCTATTTTTGGGTAGTTTTTTACTCTGTTTTGGATGGTGAGAGTCCGACTCGTAATTTCCACCCTCATCCTCCACCCCCGTCCTCCACCCCCGCCCGTCAGCCAGAGTTCCAAGAACCTGCGCCACATTTCGTTAGTTGAGCAGGTCAGGGATCGAACACTGACGCTATACCTTCCAGGGAGCAATAACCGAACTTGTCGTGGGTGACAATCACTGTCCGCAACAGAAGGTATCAACGACAAGAAGACATCGCATTCTATGATATCAAGACAGTCTGTTGAAATCTACACACAAATAGAAATACTATTTTTATAATTTAGTGCATACAGAACGACATAAATCAGTATGATATGTATACAAATTAAAAATGTTCCACCCCTTACTATAATAAACACAACCGTGATACTCTCATAATAAAAGTCGCACATTTTCATTTTTAATATTGTGTCACACGCAGAAACTTATTGACCCAGAATAAATGCAAAAACGATATATAAACGGAATAAATGTTTTAATAATTTTTAATATAATATAATATACACACAAAATTGTGCTTGTTTGGCAAGTCAATGAAATCAGACGAATAACCGTCATAGAAGAAGTATTAGAGAAGTATTAACTGTACGGTAGACTGAATAAGAAGAATAAAAAACACTGAGACTTGGTATACGCGCCCACATAGACTTATATTCACATCAATGATAGTAAAGCCATCTTTATCAACATCAACTTCGGTTCAGTTCCTGAGTTCCTAATTGTGTGATTGTGTTCTTGTCATATTGCCTCCTGGAACTTTAAAAAATAGTCCTGGGCGTAAAGGATATTAAAATAAACTCCACAATTTTTTTAATTAAATAAAATAAAATAAAACTGACTTCGCTTAAGACTCTCGATACACTCTCGATTAGGGATGACATCGGGTAGTAAAATCTGGATTCGATTCTAGCCCCTCAAGGATTCGGGTAACCCGAATCCTAGAAGTGTAAATCACGTCGCTCAACATGTTATTTGAAGGCCATTGACCGTCCGTGGCAGAAGCTGCCAGCGTGCGTTCTGTCGGCCAGTGATGATGGTCGGTAAGGGAAGGGGGTAGGCCGAGAGCCAATGGGTGCACAGGCATACCAGAACTCGCCCACAGCAATCACACCGCATAAAATAGGCTTAGTATATTTTTAATCAAGCCGATAATGGGTACATAACGGAGCGGAAAAGTATTTTATGGAATGGAAACAAGTTATTTTGTTATCACCATTGTTGGCGCATTGTTGAAGCATACAACAATTCAACTGAAAATGTACCAGAACAAGATTCGAATCCTTAGAATGGATTCGGGTAATTTTTGGATTCGGGTAACCCGGATACCCGGATACCCGATGTCATCCCTACTCTCGATACACGCGTACGCTAATTTCAAGTATAGAACTTACAAAAAAAGTAGCGTGCAATCTTTGTGTGTGAAGTGAAGTACTCAAGACAAAGGCGCTAAGTTCACACTTCACACATCAACAGCCCCATCGAGGTGATGATAAACATGATAGCTTTACTACTGTTGATTTATATATGTATATATATCGGCGAATGTACATTGGTGCCCTATATAATCATACTGCGAGATACACCAAACCACGATACACATAGTACAATGGTTTGATGTGACGGGTGGAGGGGGGAGGAGGGGGGGGGGGGGTTGCGGACACAGAATCAATGTCTGAGCTCTGGTGTCTATACCGCGAATATCGCGTATAATTATATTATACAAACTAATTACAAATCTCCACAGTCCACAGCGCTATGCGGTGAAAACAAGATTATGTCTGAAACGTTGTTCATGTACTATAAACGGGTAAGTTCTTCAAAGTTCGGCTTCACAACTAATTGGAGAGAGTTTAATATATGCCAACACATTTACGATATCAGCCAGCACGTTAGAACATCCATGGATGGTCGGTGACTTGGCACTCAACTCTTTACTGTTCATAGATTCTTGTTTTATAAGATTCTCATTTATTGCTCGGTACAGCAAAATCACTTTAATAGAAATTGCACTGGGCAATTAAAATACCACTTTCAATTACACTATTTTGAATAATTAAAATATTTCACCCTGTTTAAAAATCTTATGCGGGGACATCATCTCTGGTTTGAACTATGCATATTGTTTGCTCCTTAGTTTTCTCCACCTTTCCTACCGTAAAACTATCGGAGACACATTCTTTTAGTCGCCATCACTCTAAAGCTCTTTTCTTTCAACTTGTAAACTTGTATACGCCAGCATTTTGATTCACGATACAAAAAAAAACTTTCAGCAAAGCTATTTGGATGTGGATTAACTTTTAAATTTTTCAAACTAAAACATCTTATATTGAATATGGTTTCCTGAGTGATAATTCTACAATCTATAAGTTGTGAATTATGATATTGTTGTACTATGTGAGAATCGCTCACAGCCCAAATAAGACGGTATGCAACAATCCAAGTATGTAATGAATGGAACGACAAAAACTAACAAAGAAATCTCTAGCATAATAATATGATATTATTATCTTCATTTACAAGTATTGAATTTCAAAGTATGAGGTAAAGTTATATGTTATTCGTTATTCAAACAGAGAAACCAATGAACGTGAAATAAATTGGAAAGCGTATAGAATTACATTGAACATTCATTCTCAAGTATCGAATTCTAGTGAAATACCTCACATAAATAACTTATTTAGCCTGAAGAGACACACATTGCAAATACCCTACGGCATGCAGGTAATTAAAAGTGATGCCACAGCCCCACCAACAAACACTTAAGCCAAAGCCACGAATTGGTCAGCGAAACACCTCCAAATGGTATTAAAAAATAAATTGAAACATAATACATTACTGTAGGAATGGAATATTGATTTATGTGGCCTTAGTGAATTATAAAACACGCCTTGCAATTAACGGGCCATTAGAGTGACCTCTAACCTCTACATTAAACGTGTTTCATGCACAACACGCGCAAACGCCTCACACTTTATTGAAATTTGCCAAACAAAATTTCAACTCTAGAGGAGGTTCAAATTAGTTGGTAATTGGTAATTATCAAGTCTATTTATAACCTTTTCATGAAAATCTTATAACGAACCATCCATGCACCATCACACGTTAATTCTGAAGTTGTTTGGGACTGCAGTAGCGGACATTGTTATTAACCCAGATTATTGGAAGCGACTTAATTATTAGTGTGTAAACCCATTAGCTACAAAACGTATGTTGAAGTAATTTTTGAAAAAAGGTAGGTCTATGTTTACATTTCAGTATAATTACTAGTAAATAGATTTCGGGTCCATAATTATGGCCATCAATCAATCATAATGAACTGAATATCCAATCCTTTGTCATAAAGTCGCGGTACCCAAAGAAGTCAGATAGTTACTTTTTCGTTCTCAACTTAACAAACACGAATCACTAACGTTTTTCCCGATTATCTAGTACAGTTTGGTTGCTAAGTTGGAAACTAATTCTGGGCGGTCCTGACTCCCCTGACACTATCTTACTTCTTAGTGTGAGACACCTATACCATCTTGATCTTTGCTTACAACTTCATTATTGAGACGACGCTATGATTATTCACTGTTAACTTAACAACAGGGTTAAATAGCGCCAGTACTTTTAGTCGCATTGTATGTACGACTTGCAAAGTTACTCTATTCCGGGTCCAGAAGTTCGTCGAATGATTGCGCGTGGTGGGAATCGAATCCAAGTCCTGCCGTATAAGAGTCTAGTGTGCTGTTGTTGATCATTGCCTCACCCAATGTCCCTATGTCATGCCAGGTTTTCTGTTGCAGTCATTGCATCTACATCTTATCATGCTACATGCGGCAAGGGGTGGGGTGGGGGGGGGGGGGGGGAGGCCCTAAGGCAAGATAGGCGGGATTTCTAAAGGAGGTAGGCAAAAATAAACACTCAGAATGGATATAAAATCCTGTCTTTGAAATGTACTAAAATGTATTCAGTATTTTTTTGTATTAATATTGTTTTACGACGTTGTTTCAATACCTTACTAGTCGTACACAGGGTGACAACCTGATGTAATAACAATATTTATGTTCGATAGTTTTTTTCATGTTTTACCGACTGGGATTTGTATTTTTTGCATTCATATAGGGCTACTGCCATGAATTGCAATATACTGCATTTATTGTTTACGTTCTATGGAATAGTAAGATCAAACAAAATAAATGTGAAAGGTCTAATCATCAGAAGTGTATTGTAGCCCGAACTAATTATTAATTATCTAATTGGCTTATAAACTAACAACCATACGGATTCAATAAATTTTAACTTCTTTAGTACGGTGTGTAGATCTTACAAAAATAAATGTTTCTTTAATTGTTAAAACTATATTTTGTATTAAGAAATTAAGTGTGACTAAAGGTACCAAGAGAACAATAATTAAAATTGACCCTGTTAGGAGCAATTGATTATTAGGCCTATACTGTGTAAAACACTATTAACCCCTTTTAACAACTTTTCGAATATTGTGTATCTTTCTCAAGATACCCGTAAAATGTGAGAGTACCGCTGCGGGTATTTAGCGGGTAAGCGGGTAGGCGGGTAGTCGGGTAGTGAGGCGTCGCGACTCCTAATGGATCCCTACCCACGCACCGTCTCGACGCTAGGTAGGGTCATGGTTGCAGACCGGGATACTCGCTCGTTCGCTCCAGCAACGGGAAAAACCGCCCCAAAATCAATATGACCGACAGAGAAGAAAAATGAAAAACGAAAACTACATGCTAGACATGTTATATACTGTATTATATGAAATAGCAGCACGAACATGGTACAGTAGCTATATAATATGTTATATGACCTTTGGTATTACTCGGACCATGGTCTGGAATTCAAACGTTTTTGTTCTACGGGCTGGGCTGTTCACCTCTACATATACGCAGACTTTTTAATAACAACGTCTAAACGCTTTAGTCCAACGCGTCCAATGCTTTAGTTAATAATGGTGGTTTCATTAGGAACTGACATTCTACATATACTCTAGACAATGTATATTAAAAATATCTAGCGATGTAGATCATTGAATCTCTTTATTTTAGATTCTGTTTTTGTTGACGTCTCTATTTTTAGTCTGGTAGCTATGATATTTGAGAAGGTGTGAGGAAGATAGACGGGGATAGAGGGAAACAATTGCAATAATATATGTGATTCATGCACAATTTGGAACCCCTGTCTGGTTCTATACAGTTTGGACCAAGAGCATTTTAACAACAATAGACGGCTTATGACTGAATGCTAATGTTTGGGTAGAACTATTTAGTGGAATTATGAACTTGTTATTCAGGAAAAGAAAATAAGCTATTTTCAGGTTGTATTTTACCCTTTTCTACCTAATATTACATGCTTACAATAATAATGGTATTCAAGTGGACTTGTTTCTCGTTGGTTTGGTGGAATTGTTGTGAAATCTAGAAATTTAAAGACCACACCGCCACATAGATATTGTAGGTCGCAATAGCCAGACATTATATGGCCAGTCCTGGTAGTGTAGGGGTCAAGGCCCCCACCCGGCAAGTAGGAGACCTGGGTTCGATTCCCAGTCGGGATTGGCTTGTTAATTTCTAGATTTCACAGTAACTGGATTATAAAAATGATATTAAAACTACGTCATTATAACTTGTAGTATAATAAACAATACTACAGCCGATTTCTGGTAGGGATATGAGATTTTCTTTCAATATGAGATTATCTCATTATTTCTATCTTAACACAGTTATTCATTGTTGGTTATAAATAAAAATGAGTAAGAAGCAGTGTTTAAAATAATAAAGGCAACATTAAGAAATATTTAAATGGATAGTAAACAGCTCCAATGTTGGAGTGAAGATAACGACAAATCCCATTTAGCCACCGACCGAGGTCCTCTAATAGTTTAGCCCAACGGTTGACACTGAGTCGTTGGCACTTGAGAATATCAGTAGAGAAATATCACTATGCTTAACACGTAAGCTAACAACTTATGCAGATAAGCTAAAATCCTTTAGTTTAACGTATATTTTGCACCCTTAAGTGTTTCCCATCTATTTAGAGCTTAAAATCAACCCTTAGCGTCCATCTTCCAGCCCCTTACAAACAAATATGCCATTGTGTATTCACAATTGACAACCTCATATGCTGATGAACGCTAAAATCTTCCTAGACAAACCCACAGAATACTAAATAGTTAGCATCTTAGGTACACACCCGTTTTAATAGGAATGGACATATTTTTTCGAGGGTTATTTTCGCGCAAATACTTATTTTTAAGAGAACAAATTTCAGTTACAAAACAAAATGTAACATTTATATCGAAGGAAGTAAGACATTTTAAAATAATATAGTAATTACCTATTCCGGTTTAAGGTGTTGAAACCTAAAGTAGTCATATTGCATTTGAACCGAATGTACGTATCTTTTTTCACTTGTTATGCAGTTTTACACCTTCATGGTAGTTTCCGAGGCGGCTTCAGGGGTCGAAAGGGTTTCTAAAGGGGAGGGGGATGGGGGATGGGGTTTCAAGTACAGTGAAGTATCTTACAATTAATTAGGTATGGCTGTTCCCTGGCAAGTGAACGAGGGTTGGGTGTATGGGAAAAGAAGCGAGGAACAGAAAGGCAGTATTAATTGTTACCAAGATGATGCGTAGGAAGACAAACCTTAATGATAATGTGTAACCAGAGAACTTTCTATGCGATATGCATATTGCCTTATGACTTCGCTTTCCGACTGATTTTACGCGTGCTTTCCATTTTTTATCTTCCTTATCTATCGTTTTCCATATATTATCTTCCTTATCCTATCTTTATTATCTTCCTTGCGTAGTGGCCGTGATACACGTCAGCGTTGGTCTAGTAAACCATGGTTTCTGCGTTCCAGGCTCAAATTCTAGTTTGCGCGTCGACTGGATCTTATGTAGCGTTTTTCATCTTTAAATACCACCATCGTTGCCAAAATATAAGACGTCATAATCATAACTGCACTGCACTATTTTAATGTATACAGTTTATACAGCTGTAAACGGCGACTTTGGATCCGTCATCGAAACGAGGCACTAGTAAACTGTTGAACGTTACCAAAGATTGCAAGCTAGTTTGTAATCTTTGACGTTACCCACTGAAAATCAGTTGATATAACCAAATAAGTACATACAGCGATAAACTTAATTTTCATACTTATTTAAAAGACAAATATAATCTTTACGGATAGGGTAAAATCAGTTCAAAACATATATCAAGAGCAAAAAACCTTGGACAACTTTTTGTGTTAAATTGAATACACAAAAAATGAATACAAACTCCAAGTGCAGGAGACGCAAAGAGTTTTTCAATAAGTGCCCTTGAATGTTGTACGAAAAAAAAAACAACACTGAAAGTAAAATTAGATTTGGACCATCTGCGCTGGCCCCTGTCCATACGTGCAATGGCTGGCACGGCCCATGGACCAGTTTCTCACACGGCGGACACATGTTGCCTATTGTTGTACCAGGTCATTTCATACAGCTAATTTATCAACTTTTGATAGGATTCTAAGCAAAAACACGCATGGAGATTACTCATAAATTGTTTTAATGACCTTGGAAATGGTTCCTTCCATGTAGATGGAAGGCGACAAACTACCCAAATCACATTTTACAAGACTGTAATGCTCATTTAACTTTACAGGTTTAAGAACCATAAAAAGAGTCGATAGTAAATTTGAAACTATTGTCGTTATAGCACAAAGACTAACAGATTTCGTGAAATAAATCGTTATCATTCACCACTTATATTCCACATCGATGATATGGATTGGTATTTCATTTCTGAAGAGTGTTTTGCGGCCGACACAAAATAAACTACACTTAAATCTAATCTGTTCGTTTCTGATGTAACAAAAACATTCAAATATGGAACCTGAACAAAATTGTAATCCATTTTTTGTTTTACTAATCTAGATGAAACAGTTTTATTGTATGTTTACGCAGTAACGTCTATCGAGACAATGATGGGCAATTGAAAATGAGGATGCTATACAGATTTATACCATACGGGTGATTCTCATAGCTATGTTTGAGCTATAAGCACTCCCCCCCCCCCCTCCACACCCCTTATTGTTAGCTACTGGATTTCAAGTCGCTTGTGGCTGGGGATAGCAAGCGTAGGCCTCTACGAATTGGTAGTTTTGTGAAAGTACACAGGCATGCACTCTCATCTCACCGTCACGCACTCTCATCTCATACTCCCACCCACTCTCATCTCACTCTCATGCACTCTCATCTCATACTCCCACACACTCTCATCTCACTCTCATGCACTCTCATCTCACTCTCATGCACTCTCATGTCATACTCCCACACACTCTCATCTCACTCTCATGCACTCTCATGTCACTCTAATGCACTCTCATCTCATACTCCCACACACTCTCATCTCACTCTCATGCACTCTCATCTCATACTCCCACACACTCTCATCTCACTCTCATGCACTCTCATCTCACTCTCATCTCATACTCCCATACACTCTCATCTCACTCTCATGCACTCTTATCTCATACTCCCACACACTCTCATCTCACTCTCATGCACTCTCATCTCATACTCCCACACACTCTCATCTCACTCTCATGCTATCTCATCTCATACTCCCACACACTCTCATCTCACTCTCATGCACTCTCATCTCACTCTCATCTTATACTCCCACACACTCTCATCTCACTATAATCTCATACTTTCACACACTCTCATCTCACTCTCATGCACTCTCATCTCACTCTCATCTCATACTTCCACACACTCTCATCTCACTCTCATGCACTCTCATCTCATACTCCCACACACTCTCATCTCACTCTCTGCACTCTCATCTCATACTCCCACACACTCTCATCTCACTCTCATGCACTCTTATCTCATACTCCCACACACTCTCATCTCACTCTCATGCACTCTCATCTCACACTCCCTTGCACTCCCACACAATCAATCGCCTCATTGATCCATGTGGAAAATATGTCCCATTCAAACTTTACAATATTCCTTCCATAATTTACTTGTTGTATCGAGTAGCCATGAATATGCTACAAGATAATTGTCCTGCAGAGCTGTTCTTTAACGGAGCGAAACAGTACTTTGTAAGTGTTTCAACTACTACTACTTCCACACACTCTCATCTCACTCTCATGCACTCTCATCTCATACTCCCACACACTCTCATCTCACTCTCTGCACTCTCATCTCATACTCCCACACACTCTCATCTCACTCTCATGCACTCTTATCTCATACTCCCACACACTCTCATCTCACTCTCATGCACTCTCATCTCACACTCCCTTGCACTCCCACACAATCAATCGCCTCATTGAGCCATGTGGAAAATATGTCCCATTCAAACTTTACAATATTCCTTCCATAATTTACTTGTTGTATCGAGTAGCCATGAATATGCTACAAGATAATTGTCCTGCAGAGCTGTTCTTTAACGGAGCGAAACAGTACTTTGTAAGTGTTTCAACTATACCGACCTTTCGTATCCGTACGAGCGTAAATCACATTTGATATGCAGTTTAACAATATTATTAGTTATTTTATTACCGACCATAATTTATGTACTTTAGTAGTAAAAACGTAATGCAGACGTATATAAGGAAAATAACTCATCATACTTCGTATGTATGGTGGTGGAGATGTTTGTAGCTAGCGCTAGTGTGTAGACTAGCGTCATTGTCTACAACAATGTTCCATTTCAAATTAGATGCAATATCTTAGATTTGTTCTATCATTTTATAAGGTTTTCCCACATAATTGAGAAGGTTGAATATTTAGTTATGAAGGAGTTTTTAAAAGCAGAAGACTATATATCGCCAAAATTAAAACTATAAAATCGCACAAAATTACTGTTTTTAAATGATATCTTAACAATGATAAACCAGATCAAAATAGTTCAAACTGACGTCAGTTTGTGTTGGAAAAAATTATACTATTTATAAAGGTTGCAATTCGTATAGTTTTCATTTGAACCTTAACTAATTACGTTAAAAACAAATTTAAATACACACCCTGATAATAACAAATAGAACACATATTTTTCACATTGTAATTATTTATTTCGAGCCCAAACTGAGCCCGGATATCTTTTTTGATATTTTGTAGTTGTAGCATTATTGAGATATGATTAAAAAACGGTAGAATTACGCACGTTTTTAAAATATTGGCGTTGGTATTTCTTCTTCTTAATGGATTCCGAGCTGGAGTGAGTGTTATTAATTATATTTGGTTTTATTTTTGTGGCGAAGTAATTTATTAGCATAGCTTAACCTAATTGAAAACCTGAAAATCTGTTTTATGTGGATTTACAATGTGGCAAACAAGAATTATAAAACACACGTATATCCTCTTCAGCACGGTTTCCACGTTTTCAAATGCTGTATTTACCTCTTTTGACAGTAACGATGCGTAGATTATTACTCTTTCAAGGTATGCTTGTTTGCAGCACAGAAAGTCACTCAGGATACGATTCGTGATTATGATTAAGTGGAATTCGATGATTGTAACATTGTAAGACATCATAGAAGCGACACAAGTGACAGAGTCTTGGAGTGGTGACCTCAAGTTATCACCGTTTGCTTTGCATTAGTTTTTGAAGTTTCTCTCATTTCGCGAATGTTAGGGGAATTTCAACTTCATCACTGCATTTGGGAAGTATTCAATCTAAATACGTCTTAATTGAATTAGTCGACCTGAAAACCGGACTAAGAGAAGAATACTACCGTATTTTTCATTCGATAAACCGTAAGATAAGAATCTATATTGACAAATTAAAAATAATGCCGACAAAATAAGAAATTACGGTTTTTTATTTTTTACGTAACAAACAAAGATCTGTTACCGTATCATTCACCTCATATTTAATTCTTCTCACACAAGTTCCGTGTAACTCGACCAATAAAAAAAAATTATACGTTGGTACCTAATTTAGAAGTATCCTCGCCTCTGGGCTTTATTTTTGCATAATATTTAAATTTCGCCTTCTTAAAATCCCCTAACGTCAGTATAGCTGTTGGGGTTGTTAAGCAATTCATCACTGTCTACCAAATGTAAAAAGAACAAATCTATTCGTCTAATTATTTCCCCTCACCTTAGCTCCGACCCCCTCCCCCTTCGTGGAATAACCCTCAATCACACAACGCAGAAAACTGCCCCTCCCGAACCCAACGATGACGGCTTCCCTCACAGATACACAGGAGTGGAGTCTGGTCCTCGGAGACCTCATGCAAATGCATCGGCTCCATCATTGCAGAAAAAAAACTAAAAACGTGCTTAGCAGATAAACTAAGAGTAAATAATATTAATGGTATTTTTATAACGGTTAGAATACTGTCTGAAATAGGGCGCCAACATGAACATGTTTAAAAAATGTTGGGTTGATGGGAAAAATGGTGGTACCATAGAGAATCAAATGAGATGTCCGACCTGTTATCAACTGGTTATGTTGCAACATGTTCATGCAGTATGCCCGACCATTCCACCTGTTGTCAACATGTCTTATCAGCTGGTTTGCTTGGCAGTCCCTAAGAACCACGGCCCTTCCACCTGTTATCAACATGTCTTATCAGCTGGCCTGCTTGGCAGTCCCTAAGAACCATGGCCCTTCCACCTGTTATCAACATGTCTTATCAGCTGGCCTGCTTGGCAGTCCCTCAGAGCCATGGCCCTTCCACCTGTTATCAACATGTCTTATCAGCTGGCCTGCTTGGCAGTCCCTAAGGACCATGGCCCTTCCACCTGTTATCAACATGTCTTATCAGCTGGCCTGCTTGGCAGTCCCTAAGGACCATGGCCCTTCCACCTGTTATCAACATGTCTTATCAGCTGGTTTGCTTGGCAGTCCCTAAGAACCACGGCCCTTCCACCTGTTATCAACATGTCTTATCAGCTGGCCTGCTTGGCAGTCGCTAAGAACCATGGCCCTTCCACCTGTTATCAACATGTCTTATCAGCTGGCCTGCTTGGCAGTCCCTCAGAGCCATGGCCCTTCCACCTGTTATCAACATGTCTTATCAGCTGGCCTGCTTGGCAGTCCCTAAGAAAGAACCATGGCCCTTCCACCTGTTATCAACATGTCTTATCAGCTGGCCTGCTTGGCAGTCCCTCAGAGCCATGGCCCTTCCACCTGTTATCAACATGTCTTATCAGCTGGCCTGCTTGGCAGTCCCTCAGAGCCATGGCCCTTCCACCTGTTATCAACATGTCTTATCAGCTGGCCTGCTTGGCAGTCCCTCAGAGCCATGGCCCTTCCACCTGTTATCAACATGTCTTATCAGCTGGCTTGCTTGGTAGTCCCTCAGAGCCATGGCCCTTCCACCTGTTATCAACATGTCTTATCAGCTGGCCTGCTTGGCAGTCCCTCAGAGCCATGGCCCTTCCACCTGTTATCAACATGTCTTATCAGCTGACCTGCTTGGCAGTCCCTAAGGACCATGGCCCTTCCACCTGTTATCAACATGTCTAATCAGCTGACCTGCTTGGCAGTCCCTAAGAACCATGGCCCTTCCACCTGTTATCAACATGTCTTATCAGCTCGCTTGCTTGGTAGTCCCTCAGTCCCTCAGTCCCTAAGTCTCTCAGTCCCTCAGGGTCCCTCAGTTCTTCGCCTCTCTCTCTCTCTCTCTCTCACTACGCACGAGTGAACTGCTTTGCATAAATGCTGGGAACTTACGCATCACCATTTCATTTTCTTTATTAACCCTTAAGACTGATTAGGGGTAGGTCCAAGGACCCATCCCTTATAAACACCACTAATCCTCAACCCTTACAAAAAGAACCTATTCAAAAAAGTCTTTTATCTTTAAGCCCCTATACACAACACAGGACTTGGTATTTGCATACCTAAAACTATCTCTACCTATCTCATTCTAAAACTTCACACACACACATCCCCGCATGCACACTTGTTATTTGCATATGAGGAAGGGAGGAGGAGGGGGGATACCTTTCTTTTTTTATAAAAGGGTCACCGCTTATGTTCTTAAGTTCATAAAACATCGGGTGTTTTTTTTTATATTTGAAATAAAGGATTGGACCAAGAACAAAAAATGCAAGAATGATATGACGCACTGTGAATATTTAAATACGGAGATGTCCTTTCTCTATAAGGGTTTAGAAGTATGGTTTTTAAAAGAAAGGGTTTAGTACCATCCCTTTTACACATGGCCAAAGAGAGACCTTTGTCAGGGCGATTTTTTTTATTTTCTTGCATCTTTAAATAAGAACCATAGAATCATCTTCACTTAAAGGATATAACGTTATCCACGTACATACATATATATATTTGTGTGTGTTTTTTCCCCACTCCCTAAAAGTTTTAATTTTTTTATGGGTGTTTTTTCTTAGGTGGCAGTTATCTTTTGTCTTTTTTAGGCCCGTTGTCTTCACACAGATTTTTTAGCGCGTCATTCGTCCCTTAATGTTCATTTGGACCCCTCGTCGAGCATCGTTAACCATTAAGATGGCCATTCTTCCCGGGACTATTTGCATTTTATTCGACGTTATCCATACTGTTTTTTTACGGACATCTTTTATTCTAAGCTTTGTTTTTTTTTTACTCTCTCCCATTCGTGATTAAGATTATGAGGTTCCTATTTATTTTTTCCAACGGTCATAAGAAGCGACGTAACGTACTACAAACTTGACAAAAAATGGAAAAGAAACGTTAGAAAAAATGGAAAGTATTGATAAAATACTACTAGAAATCTTCTGGACACCAACGGTTTTTCAAACGTATAACCGGTATTATATGCTCTCAGAAAAAGAGGATTTGCATGTAAACAAGATACACGAGCCCGCGATCATTGTTTTTGTGTTCTTTTCTTTTACAGGTTGAATTCTGTCAATCAATCCGTTGAGATTTCAAAACAATTTAAAGACAATGTTGAAAATAAAGTAAATATAATTTTATAACCTTCAAAGCAGGCCAGACTAAAAACAGTTTGTGTACTCTTCGACTAATTAAGTAATAGTAATGACCCGATTTCGTTATTCTGGCAGACCTGTGTTCATACTGTCGAGTGTTAATTGTTATCTATGTAAACAACAAACATGACTACCCAAAAACTGACAAGGTTGCTATCAAAACCCAGTCAGACAATGATATTGATTTCGAAATGAAGGTAAATCTTTTTTTATTAGAAAAATATTTTTTGTTTATCAATCAATATTATTGAATATCAAGATTACTTCCACCTTTGAAGGTAATTTACACTGGGTTCGAAATTTATTTCAACACTGGCATTCTAAATGGAAATAAGTTAAAACTGATTGTTGTAAAATAACACTACAACTATTTATACCAATATTGTGACTATTTTCTTTGTGTATGCACTGAATAATTGGAATCATATATATATTTGGGGGAATCATGAATAAGGAAATTTCATGGCTGCTAAACATTGATTGCATTTGTTCTAAGCTTGGTTCACATCGGCATAGAGAAACTATAGAAACTATAGCTAGACGCATCCAACGATCTGCACAAATAGTTTATGTATTGCTTTAGTTCAATCTGACGTCTTCCGCTTTGCCTCCAAGGCGCAAAGCATCTACATCACTTATGAATATTTCAGTTAGGCAACAGAACTCATGAAAATAGTTTTCCCAAGACACGTCTTTGAAAAATAACAATAATATGCACATGGGGAACGATCTAATCCCAAAAATATTTAATTCGTTTGTGAACGAAACATACAGTAGAAAGAAAAATGTATCTGGTAAAAACAGCACTGCTGTTAGATCTGTCATAACTTCTTTGGGCCCACGGAACTTTAGAATTTTTTGTTTACTATCTCTTACTGTAAGATTTAATTTGGCAGCAGATAACGAATATAATTTCTAATTTTTCATGCGTTGTCATCAAGGAGGATTTAGTGTACTACACACTAAATCCTCCTTGGTTGTCATCCACTGCATATGTTTTGTTCTAAAAACTAAAAGAAGTGACGATCTCTTGAAATTAGTACGCACCACACATTTTATCTTCCGCTGTTACATACATTTAGTATTCGTTGGATCAAAATTTAAACATAATTTATTTTATAATTAACATAATAATTACTATACATATATTATAATATATAAATTAATATAAATTTAATTAGTTATTAACTGGATTGTATACGTATAGTAAATTGCATTTACTTAAACATCATTATATGATTCAAATTTGACGTTTTCTACACCATTTGAAAAATGTAACCGAACCAAAATGAGTGAATATAGATATGAACAAAAATAGTGAACACATATTTGAGATCCATACAACTATGTATTCATATGTGATGTGATTTTAATGCATTTAATACAAGTATTACCGAACTAGGGCAATAACAGAGCCATCAAAAGTTAGCTTAGTCCTGTTTCCCTGATAGTTATTTACCGGACACGAGTTCTACATTGACCCGACTATGCCCGAGTCCCTGACCCGACTATGCCCGAGCCCCTGACTCAATTGGGACACGTTACGAACAAAGAAGCAGCACAATAGCATTGTTATCATTGTATATTATTTATAATATTATGTAACCCAAAAGTAAACGGAATACGGTAAGCGGACGAAAAATATGTGTACACATTGTATTCCGCATAATGTACATAGAAAATGTAAAAACTAAATTAAAACAAGTTTGCTACGAACAATTCTCACACGATTTTACTCTTTCCATATAGATTTCTCATCGAGGTTTCGTGTTTCATCCCGACTATTGTCACACTGAGTATTGTGTCTGTGTACCCCCCTTTTATGTCAAGTGTATATACCCATTGTTATTTTAGAATGACATTGTCCAGTAAACAAATTTATTCCCGCCAACGGGTGTATTTCTTTCAATAGTTTCACCCTTAACATAGAACATAGTTTTTGTAGTGGTGGTAGGCCCTACTGACCACCTCCGTATTAAACACTTTGCTGACCAAATACCAAATGTTTTGTTCTTTATCACAAGGGTTGTAAAGCACATCCGTGTACTAATGTTTACTTTGATTGTAATTCAAACGATGGTGCCCACAATAATGTATTTGTATGGGGACCCATCACACAACTGCCAACCTTAGCTCATGTCCAAAGGTGTGTGCACATGTTGCCATACGAATATACACCGTTTGTTAACTTTCATTCCAAGATCGCTTCATATCCTTCTTCATATTCGCTGCTCTATCTAATCTCACATAGCTATCAAAAAATAAATTCACATTTAGAGTCTACCCACTCAGTAATGAAATTGATTTTCAGTGGGGGACTTTAATTTAAAGCACCTAAACCAACCCTGTAGGCTCCGAACACCATCGGCGAGTGAGCGATAACCAATCAAAGATCGATATTTCAAATACGAAACATATGAATCAGTGATTGGACAGTGCGAACACCTGCGGACAAATGTCAGAATCAACAAGGCCGATTCAGAACAACGTTGAATTTATTGAGTGCTTCGTTGCTAGGACGGCTCCAAAGTCATCGTTTACTTATTCCTAAGACAAGAAGTAATAGAAGTAAGAAGTAAGTAGTAACGGTAACACGCAAGACTCTAATTCGGGAGGTTGCGAGTTCGATTCACGTCACCAACAATCCTGATTCAAGGATTTCCAAGGGTTTCATCAGTCATAAGGCGAATACTGGCCTAGAGTCCTACGTAAATACATCGGGAAATCCTTCCAAACTACCAAAATATATTCTAGTTATTCACCTGAAAACAGGACAATAAGTATCAGCATTCATTTCCATAAACATTATAATACAACCGAACGCGGTGTCTCATGTGGTTGGGGCCCAGGTCCTAAGCATATAACACCAGTCCTAGGCACGTGGGTTCGAATCCCGCATAAGGAATGTTGTTTGCAACTGTCCTTCATCTTCATACATCAACCCTCATCGTCTCGATAGCACGATTGCAATGTTCAAGATTTACAGCAACACGAATTAACATTATTATTATTATCTAAAATAAAACTGTTCCTGAAAACGAATACGGTATGATTCGTAGTCTAACACTCCACAAGTAATTTACACGTGACTTTTAGTAAGTGCTTAGACTTCGGTGTCTGTTTTTAGTGTCCAATATTGGCGAGAACAGTAATAGCTAATATTGGCTAATGGCGACGAAGGACTCATGAGAATCAATTCACTTCAATTAGCCAAAGAGTACTACTACTACTACTACTACTAGTGTAGACCAGAGTAATTGTAATTGGCAGGACTGGAAATTAACCGACCCATGTTACCGAAATAACTTTTAGACTGACAATTTTATGATTCAGGCAGGTAGATGGTCGGACTTGTAATTCAATCACTTTTTTTGAGTAACTGTACTTATTTGCAATTACATTACCTTTTCAACACACTTATGTAATGTAAAACGCATCGATTTTTTATATTGTGCTACACTTATTTTACTTAAAATTAAAAAAAAAAAGTTTAGTTGACAGCCATTGGTATGTTTCTACAAAAAAAAAACTGTCAACTGATTATATGATATAACTTCTTTGTCGCCATCAGTACATACCGCAAATAAATGTAAGCCATTTTAAAAGTAATAGAAAAGTAATTGTAATATGGTAATAAAATTACTTTTCAAAGGTAAGTTTTACAACACTGCATATACACCAAAGCAAAATGTTAGTCTGGCTTCTTTTCTGATTGTACTATTCCATATTGTACATAATACAGTCAGATTATACAGGCTCATATTACAATTACTGGTAGTCGAGCATAACATAACTGTACAAACGAACTATGCGACACAATACCAACTAATCGATATTAATCGATTATCGGAATTGTCCAACAACTTTTGTTCGAGTATCGTAACGATATTTCAGAACGTACACCTGCCAATTGCGTTGATGGATTGGTCATTTCGGACCAGTGAATGACCCCTATTGAAAATCAATCACTCATTTCGATCTAATATAAATGCATAAACAAATTGCAAATCCTAAACACACACCTGTGTGAACATAGGCTAGGTTGAAAAAGTTGCCCTCCATTATTGAGGTCTTAATGTTTTTTTTCTTTTTTTTATCAATGTTGATGACCCTCGTTCGTATTTTGTGTTTATGTAATTGATTATTTTTTAGGTTAAGACTTATGATATTTATACCTATTTTGTTGATGAGAAAGGTTCAAGCAATTCATGATATAGGCTTTTTTTGAGATGGGGATTGCTAATTGAACTAAATTGTTTCTAATTGTTTCTAAAACATAGCTTGACAGATTTCGAGCTCGGTTTATTTTTCGAATCGTTATCAAGCTATAGATACAATTACTAATGTGTTAACTTAGTACCTCTATGAATTACCCTCCCCCTCCCCTCAACAATGATATAATTTATGCTAGGTGAAAGCTTTCTGGAAGACTACTGCAAATAAATTGTCTCCCCTTCCCCATTTGTACACCTTTGATCTGTGACCGTATCAATGCAGACAATGCAGTAATTCGGGATGTCACAACCTTATTGTTAGTTTACAGGTAAGATCATTCGAAACACAAATGTATTTATGCCTTATAATATGTGTAAATAAAGTGAATTCTGTCACAGATGAGCTCAATGTATCTGGAAAAAATTTAGAAACTGTTGGCATGTTTTCCATGTGAATGTATAAAGCAATTGTAAATTATTGACAGAGTTCTCAATTACTCATAGAAGAGGGGCTCCTCTTCGAGTAAATGTTGTATATTTTGCAAATTGATTGCTTGCAGTCGAGGCCATTGAAAAGTGTTGTTTTCATTCGGTTAACAGGATATACGTGGATATAAATAAATAGTTGGCAGGAGTCCTTGCTGTCATGTCACTGTGCTGTACCAGTATAAGAAGATGTATGTCTAAATCATACACCAATCGCCGCTGTATCGAACAACCTCGTGCACCAATTTCTACTCCATGAAAAATGAACATCACCAATTTTGTAACTACCTTACACAATCGCCATAAAAGATGAAAGAGAAAAGTCAACTTACCTCTACTGTCCCATTCCACATGTAGTGAACTGTTGAGTCTGGATGGTGTGGATTGACAGTGGCTGCATTATTCATATGTTCTGCCATGACCGACATCCAATGGACTAGTCCCTGACTAGCAGCGCCGCCGGGAACTGGGCTGCTAGCACCTGTCTTGGGGGTGGGAACTGAGCCCGCGGGCGAGGGGTGGTGTTGGTGGTGGCCGCCCTCACCGGGGGTGGAGGACCAGACAAAAGCTGCTTTCTGAAACACCAAAAGGAAATACCACCATCAACAACAATTCATAGATAATCTGCACATGAGTTCAAGTGTCACCAAAATAGGCAATAATTGAATGGCATTTTCCCCAGACCCTAAAGATATACATTCATATTTGTTCATAGTTAATACTATTATATAGCTAACCCATTAGTATTTTAAGTTTTAAGATCATAGCTCCATTTTATTTAATAAATTAGTTGTTCTCCATACAAATAAATTCACAATAGTATCAATGACGATCAAGAATTAAGTCTCTCTGAATCCTGTCAAGCAGTACCGCAAATTAGCTTCTTCAAAGGCATGTTTTCTGCCAGCAACGAACATTTCCAACCGAGACTTGGATGTAAGTCTAACTAAGAGGGAAGCACATTGCTGATTGATGGGAGATTGAAGGGAAATGCCACAGGATACTCCAGATTAGATAGATGCAGTTGAATTGAAGATGCCAACACAATTCAACATACTGTAAAAGTCTGTCGGTACGTAAGCGAAGTGTTAGAATCCACATATGACTTTTCAATTGAAGGCTCAACTAAACTTTACATTTGGCATGTCTTCAAAAACAATTAAGCTAAATAATTGTAACTGATAACGTGAAGTGAAGTTTGACAGATGTAAAAAATGTATAAGCCTACTTGGTTTATTATTTTTCTACGATCTATTGTAATAAGTTTCTATATAAGTTGTGATAAACAACCTAGTAAATTTGTTGGATGGAGAATAACATTATATTATCTTATTTCAAATTATCTGGAACTTATAAGATCTAACGTAACTATATTTCCCAAATGTATTGCCCGTAAGGTATGACATTTTATAAACTTAATAATCATCTATCATCATCATCATCATCATCATCATCATCATGCGTAACTCGACCTTGTATTAACCCTAGTGTGGTTCCTTTACTCAATGACGAACCTTATTCTCTTCCTCATGCATACCTCATACTAATCTAAGTATTGAGTATATTTCACCTTTTAGTTTAATGCTCTTAAAATCTAAATCCTGCAGGTGAAGACGTGTCAGAGCAGAGATCCAGCCCACACAATCATCCAAAGCAACGTGGAAGCAGGGGATTGAATTCAGAACACGTTATAGCTTCGTTTCTAATACAGGAAAATTGTAATCAAGCTTATACATCAAGGCACAAGAGAAAAGGGCGTTTACGGCCGCTCCCTGTGGAAGCCGAATTAAAACAATATTCTCGAGAAACTTAAGAATTAACAATTATGCAAATCATATTATGTATATTTGCGATACCGTAATGATTCTGATCATTATTTCTTAAGATGTCATTAATTTGTTTTGAATATAAAATATGGGAATGGTTTTTCTCTACGAACAATGTTCTCAGTTGTAGAACATGTTAATGACGTATAACACGGAAACTGTAGAATAGATGGAACCTAGCAATGGGTTTGTAAAGTGTTGGGCAAACGTCTGCTCATCTGGTCTTCGGTCGGAGTCAAGAACGAGCTGCTCCACGGATCAAGCGAATCTTTCATTAATTTCTTAATTCTCGTATTAAGTTACATCAACAGTCGGTTTTTATTGCCTACAGACCAACTAAAGCTCAGGTTTTATCACTCGTAGTCTGAACGTATCTGCATGTTCATTTAGATTCAGTTTTATGTATAAAACATTGCCGTAAATATCCTTATAATATTTGGGGAAATATTATAAAGGAGGAGCAAACGTCTTGCTGTTAAAATATATTAGCTTGCATTAAATTGCAATAATTCTTAAGTAATCTAAGTTTAATCTGTATAAATAAAAAAAATCATCTTTCTTGTTTTGCACTGCGTTTTATACGCTTCATTTGCATAAATATAGGAAGTTTCGAAAACAAAACCGTCCGTGTATAAAAACCCGTAAATAGTTGGGTAAGTTTATTTTTTTAGTCATTGAAGAACCGTAAAAAATGCGACGGGCATGAAAGATGTGTACTATTAATGCTTGGTGCTCACAGACAAACACGACCACTCGGGGAGGTCAGACGTGCTGGCTTCTCCGGCCGGACTCGGGTTCTGCCCCACAATAGCATTTCACAACGACTAACAAATTACTGATGGGCTTCTGTAGTCCAAAGGCCACAGTTTCTTTTTTATTAGTCCTCAACGCATTAAAGAAATATTAAACTATTTCGACTAGTTTGAATATAATTTTCCATAGAAAATAGTTGTTTGTTTCTATTCTAAAAAACAACGGAGACTAGTGTTTTTAATGGGTGAACCCAGACGCCTCCGAGCTGCGCTTCGGAAGTAATCCATTAGAATTGTGAAGGTCGTTCTCTCATTTCCTGGAATACTTACAGCGAATCCGTGAGTGAATTACATATTCAAAGCAATAAGCTTTTTATACAGAGATTCTTGACCTAGAGTAACGCAATGAAGGTCTATTCGGATATCATAATCATGGAATACGCCAACTTTTATGACTGTTAGCTAAAAAAAAAATGCTTGTGTAATAATCGTTCTAGTTGCTGCTGTAAAGCTAATGAGTGAGCTCGTTCTGATACACCCAGTAGTAAATGAAGGAGCCTTTGAAATGGGAAAAGCCCGCCGTGTTAAAAAACGAGTTTTAGCTGTCCGATTACGTAATCAAAATCTACTTGTTAATGTACTAGCGGTACAGTAAATATCGACCATTTCAGTCAAATATATAATTTTGAATGTATGTCTCGGGCAAATAATTTTTTATGGATAGTCGTCTGTTGACGGGTCATGACGATATCTTCATCGTTGTGCTACGCTTTTATCGGAATCCATAAATTTCTTCCATCGTGATCTCGTGCGGACATAGTTTCCTACAGTAGTATTATATTAGTGTGTTTACTTGTGTCTATACGCACGGAAACCGTACGAAAACTATTTTAATCTTAAACATTTCCAATAGAATATAAGGCGGTTTTATAATAAGTCATAAGGAAACCTATTAATCCACTATTCACAACAAATCTTTTGATCTGAAATGTGTTCAGAAGAAGTTCAGACCTATATATTATGCGAATGTTTTTTAAGAAGAATTCCCGCTGGCGATTCCCTAGGTTTCCTAAAAAAAAATTCATACATTTGATCAGCGTTGTAACCGAGGGGACACGAGGGGTGCACGAGGGGAGGGGGGGAGGGTGGGTGGGGAGGGCGGGGGGGGGAGGGGGGGTAGTTAAAGTTATCAGCCGCGAGCGTGTCCCTACCCCGATGAGAAGCCTAACGCGGGGACACGCGTACAATAAAAAATAGTACATTCAGAAAATTTTTGCAAGGTACACGCCGTACCTTGCAGGAATTTTAGGACTACACCTCTGCATTTGATATCTTAGAAAAAACATTTTTTAACTCACCGAAAGAGATATAGACGTTTTTTCCTTGCATTATACGTGAGCAAAAACCTGTTAGGAAGGCTAGAAAATCAGCGACATATAAAAACACATTTATCTCTAAATTATCCAGGAGTAAATCTAAAATATTTATGGAGATTCAACATGTTTATCTACCATCTCAGAATACATTTTTAAGATTTCATGTAATAACTGTACAACGAGGGAAAAGAACAGACATTGATGCAATTTATTGATTGTAAGTGAAACAGTTTGCATACAAATATTTGCCGAGCTTACATTTACACCAAACCAAAGTTACAATCCACATATTGTAGAGAAAAATCATTGTGAAGTATGAAGACATGTTAAAATAAACAAGTCTTTTACTGTCCACTAATTTAGTTTCAAGAACTTATTTCAAGTAGGGGACATTCTTATATTCAAATACTAATTTTATAATGCGGCATACCAGACCTACTTTTTTTGAAGGTTCCAAATATATTTTTGTTTGCATGGTTGCATGTATTGATAAAATTTATTATTCATATTTATTGTTTCTAATGCATCATTGTATCAAATTATTATATTTAATTCCAGAAATTAAATTTCCCAACCAGAATCAAGGTACCGACACTGGATCTTATTATTGGAAACAGAAAATAAAATAACCCATGGACACAAAAAGTAGCATTAGTACTATTTTCAATATTTGAGCTGCAATTAGAAAGACATTCTACCTGGACAGAAAGCTGACCTGAAAATTATTTTATTTTTATTGCCGTTCCATACGTGTGGCTGTTTGCGGTATGGTCATTACATAATTTGTATATTTATGACTTATTTTTCAATTCTTATAATTGGTTACGTATGCACGCAAGTGATATCAGCGACACAAATAGGAAGGTTAAAAATCATTTAAAGATAGACTCACAATCATTGATGACGTCGCACTTTCCGCAGAACAATTATAAAAACATCTCTCTTATTTCTGTCTGACTTGGACAGATATCAAAAGTGATAAGTGATTACGAGGATAGAAAAAGAGAAGGTGTACCACCAATCTGCATGGACTGGTACACGGTTCTTATAATCTTCCCTCTATAAACTACGACTCCTAGCTACTGGTCTTCACAATAGTTTTTTTTTAACTTTGTTTTGAATTAATGAAATTACAATAAAGTTCTGTGTGCAAAGTACAAATAGTATTAATTTCTTGTGGGGGAGCCCAAATTTTGAAAGCGCATGAAATTACTGCTTTATAGGCCGTATCTCAATAGCTGTACACAACATTTATGAAGTCAATAATATAACTAATTTTTTTTTGTTAACACTTCCGATTTCAGGCTGTACGAACATTTTTATAATATTATCACCAGTAGGGTGGTTATTTTTCATTTGTATGGAATCAAATAATGAGTAAATAACAAAACGACAGATAAAATGTTTTCTATACAACCCGTATTACAAAACTAAATGGTACCGCTACTAACTTTTTCGATATTGTGTTGTGTTCTTGATATATGACTAAGACTGAAAAAGGTAACTTCAACGGACTGAGATGTGTGCGTATGATGTGTAACTATGAGTTGGGTCCCATACAAACATGCAGGCCAAAACGTTTGCCGATGATATGCAACATGGCTTTCTAATAGACATACAATGATGGCAAATTAAGGCCAAGCTACAAAATATGCAGATTGCAATATGTCCTATTCCGTACAAGGAAGTGATGAATGAGAGTCTTTACATAGGCCAACTTCGTTTTAAATAGACAAGTAAGTGAGAAGAGGTGGATCGGGAGGGGGGGAGGGGAGAAGGGACCGGCGTTCACCCAACCTTATTTCTTTAAGACAAATACAAATTACTCTAATTTGATGTATAGTGTAACAAATAAAATCATACCTATATCTAATGAATTTTTTGTTTGCGTGATTAATTTTTTAAATGAATTAAACATTACAAACAAAACAAACCCTAATAGAACTATGTTTCGTAAAACGGAAGGTAGTTTAGAGGAAATAACAGAAGCCTTCTTTAGATTGTTTGGTAAAAATAGTCTGCGTACATCGATTGTTTTGTAAACAGAGCTCCCCTTCGGTGTGTTGGGTTATTTCCGGTATCTTTTGTCATGGCGATTTATAGTTCCCCGTTTATCATGTAGGCGCGCTGCAAGCAGTGCCATGTCTACTGTATTACATATGATTGGTGGAGCCCCAAGTACGCAGCGCGCCTACCGAGACCCACACGAACTAACAACTAACTCGAGCCAGGAAACGCTACGTCGAGCATCATCACATCACATCACCTCACGCAATCAGAGTGTTGGAAGTCACCGAAATAATGATACGAATTATTAATAAGTGGGGAAGTCAAGGACAATATAAATGCCTGCGAGCCAAGTCTTCATCGAGGACTAGAGGTGGACCTTTTCCTTTTCAGTTTTTTTTTCACGCAGTCAAGATGATTGCCCAAAAAAACATGTCTTCCAGTTTCGTGATAAATAGGGATGGTGAACGAGACGGTATTATTTCCCAAAGGCGATATTCGGTTGGAACTGTAGAAAATTGAACTATTCGCAGGTGTTGTATACACAGGGATACCGCACTAGAATACCAGATATTGTTTTTTTTTTACACTAATTTTAAATTAAATGCTCAATTTTTTAACGAAGTGTCAACGAAGCAATGCATTCCGATACAATTAACGACACAAGATAATACAATGGTTTGCATTTGTGAATGATTAACCAAACACCGGTAAATTACTATAATATTGACCAATGTTAAACAAATGATCTTATTATGGTTAAAAAGTTACTCAGTGTAGGTATACAGAAATAAGTATAGACTTTAAAGACGATTCGATACAATATTTTCGATAATCGATTTTTCTTCACTATCTGTAGCGTGTGATCCTTAATATCTATTTTTATTACATTGTATAAAGAATTATTGCTTCGCGTGCCAGGGAAATGAACGATACTATACGTCAGGCCTTGCAAATGGAACAGGTGTATACAGAGGCAATTAAATCATGTTAATCAATCATCAATTGTAGGAGGTAACAGGGTCGTAGAATAACAAAATGGTTGCTAAACAATGTACTCGTATTTCACACAAAATTTAGTATTCATTCATAGGAGCCAAATTCATAGCAATGGCGAGAAAAGGGAACGACTGCTACGTGACGGTGAGTATATTTACCTAAACAACGTTTTTATTTTGATAACAATCCATAACACAAATTGAACTATGGATTTGGGCTAAGATAAATATTGTTGTCTAATAATTGTGTGATCCACTATCTGCAATTTGTTTCATAAATATCATGTTATAACTCCAAAACAGGTAGACATGGGGAGGGGCTGAGGGGAAGAGAGGTGGTTGGGGGGGGGGGGGGGGGGGCACGCACATACTAACTCAGTACATTTCACAGAATGTATGTATCGACTATCGACTAACCCTAATGACATGTTTGTGTATTTAGTAGGACCGTTATCTGTGGTAGGACAGTATCCGCGCCAGGCATCACACATGATATATCATTAGAGATATTTCGAACAAGTAAAGCAAACAGATATTTAAGACGAAACTTCAGTACATTATATTAGACTTCCGTGTCGCAAATTGGATACAAAAAAGTTGGCATTCATGTTCTTTCATTATTATTATTATATACTTAAAGTGCTAAATCACCCTGATTTGTGCAGCACCCATTTCAATTTCTCAGAACACATCATACAGAGTCTAGAAACGTTTTTAAACATCTATGAAGAATTTTTGAACGACTCATATATGACATCAGTAAATTTCCCATTAGCAGAATTTTGAAATTTAGTTTAGCAGAACCGGTAGTACCAGTTTGGTAGTTGTAATGCAATGCGAGGGTGCTGCTGAGCAATGTTTTTAGTGGGCATGCACGCACATCTGTACTTTATGCCTCGTCACTGCTAACATGTCACACCACTAGCGCCATTTCATCGTTTTTCATTTTTATAATAACGTCAAAAATAATTAATTTTAGAGGCACATTTACACACAATTACACAACATTTTTAACAATAGGCTACGGCGTTCCTACAATCTCCATCTTTATACGCAACTTACCAAACAATTAAATTTACTGATTTTTACTTCTGTCACTTTTACTTGGTCTGTTGCCAAGCCAGTTCTCAGTAAACGTCTCATTGCATAACAGGGAAGACGCTATAGAGTAAATAATTATTTGCTTTCTATTGCATTGTTGGTGATCTCAAGCAACCTTGGATTGCAGTCGACGTTATCGCACAAATACGGTATTGTAAAGAATGCGATTTATGGAATAATGTATAGAAACTTAACGGTCGATTGGAGTATTGTCCGAGTAATTGCACTTGCTATTTTTATTAACCAACAACAATAATGCAATCGGCAAATACAAAAAAATAGGTAACATCAAGAAATATACGTTTTAACAATAGAACTTGGAAGTGCTTACAGATTTCATAACATAAAGTGTGATACAAATGATGATAATAATAATAATAATAATAATAATAATAATAATAATAATAAAAATAATAATTATTATTATTAATTATTATTTTTATTATTATTATTATTATTATTATTATTATTATTATTATTATTACTGTTATTATTATAAAATCCGTCTTCTTATAAAATTACAGACATTATGTGTGATATTTGATTTGGTTGATTTGTCACGAATTGGAATGAATAAAATAGCATCATTACAGGTATTTATTTATGTCTAACATTTCAGTTATAAAACCATTTGAAAATATATGTAGATGAGATAGTAAAGAAATACAGACTGCCTTTTTCTGCGTCCGAAGCTTCATTACACGATAAACGCAGACTAAAAGATCATTAGACCATTAGGGTAAACCATAAACAAATACGTTCACATTCTGGGTAGAAATAAGTGGCTCTCTAGTTACGGTTAGACTTGCCCCGGTGCCACAGTAAAGTACACCAATTTCAGACTCAATGTGGACATGTATATATTTGTTCCTTCCACGAAGAATTCGTACTTCGTCCATTGTTCAAATTATTTATTAATTACCTTCATATTAACTGTTTTTATTTTCGTTGCAATGAACATTTGCATCGATTAAAATTTAATTTTATAGTGCAACTTTCTGGGTGGCTATATTTTTTTTAAAACAAAATCAATTTTTAACAACAAAAATTAGATTAAAATCAACGGCAATATTGGTTCCCACCTCCCATAATACAGTCACTACACCTCAGTGTAAATATTAATTGATAGTTAATGTGTACAAGAATCGTGACTTGACTGTTAGTTACGTTAAGCATGTAGGAGGCATCCAACGACATATTATACCGTGGTGAGATGTGAGATGTACACTGTACAGACAATTCCTGCGTTCATGTCAGCTGTCTTCAGTCAACACTTAGCGATCCTATGCACAAGATCTTCATTCAAATCGCTTCAATTACTGATAATTGATTCTTTTTAAATGTATAGTGTTTACGTTTATTTCTAGCTCAGGTAAATAAAAAAGTCGAGACATTAAATGTTTCTAACCACGACGTTTGTCCGAAGGTACAATTTGTAAAATTTGAATGGCACTAATTACGAAATGGGTCCAACGCGGGAGTGACGAGCAACTGGTAATGTTAGATGTGACATCGGATCGCATAGATTGCTCACTCACTCCCGTAAAGAAGGATAGAATCCCTTTGAAGTTGGCTACTGAATTATTTTTAGACTCATGGAATCATCGTCGAATAGAATACAACGTCTTCTAGTAATAAACTTGAGCAACTAAGTTGTGACGAGTAATTAGGAGAAATAATCGATTTTAATAATCAAATGGAAGTTGGAGTAAAGAATTTATATTTTAGTGAATTGAAAATAATTAATTGAAAATTATATAAGAAAAAGAAAAATTAAATTAAATTAAATTAAATTAAGAAAATAATTGATTTTATTGTACATACATCATTGATAATATTGAATATTGATCGAGAATCACTGTTTTATAAATGACAAATTTCAAAACATCTATAGATATATATGTCGATTTGAACTGAAAATTCAAGACATGTTATAATAACGCCCAAAAATTAGAATAATATGAATATTATTAATAAAAGTAACAATAAATAATAATAATAATGATAACGATTTATAACAATAATGACCATAAAAGCAAAGGTTAGCCTACAAAGCAAAGATGTGAAGTCAATTCAAACACTACCAGTAAGCGCTATATTTCACAATAAATTAATCTAGGCTTTGACATAATCTGTTCATACTGGTGTAATTTGCGCTGATTTATATTCTGACCGTTTGAGTAGATTTGTAATCACCCGGTGGATCTAAGTGTAGCCCAAGGGTTTGATTGTATGTGGGTAGGTAGCTTAGCGCTCACAATTAATGACAGCCAAGCATCCACTTCTATTTGTTACCTGTCTGACCAACCAACCAGTACACTCACATACTATTATCCTACGCGCATGCGTAACTATCAGCCTTACGTTACACATACATTAGTCTGAGTGTGCATGATCAGCTTCTGCATTAGCTACAATTTGTTTTTGTTGCTATTGTTGTACCGGTCATCAAAGCTTTGGGCGTCCGATTAATGCTGTGTATATATATACTAGAAAGAAAGAAGGTCCCTAATATAACCGTATTTTTGATTTGATTTATTTCGCTATTTCATATTTGCAAAGGTGCTACAATATCGGAACAGAAGTTGTTGCCGCTACTATCAACAATACTTAACGCAAGAGAAGCAGTTCGTGTTACACGATGGATCAATTTCAAGAGGAGTTAGTTTTTTTTTTTTTTAGAATGCAGAACGAGTATAGATAACACTGTAGCAGATTTGCGAAATCGGAAAGTGGCTCGTTTCTTCATATATAATATATAGAAGAACAATCTGGTATCATTTCGGTTTCACCAAATCTTGACCTGCAGTAGTTTGATACGCATACGCTACATTAAAATCTAAAAAAGAAAATATACAAAATCAAACGTGTTTAAATAATAATGATGAATGTATAGCACCGCAAACCTAAAGATTTATGCCCAAGGATTTGCATACAAAATAAAATCTAATCAAACGAGCTACGTGAAAATCATTTAAAACACCCGATTAGTCTTGAAGCGAAGCAAAAATTTATTAAAATGCGGTTCATATTACGATTCTCAACGGAGTTGAGTAGAAAAAGTTGATAATTATTGAGATTGCCAATTTATGTCTTGGGGCAGGTATTCTATTTTGTATCAATTAAGTATCAGACAGTTCAATCAGTTTATTTCTTCGTAATTATTTAAAACACTGTTCTTAAAAAAAATATACATCTTTATGTTTTGCGCTCTGATTATGCCGATTAGACCCTGGCTAAAATATAAACATATACATATAATATTCGCGTATTATACATATACAAACATATTTTTGTGTTCAGACGCCTAATCTATAGTAGAATAATTAAGAAATCCCACCCAATCCCCCTATTTGCACAAGTTATTTGGACCAGAAGAAGAAGATGATCACCAACTAAATAGATAAGACTGGCTATTCATTTTAGCATAAGTTAAATCAAGATCTAAAACATAAAAAATTACAAATATTTGTCCATGAACGCATAAGACGCCGGTATTCTCTATAATATATGGATTCATAGCATACACAAGAATATTGTGTACATACAAGAAATTAAAGCGTTGTTGATCACGTAGTCATCATGCTTACCACTTAACTACTTAACCAAGACAAAAAATTCAAGAATAGAATCTGTTAATAAATTTAGCCAGACATTGTATATTATTAATACAATTAACATACAAGCTTCAAAAGAGTTGAGATTAAAATAAAATATGATAGAGGATTTAAAGGAAATTTTAATTACTATATATTTTATTCTCAGAAGGGTCTTCTTTCTCAGATGGCCAACATCAATGTTCTGACATGGTTCACTCTATTATGCTGTCTCAAACTAACTAACTATTGTAGGCAATGTGCGTAATTTTTTGTTTTAGTTTCAAACATTTTAAATTAATGGGCTTAATTAAAAAAGTATACAGCCGATGGGATGGAGCAAAAAACCGGTAAAGAATAACCAACCCAGATTATGTTCAATTCTTGGATTCGAGAGTAGGATGGTATGTGGGTGGTTCTTGACATGAATTGCTTCATATTTTGAAGTGAAGTGTAAAATTTGCTCATTAACTTTACTGAATCGAGAAAACTAGCCAGCTTACAGAATGTAAGCAGTAATAAACAACATTAGAATCTCATTGAAATAGTCCTATTCAAAATCGCTTCTGAAGAAACTCCACTACTTTAATATGCAGCTAAGAATAAAAAAAAATTAATGCAGAGTGAAACACGCTTAGAAATAGGCTATAAAAATTTCATAAGGCTTTTCCCCAGATTAAATTTTGTAAAAACCTTCCAATTTTTGCGATCAACGTCAATTTTGCAACTACATTAAATACATGTTTGTATTGGTAAAAACATACAAATTTTGGTTTTAGGTTTTTTCCCTGAAAATTATCAATAAAAACCTCTACAAATAGAAAAGTCACGCTAGTGCACTACTGTAACTAAAAATTGTTTTGATCCGGTTTTAAATAAGGTTATACATCAAGAATTCAATTTATTACAATATATGATCTTGTTTGAAGACAGAACACACAACGGTGAGTTCCTTTTGCAGGTATAATACGAACTCAGGTCTTCGCTTCCTTTACATAACTTTCCTAATCCAATCCAATCCTCTTGGCATGGATACTGGTGAAACGTTAAAGCTGTTCAATTGGGACATACATCAATATTTCAGCTGCCCCGGTGTTTCTCGTCAGATCTATACGATATTGAAACCCTTGTAATTATATTTCACTTCGCCAGATATAGAACATGTCCGGTACTCGAGATCTATCACACTTGTTGAATACCATAATAGACGGTGGCATAAGTAAATTAAGGGTAGATAGGTGAGAACAAGTATGTTACGGTTTCCTCAGGGTGAAAACTCATCCTCATCAAGGAAAATACAGCTATTTACCAGCCTTGTATATCTGATTAGATTTGGCAAGAAGATACCATACAAATTCGGCTGATAAGTGGCAATTCATTGAGATACTCATTTGTGCTCAGACGGCTGTTTCATATTTTCTTTCCTTTTTCCTATAAAACCATTTTGATACCTCTCTCATTATAAGATAAAATTGCAGGTACTTAATGTTCTAAAAGAGTCCATAATTATCTTTAAAACAAAATCATATTCCCCCCCCCCCCCCGGCCAACATGTTACTTTCAAGTTGAAATTTTGTTTTATAGATGAAAATGTTAATTTTGTTAAATTTTGTTTTATAACATATTATATATTTTCTAAATTGATTAGTACGATGGACCACTGCGGTCATCCTATGTTTATTGGTCAGCCATCGGTGGTTGTTAATAAAGGTTGATTTTCTCTTTAACGAAATTTCTGCACTCATTTTTTATCCGAAGTGGTTACCGGTCGTTATTGTTCATCACTGTGCGCGTTGCCTATTGATTCGTAAATAAGACTGAGCCAAACAATAACAGGGTGGGTGCGGAAGAGTTTTTAGAGTGAATACATGTTCTCTCTGACACTTGATTTACTTAATACTTATGTCGGCGAATATAATATGTGTATCGGTTAACTAAGTATTTATAAGAACTCTTTATTCGGAGGTGTTCATGAAAAACTGAAGATATGTGGGATGAATACATGTATAACTATTTATGAACAATTATTAACTTTTCGATAATCGGGAATTATTACACAATTTAATAGTGTTGAATTTTGTATTTCAGTTTACCCGTGTATAAGTTGCTGTGCGTGAAACATGCATACGATCGATCTAAGCATAAACATTGGAATTTATTTTATATACACGATATTAAAGAAAACCACGAATGGTTCTGCTACAGACTGGTATTCAGATTAATTTTATTTCAATCTGAAAATTCACACGACAGAAACACAGCAAATATAAAAGTTACACAAAAGGAATACGACGAGATTTCTTTGATATTTTCGCAGCATTGAAAACATTTTTTCAATAATAGTATTTTTATGTCACACTCCACTCCGCCTACCATACAGGACAACCTAGTCATGCAAGAATAGGGGGGTGTGTAGAGCCTTGAATTGTTAACTAGAATCGACAATATGTATTTGGCCTGTGCCACATTCAACGCAATGGCAATGCTGTCTAGACAGTGGCCAATGCACGCATGGTACTATAGGCTACTCGGAACCTAACGTACGCAATACGCCTGTGTCGGACCTTATTCCCATGCCAAGTAGGGGATAGCCTTGTAAAGTGCGGTATAGTTATCGATGTTGGAAGGGGAAGTGTACTGACTTTCGTCTTTATTCTCCTTTTCATTCAAGTTCCAGATCAAAATTCAATGAAATAATATAGTATCGAATCGATATAATAAAACAAAAATAGTTATATTTAAGATGATCCTGTTTTGTTCTTGATTTCAAGAAGTTGAACGAAAACGTGGATCGTCTGAGACATATTAAGAGTGATGTAAGATTTTTTTGTGATGACAAGAATGGACAATTAATAAATAATAATAATAATAATAATAATAATAATAATAATAATAATAATAATAATAATAATAATAATAATAATCATAATAATAATAATAATAATAATAATAATAATAATAATAATAATAATAATAATAATAATAATAATAATAAATAGAGAATACCCAACTCAAATGATTGTATAAGTAATCAAATAAGATGCGGTAATTGTGAGTGTGAGTGTGAGTGTGAGTGTGAGTGTGAGTGTGAGTGTGAGTGTGAGTGTGAGTGTGAGTGTGAGTGTGAGTGTGAGTGTGAGTGTGAGTGTGAGTGTGAGTGTGAGTGTGAGTGTGAGTGTGAGTGTACATGTACGTGCCTATGTGTTAACTTGAGTGTATATGTGCGTAAACGTGATTCATATTACTATATTTGTGTTAATGAATCTATAAGATTATTAGGGTGCATATAAGTACTTATTTGCATGTTTTGTATACATGCACATACAAGAAAAGCAAGACTAAACAAAAGTTCAAAGTACAAACACATTACTTTACCTCATCTGTGTGGCTTTCTGGGACACTGGAAAACAGCAAGTTCCTTGGAAAGGCTGGTATTGATGATAAACCACTTTGTGACGAAGGGAAATGCATATTTTCCGCACTTTTACCCAAAACGGCATTGGCTAATAAGTTTTTGTACAATTCTGTGGGTAACACGTATTGCTTGTTCTCGTTATTGTTATTGTTGTTGTTATTGTTGTTGTTGTTATTGTTGTTGTTGTTGTTGTTGCTGTTGAGGGTATTGCCTAGATCACTCTCAGAGTGGGTGGATTCTTCGGTCTCTGGGGTCGCAGACATTAATGCAAGATTAATTTACCTTTTATCATAGAGTAAATATTATGAGTTTTAGTTATACAGTAAATTTATTGTAAATTTTTCGGATGGAATTATAGGAACTTTTTGATTTGAATTAAGATTTAGATTACTTTATAGGCTTTTTGTAAATATATTCCTCGGGTGATATAAAAATATTACTATATAATAAATACAATGATTACGAGCTGGATTTTCTATGGTAAATATATAAATCAAATTCGTACATATCCCGATACGAAAACACCGACAGAACGTTTCGAATAGCTTTACACTATTTATTTATTTACACGACAAACTGAATTCCTAACGTATAAAACTGTTCAATATCTCCCTTAGGCTGTATTAACATTATGACATTGCTTCTCGTATCGTTGTAATTATTCTAGTATTGGCCTAATAAAGCAGCCCAGCCTACGTACAAACACTTGTATTAGCTCAAATAGTTCACATTTAGTAACAGCTGATTGGTCGAACACATTCCTAACAGTGATTTCATTAATAACAATTAACAACGAAAGTTGTTTGCACATTCCTTACTTCACCGGCACTGACATTACTTCTCTTGACATTAGTTTTGATTAGCAACACTGACACTCGCGGCGGAAGAACGGGCGTCGTAATTAGTGCATCACACGTGTTAACTACTATCGAAGTCGGTATCGATAATCGTTGAGTTCGAGTCGCGTTAGTTTAAGATAATTACAGTCGGTGCACCGATTGCTTCCCGCATCGTAGCCGATACCTTCAACTATTCCCCCCTCACCCCCATAATTCAAACTTGAAATGTTTGCTTTCAAGTCTCCACTTTATTTGGTATCGAAAGTTAATTTTAATTAGTCTAACGTGTTAAAAGGCGTGGAACTTTTAATTAAGGCGTCACAGACTCTACAGTACTGAGCTGGCGGTGGCGAGGATAGTTTTCAAAGAACTAACGAAAATGCAGACGAAAGCGCAGACCAAAAGGAAAAAAAAGGAAGGAAAAAACTAAAGAAAAGGAGGAGGGTTTGAAAACCGGGAGATAGAGGGAGGTTTTTCCGCTCGGGAGGGGAGGGGGGGGGCTAAGAAATCTTACATGGTATGAGGGGAAGGTACCGAGAAGGGGGTATGAGCAATGTCGATATAGCATGCGCACTGGTTCAGCTCGAATATCAAAAAAAGCAAGACGAAAAAGAGATAACAAAACAGCACTGTTTGAGGAAATATGTATGGCTTCTGTGAACAGTTGTCGCCTATTGAATGCTTGCATGCGGCGGTAATACTAATAACTTACCGTACAACCGAACACACGTCTAACCCGGGGCCTATGTGAAATCTACTTATAAATAGCTGCATTAAAATGTTGTGTATCAGCCCATTTCCTGGCCGCGAACCTGAACCTGATAGCTCCAGTTGGATGTAATAGGCTAATTGTTAACGAGCTTAGGGGCGCGAGTAGGGCTCAAAGGGTTGCCATGAAAGAAAACCACGTATATGGCCAATAACCACTCCCCCTTAACACTAACAAAAATATTAGGGGTGGATTTGGAAACAAAAATACGTTTTATATAATACTATAGGACGTATAAAAATAGCGTAGACTATTTAATAAATAGTACTACACGTCTTACTTACTGCAAGCATGGCTGAGGATTATTTCACTGTCTTTCTGAGTCTTTGGAAGTATTTAGTGACTAAAACTACCCTGTAGACAATCCAAATACCCCAATATACCTATCACACCTGAACAGGTCCACATTGTGACCTGTACGAGTGGCAACTCGCTCAATACCTAAGCAGAGACTGAATACTGAATGTCTGAGAGGCCTCACCGCGACGGCCTTACTATAGGCCTACATACACACACGTGCAATTGTACGTTATAAATTATTATTACCAAATGTGCGTGCTGAAGAATATTCTCTTCCTTCAAATCATAGTATGTTTGTGATAGGCTGTTATATAAATGCGCTGGGGGGGGGGGGGGGGGGGGAACAATTGTACTGCACATGTTGTACGCAAAAGTACTGCCCCCCCCCTTCCCCCTTCCCCCACCCCCAAACCCGAATCTACAGAAAGTTTCGTTACACTTGTATTGAGGACGTTTATGATGATAGGCTTGTCTGTCATCGTATTGCTGGACATACGTGTGAACATACACAGACTTGTATTGTGGAGGCCTAGGCCAGCTATCGCACTTCAGGTAGGCCTACTCAAGGCGGGAACACGAATACGAAATATTTTAATAGGAGCAAAAAACACCAGCTTGTCACATACAGAGTAACTCAGCCGACGCTGTGGTTTTTATTAGACCTCTATGGATGATCCTAACCCTTTACCGTTTACACCACGAAAAACTCCACCCCCAGGGCGACTAGGTATAATATTACATGAGCCCGTTCCAAAGCTTCCAAGACGTGGAAAAAATCTCTGAACCTGATAACATATTGACGTCATAAAATGTTTGGAAGTTTTGTAGCTAGAAGTGTACTTCGTGGGAGAAATAGATTCGTTTCTAGAAGTTAACAACTATAGCTACATTCTTTTGACGAGCCATATCAAAATACACATGATTTGAATTTGATTCTAAAATAATGATTTTATGTTACGTTTATAAAATGTATTGTTATTCTTAATAGTCTATTTAATTAATTATTAATTAATTAGTTACTTAGTATGTTACGATATACACACGTTGGACGTGACGTATATTACGAAAGGAGTAGACTACGTGCTATTGTCGGCGTTTCTTGTACAGCTTACCGATAAGTTTACGTTCGTCTGGTGAACGTTTATCTCATTTCTACGCAAACTGTATAACACTACGGAATAATTATATCATATGCCATTGAAATCAAATCGAATCATCAGTCGATCTTTAAGAGTGTTTAGTTTCCATGATCTTCTGTTCTAGGCAATTACCAGTTACCCCCCTGTTTGTATGATCAAGCAGTAGCAGGGAGAACCACTCTAAGTAACTGTTAGTTACCAAACAAACACTAAGAACTACCAAGTCAAATATCTTAAGCCAATTAATAACCTGAAGGAAGTTATTGTCGGTGAGTTTAGTACAACATCGTCGCCTTTACACAAAGGGAATTATTATTATTATTTTATGAGCATGAAACATTCAACTAACATAGCTGTAAAAATTATTAGAAAATTAATATGCAAAACCAGCGACGTTCCGCATTAGTATTCCTGTTGAGTAATGAGCTGACTTTTAAAACTATCATTCAAAAATAGTTACGACTCTAAATAGTGACAGAGAGTCGGATGATTTAAGCATAATAAATATTTTATTCGAGAGCCTATTTCTCCAACTGATACCAACTTAGAAGTTGGACAATAAAAAATTCTGAAAGGAGAATTTCCATGAAGTTTCACTTTGCCCGTGGAAAGTCGTTGATTGGTTTTAAGTTATTTTATTACGCAGCTGAAAGGATCGTGTTCAATGACACGAAACAAATCTAGCGTTTGATAAGCAGGCATTGCAGGTTTCTGCCTATATGCATATTATTTAATTAGTTAGGATATAATATTACCAATCGACGTAGAGAGGAATACTGTATTCGCATATGATCTTGTTTTCGGTGTCCGGTATTCATGCCTTCCTCCGATTCTCAAGAATATATAAACAATACATAAACTTAGAATTGAATGTACAGACTTCTGAAAAAATCTATCTGTGTGGTGGGATACGAACCCAGATCATCTGCTTTCAGGGCCAACGCCTTAACCATTCAACAACAAACACATGCCACGATTGTATCATACACAAACTTACATGATAGTTATTACGAAAATTAGTTTAGTGTAAACTATTCTCCTTGTAAGTATGGCTAAAATAGGAAACCGTGTGAAAACTTAAAAGAGCAAAAAGTCTAGCAGTAATCTATAAGTTTGTTGTGTCTGGCTTTGAAAAACTCTGCCGACGAATGGGGGGTCAGCACGTCACGCGGGTGGCGGCGGTAGGGGTGGGGTGGGGCTGGGGGGCGGGGGTGGGGGTGGATCGATAGGGGCGACCTAACCTAGGTTACTAAACCCTGAGTAAAGCATCAAGAGCCAACCACCCCATCCATACACGTACAGTCTTCGTGCTTCTTCAAACTTCGCATCAACAATCATAACCAGTATCGTTCTACGAATTTTAGTTATTGTAATAGTTATGCGTAATTGTTAGTGATTACAATAATTCTGGCCATCAGGAAACTTATTTAAAATGCACACAGTGGAATCTGTATAAGATCATAAATCGCAAGAAAAAAAAATTGTTATTATTGTATGTTGAACACTTTGTCAATACTAGCGCCAAATATAGAAAGAGTTTAGTGCCAGAACGTCAGGATGACATTTAAATGTCTAGTTATTCTACTAGACTAGAATCTATAGTCGGTATTGTAAGCTCAGAGCATGAAGCTTGAACTTATTATACCATCACGGCTGTTAAACAAGGGAAGACTCATTGAAAGCTAAAGCAGAACGAATCGGAATTAGTAGCAAACATATTTTTCAGAAATCCGCAAACAAACATTGAAACTCCTCTCATAGCTGTACATATTGGATACCACAACAATAATTCGATGTCAAGAATTATTTCAATCATTTGTCTTTCAACTTATAGCGTTACGTTACTGTTTACATTAATTTATAAACAAACACAAAGATCGACTTTAATTATAATACATTCTACAATGTTTAGAAATTTTAATTTTTCATATTTGTAAAAAAGTATCTATAGTATTTTTCGATGAGTTAGATAATCGTTACGCTATTGATTAATTTTTGTAAGTGCGTTATTTAGATCAGCTGCCATTTAGTTAATATTAATAAATATACGATGCCTAACAAAACGTATATGTATAAAGAAAGTGAGAGAAGTTGCTCACAAAAAATCTTGTAAACAAAATTGCAGTTTTTGTTGGTTTATTATTACCCCCCCACTTGTGTCAGGATAGGTAAATATCGTGATGCAGTAGTCACACTGTTTCTGCACACACCAACGTGTTGTAGGCTACATAATGTCTGCATGCCTAGTGTTGCCTACAGCCTTAACAGGTGCGGTGGTAATTTCACTGTCGCGAGCATAATTTATCACGACTGCAATCGAGTAGGTGGAATCCATCCATTCACACTTGAAAGTTTGCCGCGCCAAAGAAGATGATGCTTTTAGCTTCTACCCGAGGGTGTTAGTTATACACGATCAGGAAATACGAAGTTCGACCTATTATCTTCGGGGCACTTTCTTAATTTGTTATTATTGATACATTTCTTTTGTAAATCAAGAATGACGCTTAACTAATCTTCAGTTTAGATTTCGTTGTTAGAATAACTAATCATTTTTATTTACTTTGCATTTTATGATCTAGCATACCCGTCAAAACTGGTTGAAAAATATTATTCCACCGTAAATGTATTTACCTAATTAAACTGCTTAAAATTATTAATTGAAACATGCTTAAGATATTTTTGTTTTAACTTCAATACTGTTATCGTCATTACTGCCCTGGAGACATTCTAGTTTATGTCATTAACAAAATATGCAATTTGTATTATTGAAGTAGCAACGAAAGAGGTAGCCAACCAAAATCATCAACAGTATTCAATGTATAAAAGTCCAAAGTGGATGTGTTTAACAGTGTTTTTGTCATTATTTAATAACGATGCACCGTAATGAGGTAAGGTCGTGGTATAAGTATTAACAAGAGGTTATTGAGTGCAGGTTGTATGAACGCGGGGGGAGGGGGGGGGGGGGGGGTTGTAGTGTGTGCAATAGAACCCCTACTGATCACGGTGAACGCGTCGTACGAAGAAAATATGATTTCTAAAACAGAATGCGGCTTATTGAGAGGTTTGAGTAAATGAGGCCTCAGGAGTTTCTGGAGGTTTTCCAAGATAGGGGTGTGAAATAACTCAATTGAACAGAATAGGATACTTTAGATGATAGCTGGTGTTATGGAATAGTGTTTGTACACTGCTTTACATATTAAAGTTCTCATTATTAGCTATAACGACAATACCTTTAAGAAACACAGATAATGATTAATATTATTATTATTGTGTGTGGATAATATACATTTTAAAATGGGAATGAATTATTGGAAGAGACGTTTTGTTTAGTCAGGACCAAAATATTCGGTCAAATCAGTGTACATATTGTGTAACTTTATTACATATCTCAAAACGTGTCGTGGTTTCGGTTATGTTGTAGTGCACCAATCCGGAGCTGGTATTCCTTCCAGCTCCAAGAAGCAGATTCAAGGAGGATGCGAAGTAGTGGGAAGAGAGGATTCGCAAAGGAGCCATAACAACAACAACACCAGCTTCAGCGTATACACAGTAATGTTTAGTAAACATGTTTTTTACACTGTGAGAAAATGCATCACATTCACAGCCATAGGTTTCTTAGAAATAAACCATCAGCACAAAACTATTCTGATTCGTTGTATGCTCGTCTTGTGTGAAGTTAAAGTGTAGACATAATAATTTCAAGAATGTATTGGCGCGATATTATTGCAGGTGTCTGTCTGGTGTTGGCTTGATTGGACAAACAATGTGAGATGTATCGTGGGAATGTTTATAGCCGTATACGCTGTAGCTAACGAACACAGTTTCACACACGCTTTAGGTTTTGTACAATATGGGTAAAATGAACTTTGTTCAAATTGATATTGAAACCAGCTGGTGTTAAAACAATCAAAAATGTTTTGATTTTCTTTTCGAGCAGGCACTCGATAATTAATATTGCTTCTCAAAGATACTTTTTTATTTCCAGTTTACCGTAAGTACCGTTCAATGGTGTAAATTGATTTTTCGCATTGTTCTTTATCGTAATATACTTATTACCTTGTAAATCCTTCGTTACATGAAATTTTTGGTGTATTGGTATTTTTTATAACTTTGTACCGGCAATCGAAAAAATACATGTAACAAAGGATACAATGGATGATGATTTTTAAAGTAGATCACGACATACACACATAAGTTTCCATTCTTGAGCCTACCGTGAACTGGAAATATAATATGCGGAAACATGTTTGAAACGCAATATTAAATTGTCCAGTCCCCGTTCAAAAGACAAATATTTTCAATTATGTTTTGCTCTAGGTTTCACATCAATTTGAACAAGTTTCATTTTAGCCATATTTTATAAAACGTAAATCGCGCGTGGGTATTTGGTTGGGTGGTGGAAGTGAGTGCAGAGTATGAACCCAGTCAGTGTTGGGGTGGTATCAGCGCCCAGCGGGGTACTAGGGTACTAGTAGGGTCTCGAAGCAGCTAAGCGACGCAGCGTCGAGACGGCTGTTTGGAGTGACTGAGAAGGAAGCCAAGGGGAGACAGAGAAGAAGAGAGGATGTTACGACAGGGTCACAGGAAGATGAGGAGTAGAGTAGAGACGGTGATCGGGGATGAGAATGACGAATAGGCAATCAAGCGAAACAGGAGAGGTGATGAGAAACAAGACGTAACGAAGGGAAATCCGGCGTTCATCATGAACACGAACGATAATCGCAGTTGGAAATATTAAATTGGATTTCTAGGTAAATCAATTGGCAATGAAACTTGTTTCATATATATTTTGTTTCACACAAATAGGTAAACTGGAAAATTACCAAATCAAACGTCATTTACTCCTTTGATAACATTCGTTAGTTATGCCTATGCGCTCGTTGAATTAATTTAAACGAATTGATAATTATTATTGTCTCGTCGTCATCAGCCGGAGGGGGAGGGGGGGGGGGGAGTATTATACCAATTATTATGAGCATCATTGCTGTAAACCCTTCAAAATCAACATCTACCTAAACGTAGTACACGCTAATCAAGAAGTGTTAAAAAACAGACCGTACGGGGAAACTATCCCTGGGCCTTCTTCATTGGAATAAGGAATAAACATACATCATAATATAGGCATTGAGAGGGGTGAGGGAGGGGATTACGCTGTGATGTCACGAGATTAATAAATATTCCTAAACTATGCGTGTCTATTAAGTTGTGTATGCTATATGCACATATTATAATATCGATGTTTAAGAGGGGGGGGGGGGGGGGGGGAGGGGGGACATCATGTTACCCACAGCTAGACGACGGTCCGTATTTTTGTGACAAAGTGCGAAAAGGGGGAGGAATGCTTTAAATGGGTGACACAATTTATGGACGCCTTCCTAAAGCTAGACATTAAATTTAATCACTGACCTGGTTATAATACCGCACGCACACTCGAGTACGGTTCTGCAGATGACGTCTACAACGCACGAGGTCCCATGTTTAATGTTCGAAGACGCGACTGATTAACGTGTCCGTTCCTACGAATTGTGTTTTTTTATTTAAACATTTTTTTTTATGAATGGTAGCCATAATTTTTGATTGGCTACTCGGAACCGAATATTTTGCTGAAGTGAAATAATAAATGTCCAGTGTGTGGGAGTGTATGGGTACAACGTACTGTGTGCAATATATCAACCAGCGAGTATTGCAAGGAAAGATTGCATGGGTAACTAATTGACAGGAGAATAATATACAGTTTGAAATACTTGCATAGATGCCTGTTCCCCCTCTCCCCCCCCCCCCCTAACTCTCTCTCTCTCTCTCTCTCTCTCTCTTATATTACCTGCTAAGCTAAGTGATGTGATGTGGTGTCTTGAGTTAACTTGCCGGTGCCACCACTTCCAACCAACTTTGATAAGGTGCCTATATTGATAACTTTCATAATAATATGTTATACTAGTTAACTATAGAGGTGGCTCAGCAGTAAGATGAGAGACTAATTCGGGAGGTCACCCGTTCGATAGCAGTCACCAGCAACCATGACTGAAGTTTTTGCCGAGGTTTTCCTCAGACACATACAGGTGAATGTAGGGATTGAGTCCTACTAACAGCCCTCGGATATTTATTCCCGACTATCCAAATACCGTAGTACCTAGTTGTATAGTCACACGAAAAGGGGCACCAGAGAATGTACTACACTACTACAGCATGGATTTCAACAAAAATGATAATAACTCAAATTATTCGCCATCGATAAATATTAATATTTTGGCAACAGATTTTTACAAGTCGATGGCTGTTTCGTTTCATTGTAGAAATTATTACTATTCCTACGTTTAAACATAAACTAAAATGTCTTAAGCCTGTAATTTACTTACTAGAAACATGTTTAAAAACTCGTTTTCAAAGATCTGTCGAGTTTTCACAACTTCCATAAAGAAACATATCATCTCTAAATGAATGCATTTTGCAAAATTAGCATTGCCAGCTTTGAAAACGAAGTGAAATCTAAACATATTATGTTAATCACATGTATACCATCGAAAAACATGAACATTTAAAGTTGCTATGTTACGTTACAGCTTCTTAATTACTGTGTGAAACCACGAAACGTTTCTTGGAATAGTCTTGTTTTGCCAACCCTTACCACTCCTAGAAGTAATTTTCGTGACTGAATGCATCAAACTTTATTTATATTAAGAAAAACGTAACGCATTTTACAACGAATAAAAAGTTCGTAAAAATAAGTTGTTTTTAAATTTATATAAAATAAGTGGCTTTAACCGTTATTTACGAGGGTTTAAGAACGTATACCTTAACTCTGGATTCACGTCATACACTTAAAATTAGTGTTTGATTATCCTAAAACCCTGGTTCTACGGATGATTTAAGAGACCAGCGCGAACACACTCATCGAATTGCATTTGAGTTCACATTTTTTCCAGGGGGGTTTAACCCCCTCCTGTCACAATGACGTTTACATGAACGTTTTAAAAAACTTCAAAAATTAATTTAATAACTCTGAAGAGACATAAATAAATTCATGTGATTTAATTTTGTGTAAGTTTATTAAGCATGGGCAAATTTGAACATTCTATATGGGGAAATAGTACTAAAGGAAATGTAGGGTACTAAAGGGTTATGCGAAGGCTACACAGAATAAGTGGCTAATGCCCGGTATTACAATCTCCTAATAGAAAAGTTATTTGTAGCAATTAAGCTATTTGTAGGATTTCAAGAGTTTTGATTGGTCGTTCCTATGGAGAAAACAAGCTATTCGACGAATAAGTAGTTATTGGGACATTGTAAGACTGGACCTATGTGTCCGACCCGATGCTTGTGTGGCACATTGTACACAAGCTAATGACACCTCACTCTTGGACCAGGTGAAACGATAGAGGTAGCTCAGCAGTAACACGCAAGACACTCATTCAAAAGGTCGTCGGTTCGTTTCTGGCCACCGGAAATCCTGATTGATGTTTTTTTCCCAAGGCTTTTCTCAGTCATTAGGCGAATGGTAGAATTTGGTCCTCCTAACAGCCCCCGGGCATTCGCTCTAAACTATCCAAATACCCAATATATATAATATACTAAATTAGTCTCCTTGGCCCTCATTCCAGAACAACTTTAAGCGGTTGTAGCAGGTTGTAAAGTTGCGCCCCCTATTCCGTAACCTAGGCGCAATTTGAAACCGGTTGCCACTAACACGTACTGGAATGAGGGCCATGAAGAGGGACACATCAAGTAAAGCAGGTGTACACTTTACAGAGGGGATTTGTGCGTTCATTGGGGGTATAATTAATAAAAAATCACCAATAAATAGTCTTGATAACACCCGTTTAACGCACATTGTATTCAACCGCAATAAACCAATAAAACTTAATCTAGATTAAGGGGCCACCTCCCCCTCATCATCATAATCATCTTGAAACATTACTCATTGGGTGCATGTATACTTCAAAACGATTGACGCAACGGTAGATTGTAGACATAATTATGTCTATACCGCTATGCTATTCCCGCTTCGGTAAACTATTTCCAGTTTTTTTTTTAAATACAAAAATTTAAATCTAAAATTTAAGGCCATACAGGTATAGATCACATGGTTCTCAAAAACTTCCATTTAACTTCAAAATGGACATATTTTACCCCAGGTACGACTTACATAATCAGGTATCGCCATCTTAAGGGCTTCTGTATATTTATAAATATTTTTTGGCGCTGTGACTGAAACGTTAACCACATGCACGCATGCTATTTACGTGAAACGAAAGGTTTCTGCTGGTGATCAATAAGTGTAGAAAGAGCAGAGTATAGTGTAGCCCTGCCTATAGTCTTGGCTTTCAAGTATGTGGTGATAGAGAAGCATTTTGGTGCTGGTGTCTATAGGATTCACTGGTTAGTTCAGTATCAAATCGCGAGAAATTATATCTCAAGAATGATACAAACAAGATCGAATAAATGTGAACACTGCTTTGTTAGCACTACAGACTCAGTGCACAAATATTTCATATATTGTAATCAGAAGCATAGTAATTTAGTTTATTTACTAAATTATTTGTGTGTAATAAAAATGCAATCAAAATAACACAACTACCGTTTACAATGTTCTAAATATTAAGTATACAGTTATTTAGTGCTTACGGTGCAGCGTAATCACTGTTGCATTGTGGGTATAGCATTCCGTGTTTATTTTTTGTGACTGTTGATTTACGTCTACATTAAATACAAGTGCATTTGTGCTATTTCAGATGAGTAAATAATTGTTTTTTTATGCGGGATTTGATCCCACATCCTTTGGTTCTTTTCGGCTCCGATCGGCGTTCGAGCCACACTTACACAATATGTACAATGTAGATCAGAGATTTACTAACTAGTTTCTTAATTGTGAACATTGTGAGACGGTTGAACACAGTTCACAGCAGGGGAAATATTAATAACGACAATAATTAACAATTACCTTATATAAATAAGTTTACGCTGTAAAAATCAGCTAATCTAATATAACGTAAGAAATTCTCGTGCAATATGCTACAGCGTGCACTCTGGTGCCGGTTAAAAGAACTATAAAGAGTTTTGCCAGACACACGCCTTTCGGCTTTCGACTAGACGTCAAAAAAAATTAGAGAAAAAAACTCAAAAAGAAGATTAATTTTATGATGAAAGAAATTCAAAGAAACATTTTGTACGAGAAAAATGTTCATGGAAACATGATAAGATCTCGTATTGCAAAAATAAGTACAAGTCGGAATAGTTTAGCGTGAAATAACGCATTCCTAAAGTTCCAATTTGCATATTTTTTATTATCTCTGAAATGTTTTACATGCTAGTTTGGGTAGAAGCACTGTTAGTGAGGGCAAATTAAATCAACTGTTCAGATATTGTTATACGAAATTAAACTACTGTGTCCCGTAAATTAATTTACTTAAAAATTCCTCTCTATGATCCTGGAGTCGTCTAACGGAATTTCTACAAAAATGTTCAGACCGAAGAGGATAAGATGCAGATATTCGTCTATAACAATGTTTCCCGCAAATTTTCATTAAAAAAACTCATCTAGAGCCGTGAAAATAATCTATCACAAGTAACTTTACCACTAGTATTGAGTGTTATTTGCCAATACGAGATTCTGTCAAGCCTACCGTACTATAGATGCACTAGGTACGCACTAGGTACGTACTAGGCACGGGAATTACTTAAAGGCCATTTAATTTCCACAATACATAACCATAATACATAATACGTGAAGGTTCCTTGCCTGCGATGTGAATCATGCACTCATTAAGAACCAAACATTCTATTTATTTATAAAATACATTGTATTGTAATATATGATATTAGAAAATAAATACTAGTTCTACCTCTAAATACTACTTCTACCTCTATACCCAATTGAACTATACCTGAATGACTCATATTATAACAAGACAAAATAGACATTTATAACAGTTCTGCCCAAGGCACCGGCGTCCAATTTGATATGTGTGTTTGTGCACATATGTGGAATAGCCGTGGGAGGTGGAGGGTTCGGGAATAACACGGTAAATCGAACAAGCGCCAAAAGTACCGCGCGTCCATCAAATACAGCAAAGCTCACATTGATCAATTTTTAAATTCCCAAACTGTTAAATAAACAATTTGCACATTATCCCGGTCTACTGAGCATTTTCCACACGACCACATAGTGTGCAATGTAGGTTGCATTTTGAATGGTCTACATTCATACCCCGAAGAATTCAACATCGATTTTATTTTTCGTCTGGACGAGCTCAGCTGATTCCGTGGTGGCGGCGGGAGGCGGAGCTTCGGGGGTGGAGGTGGGGGCAGCTGGGGGTGGGGGGGAGCTTGGGGGAGGAGGGGCCAATGTTACGAATAACTGGGTCACTACGAAAACATATCAACATCACTCATCTTGGTCAGATATAACGGACAGATTGCACGGTTAGGCTAGGACATACTGTATTCCCAGGCACCGATTGAACTGGTGTTCAAGTAGAGCCAGTGCACACTTGCAAGTGTAACTTTAAAACAACTAAAAGTTTTGAAAATGTTTTAAATTTCAAGAGAAATTTTGGATTTTTTGGAGTTCATTAGTTATGAGCAGATGTCAGACGATTGCTGTTGTGTGATATTTGTCAGGATATGAGACTCGCAAGATAAAGCCATCCGTGTTGTATTGATAACATTGATAACACCGTTAGGTAGTTGACACGATGAATATAAATACGAATGAATAATATTGAATCTTTAAGAGTGAGCGATAGAGGTGGGTCGGCGATAACACGGTATGCTGTAACTCAGGTGGTCGTCGGTTCAAATCCAACCACCTAAGGCGAATGGTTAGACTGAGTCGCATTAAAAGGTGGTCATACGTTTCATCCTTAATATTTATTACAATAAACCTAGTTAGTCACCTCATAGAGGGATTCCCACGAAAAGTGATATTAGGATACCAATCTAATTTGGGTATTATTTCACAAGATACCCATAGTGGTGTTGGTGTTACTGTTGATAACATTTGATAAGATAAATATAAAATCTACGAACGACTGATATTAAAAACATACGGGTCCCACCATTGCACGTAGCCTACTCCGCCTTATGAGTTAAAAATTAATGATTTTTCGTAGGAACACACCAGCTTTATACCTGGTGTGCCCCTCGTCTTAAGGTGACTTACTAGGTATATTAGGGTCTTTGGATAGTTAAGAAGGAATTTTTGAGGGCTGTTAGTAGGACTCAATCCCAGCATTTGCCTTTACGACTGAGGAAAACCTCGGAAAAACCTTCAGTCAGGATTGCTGGAGGCCGGAATCGAACCGGCGACCTCCCGAATAGAGTATCGCATCTTACCGCTGAGCCACCTCTATCGGTGACTGATGGGTATACTACTAGACTCCAACCCAATAGCAAAGGGGTGTCGTACAACACCAATCCAAGGCCAATGTGATAACCAACTACGTTATCACTATCAGTGTGGGAAGCCAGGGCATGATTTACTGTTGATGCGGGGGATCATCTATAAATCCCTAGGAAACTGACCGTGTTTACTTCCCGCAACGGTCAACTTGCGCGCTTAGCAAATACATATGTTGACGCCGTGTACAATTTGCATATTTGCTGAGGCTGTCGTTTTTGTTTTCGACTTTAATGGAATGGATAAAAAATAAAGAAATATTTTATTCAGATTTGTGTTAAGTGTGAATGAAATTAAAATTTACCTGTTTTAGAAAATGTACGCCCACACAAACAAAATATCCAAAGTTATTGGTAGTACAAAATAGTGTAATTAAAAAATTCAAATAATCGTTTCACTAATACTCAGTTTGAATTTTTAATCCTGAGACAACAAAAAGCAAAATACCAAATCTAAATCCAAAGCCAGGCTAAATACTTGAAACTATTGCAACGTTTATATTATATATATGTAACTATTCCAAGAACATACGAAAATATATCGTCACTTAGTGGTTTCGTTGAAGTTGACTAGTGCACTAAATTTGCGAGCAAATAACTTCTCTTTTTGAAAATACTATATCTTCTTTGTCTATGGCAGTTCAAATGGATTGATCATTGCGAAATATCGTTTTCTTTATATAGCTATGACTTATTCAGCATAATTAAAATTACTATGCATCGGTGGATCGAACACATATCTTGAGGTTTCGACTCTAGTGTGTGGGTCATCGTATTTATACGTGATAATCTTACTAATGGATGCACACACATACACACAAACCAAATTTAACCAGTCCGCCTCCATATGATGACCTAATACATCCAAGATCCAATGATATCTTTCCCTACGCAGCCAGGGGTGTAGTCCTAAATATCTGCAACGGACACGCCGTCTAAATGTACTATTTACCGCATTCACCGGGAAGGGGGGCGGCGACTAACAAATCTGATTTGTTGCATCGAAATTGTAGCTACAGTAACTGAAGTTTGTTAGTATATTTTAATTGATAGTATTTTATTCTTCATTATTAATTATAATTCTACAAAATTTGAGATATTATACTTTCACAAACGAATATTCATAATATTCATCAAATAGTAATGCATAAAAGTGCATTTGATTTTTCATACTTGTCTCTAAGTAGCAGCACCATTCTGTGAGGTGGGGGGACATCGGGTGAGCTACACCGCGTCTCAAAGTTAGTTGAGGCTCTGTCCATCATTGGAGCATGTTTTTATTATGTGCACAGTTCGTCGTCACCGATAAATATCTTATTCGAAGACTTTTTTAAATATTAAAATCGCTAGCTATTGATTTTCTTTGTAATATCGTGAAATGCTGCTAAATAATATTGAGCAAGTTATTGATTTCATCCAGTTATGGTTTCATACGAATTTAACAATGATTTTTTTTATCAAGTCAACATTTGTGACAGAAATTAATTTCTACTACTGCAAATCAAAGAAGTATCAAATAATGTAATCATTACGGTTATTACTTTGGATACTAATAACAGAAGTCTAATTAAGAACAATCGCAACTACAAAACTATTTGAAACATTTTTGAACTAGTTTTTAGCTCGGATGCCCTATTTGTGATATTAATTACTTTCTCATTATTGTACACTGCGCTCGCAAGTAATTACTTTAAGTTACACACCCTCTGCCCTCTGCCTCTTTAATCACAAGATGTGCGCAAACTAGGTAGCATTGTAACGTTGGTTGTCAGAATTACACAACAACATATGTTTGTAATGGTGTTTAATGTAAGGACTATGTCACTAAAGCACTAATATTATTAAAAGTTAAAACATAGAAAATTGTATTAATAATTTTCTTTTGTTTACTAAAAACTAGACGAACTGTCATTCATGTCATTCGTGGCAAAAAATTTACCACAAAGTTTAAAGGAATCAAATTACATATTACATTTAGGTCTTTAATAATTAATCCGTTCACATATTTTGTTTACATACGTTTTCAAATCACATATCGTACAGATAAATCGCGATAGCAAAAACTTAATTTTGTCTACAAAATATCTCTTTTTTATCCAGTTTTAATACGCACATTACTCTGACAATCAAGTTAAATACAAACCTCAATTTCAAGTTTCATTTTACATATTTTATACCTCTGAACGTTTAAGAGGAATAGCTGGCATATTTCTACGTTGTTTGATGTTTTATTTTATACGCATTAAATACTTAAACATATAAAAATCTTAATATATGTTGAACTGTTTCCCAATCTCAAACACATTTCAATTTCAAAGTACGCGTTTTTGAAAGAAGCATTTCTTATAGTCTGGTCTCCATGAAAACATTCTATAAGAATTGGCATATTACATTCTCAAGATGCATTTTATTGCGTCTTTGCTTCGATCTATATGAACGAAAAGAGCAATACACTTTTTACTCATATAAAATTGTGTCTCAATATCCTATTGCATTATATTGTTTATATCTATTTCAGTTGCCTTCTTTTCAAAATCTTATATTTAAAACTCATTTTTACTTACTTTGACATGCACATAAAACCAGTATTTAGTTGTAAACCACGAGAAATTAAATTGTTTTGTACTAATACCTTGAAAAAAGTACACATTCAAAAGTGATGAATTTCCATGATGTGGATTCGTAAGAACTAATATCCGAATTAATGAGTTTGAATTGTTTTACTCTTTACTTGAAAATGAAGTAAATAATTGTAAATAATAACCACCGTAACGATGAATATATTTACTACTTTTTAAATATAGTGTTTAGTAACTTTTGTTTAGCAAAACCACAATCTTATTATTTATCATTTTTCAAGATATCAATAAACACATTAATTTTGAGCTGTTTTAATATTGAGAGTTTAGACAACTGTTGTCAGTTGTTTTGTTCTGTGGTGGAAGACAATCCTTGCGACTGAAGTCAGTCCCCGCGTCAAGGGACTTCAATACTAAACGCGCTCAATTTCAACCTTATTCCCCCATTCGTGTCCCCGAGTCACCATAGCTCACCATAAAGCCTCACTCCTCAGTCGAGTTGAGTATTTTGCCAATTGATTTCCGCCACAGCTCTCTTTTACCGAAAACTTTTTTTTCGTCTGTGTGAATTCTTTATGCTGCAATTTTTCCCACGCGCTGTTTTCCTTTCATCTCCCGCCACAAGTGCTGGCAAAACATTCATAGAGACCTCAGACAAAACTGTTTTTCCTTAGGAGTTTTTTCCAAAGCTTTCAGACTCAATCCCAACAGAGTATGTTATTTTTAGCCCACACCCCTTTTCTACAGAATAATAATTTAAATTTTCCAATTTTCCCGACTGGTTCATTTTCATTCCCAAACATATTTCCCCCTTTCTCATCTATTACTAATTGAAACGATATTTGCAAGAGATTTCCATACTTGTTGAAAATCACTTTGTTTCGTAGCTATTCTCCTGTCATATTTACAAATGAAAACAATGTTGTTTGATGGTTGCGTGTGCGACAGTGCATCGCTCTCCTGCAGAATGAACCGAGCCCTGGCCCTCCTAGCCGGCCCCCAAGCGCTTTTTAGCCTAATAATTATTTATTTTGAATTTAATTTCTAAACAAATTTTGTATTCAGGGATCTCGTGACTGTTCGTCTGCTATGTTCGCTTTCAGATCGGGCCTCCGCATGCAACCGAGTGTTTAATTACTTAATTCGCACCACTTCTGGAGCAATTCGTTTTTGTCTAAGCTGCTACTATAATTAAAAGCGTCCGACTGTCCGACGGTCCGTCGGTCCGTCGGTCCGTCCAGCCATGAGAAAGCTGAAACGGGCGTTCTTGTCACCTCGAGGGGTTTGTCTCTAATTCACTCCTAGCTTTGCTGTGACGTATATACTTACATCTCAGCAAAAAATAAACTTCTTTCTAGAATTTCGCTAATGTTCACTCTTAATGAAGTGAATACGGTAGCAATAGCAACGGTAGCAACGTAGCAACGAAACAAATACAATCGCTTTTTCTCGAGGGGGAGCGAAATCAATTAGAAAAGGTATTTCTCAGTAATTCGTATAAGTTCGATCGGCATTAAATATCAGTATACCAAGACATAGTGGGGACAGACATCAGTGGCGGACACAACATGTATAGATACGCCACTGTAATGAGTGTCATATGTCCTTGTCTTACCAGGAAAATCTCTCCAAATGACTCAAATTCAATAGAACAATTATTGAATAAAACGGTGATCGAATAAAGAAATAAATATGAGCACTGAAAAGCGAGTTTCTTGTTTAGATCACCACCATTGTGAACACAAAGATTTCCAACGTGAAAAAAGTAAACAGTTAAGATACGTCAGAAATTATAAATATAATATGTATGTTATATATATTGTAAATGAATTTGTAGTGATGATATCAATAGTGTAAATCAGAAGGCGTTCCATTTAATAAATTATAATAATTATTATTATTATTATTATTATTATTATTATTATAATTATTATTATTATTATTATTATTATTATTATTATTATTATTATTATTGTTATTGTTATTGTTATTGTTATTGTTATTGTTATTGTTATTGTTATTGTTATTGTTATTGTTATTGTTATTGTTATTGTTATTGTTATTATTATTATTATTATTATTGTTATTGTTATTGTTATTATTATTATTATTATTATTATTATTATTATTATTATTATTATTACTATTATTATTATTATTATTATTATTATTATTATTATTATTATTATTATTATTATTATTATTATTATTATTATTATTATTATTGTTGTTGTTATTATTTGTGTTATTAGCAATAGTGTTAGTGGTGGTGTTTTGGGTGTTTTGTTTAAATTTTATCGAAAATACTAACAATAACAATAAGTACTATCATTATTATAAATAAGTGATTTCTTATGCATTTGTTTTGACAATACTTGCCAAATTGTATTAATAAAACAAATAATAATGATAATAATATTAGCAAATAAATAGTAGTCGTTATCTGCGCAAGTAATTATATATTAAAAGCAATATTTGTACCATCAATAATACATCAATATAATGTATTTCATGATACAGTATCTATGTTATATAAATACCATTATATCAAATTATATACTTCATTATATTAATAACTGTATAGGTAGCAACAAAACCTACAAATACAGCAACAATAATTAATAACACAATATTATTTTATAACAGCAACATGAAAGACAATACCATTAAATCGTGTGTAAATATTCGAAACTAGATTGGCCCGGACTGGGGACCGAACCCAGGTACTAAACACATAACGATTGCGGCAATGGAGTATATTTTTCAATATATCATGTGTCAGTTATAACAAAAAATATCAATTCAATGAAAGGCTTGTTCCCGTGGCCTCGGTAGCTTAATTAGTGCTCTGAGTTCGATCCCCAGTCGGGGAAAACTTGAAACACAATTGCTATATTTCCATATTATACATAAAGCTGGTTTTAGACTAAAAATGTGTGTAACTATCAACAAGATTAATTTTGGTTCCATTGTTTACATTACTCATTAGTGTTATCATCTAATTTAAACTGTTAAATAAATTATAATCCACCATATTTAATTTTGTAACTGAAAATCTAGGTCATTGTAGTCATTTCTTGCTGTTATTCTTGTTGTTATTGTTTATTGTTTTGTATTTCTTAATACTTTAAAGTCATTGTTGTTTTTTTGTTTTTAAAATATTCTCCTGTTTTATGATTATAAAGGTAGCCGAGTACTCTACACTCTACAGTACTCTGTAAAACTTTTATGTTCAATTTTAGAGTACAGAATACAAGCAGTTTGTATTATTGTGCTATGTATACACATACACACGCACACGCACACATACACTCAATTACACATAGTTTTGTACGCTACTGCCCAATCATAACAACTAATTTGTTTCCCAATTCTTTCGAATTGAAATGCAATTCTAATTCATATTTATTGTTAACAATATAATTGAAGTATTAATGTAAATTACATTGTTGTCAATAATATAATTATATGTTATTAATATTATAAATAAAACTATTGTCAATAATAACATTATAAATGTATAATCATACAGTTTATACGTCTAAACAGTGTAATAAGTTATATATTGGCAGTGTAGGTTTGGTGCTCGAGTTCCGAGTTAACTTGTAGTTAATTTGCGTGTCACGTTTAAAACAGAACGTTTACTTCGATCGTACTTTGAATGAATTGCTTCCATTTCGCCCGAAGGAAATAAATAATGTTCATTCCCGCTGTACCTATTCGTACGTTGTTTCCACAACGCAAGACACGTGCTCCGTTTGTTTACACTCTGGTTTGGTTACGTATTTCACCAAAACAATCTTTATTATTGGCTGTGCTTTTTACTTTTTTGTCTGAAGGTACATTCATAAATTAGCGTTTTCCTTTTCATACCTAGATGCCCTAATGACAGTTCACATCACGTTAATTGGTCATGTTTTATTACATTTTAATGAAGTTGCAATGCAAATAAATAAGACCTAATAATATTGTTGATATTTGTATTAATATTCATTTTTTTACTTTTAGTGTTGATTAATATTATTTTGCTTTTATATTGTTGTCAGATCATTGTTATTACTGCAAAATATTAACAATTATGTAGAAATATATACGCATGCAATTTTAATGTCAAATTCCTGTGCAAAAATAACGGAAAAATAAAAAAAAATCATTAATCAATTTACTAATTAATTTTGTTTACAACAATTAAAACTGTAATTAACTAACGAGTACTTACAATGTTGTGTCATTGTTGTTCGAAGACAGCGGCATTTTATGTCTCACTCACGTGGTAGAATAAAAAAAAATCGCATATATTTAATAAAGAAAAACATTGAAAATGATCGATAGTATTGTTGTTTTATTGTCGCAAGATATCGAAAGGAAACATCGAATGAATGGTTGAAGTAAGCGACTAAAGACTGTAGCATTCAACCGTCTACTGCGTGAAACTTGAACAACTCGTTGCCGGGTCTCGTCGCGCAAGTTCAACTAACCGCCGCTAGAAAGCGCCACATGCCTCGAACGCTGGGACGCCCCCCAAAGGGGATCGATCGTTGCTACTCATTGTATCCTACTAAAATAAGTAAACAATAACATTATAATTAATCGAAAATTTGGTTTTACATTAAAATGTTGTTGCATGTAAGGAAATGTAATTATTGTCCATAACATGATTAAATAGTACATTTTATAGATAGTAACCATGCATGTAATAATTGGTATGTGATGCCCCCCACTAAAAATCAGCTCTTGCGACCAAATGTCTACAATAAATTAAAATTTATTTTATTTTATTTAAGGTAGATATATACACAAACACATATTTAAAATCTGCACACTAATGAGTATTATACACTAACAATAATAATTGTCCATACCTAAGTCATATAGTCCTTCAGTCACACACGAGTGATTCATAGCCAATCAGTGATTGGTAGACAGACAGACAGACAGACAGACAGACAGACAGACAGACAGACAGACAGACAGACAGACAGACAGACAGACAGACAGACAGACAGACAGACAGACAGACAGACAGACAGACAGACAGACAGACAGACAGACAGACAGACAGACAGACAGACAGACAGACAGACAGACAGACAGACAGACAGACAGACAGACAGACAGACAGACAGACAGACAGACAGACAGACAATGGTGTTGAAAGGGAAGTTAATAGGTTTCACGTCAATTAATACCCATGGCGCCAAAGAGCACACGAACAAATAAAGCTTATTAATGATATTAATTTGGCATCCCGTATATTCCAGCCACTTACAGCAGAGATTCGCTCAAGACAACATTTAATTGCAATTACACGAACGAAACGTCACAAATAGAGCAAATCAAATATCTCACAACAAATTCTCTCAATAAAATGTATCCGCTGTAATCTTCAACTATACTCTCATCCGTAATTGCGTTTTGCACATAATCACCTGGAAAGGTGTCAAGGGAATTATTACTAAGTAATTACCACGGTACAATCATGATCGCACTGGCTTATGTTCTACATTTTCTGGACTTAAGAAAGCGAGTACTAACAGCAAGAGATTGGACCTTCATTTGAGTAGAGGAGTTTGTATCCATCAAGTATGCCATATCCACACCATTACAAGCTATATTTCTAACAGTACCTGGCACTATTGGAGACAGTTACTTTTTTGAATGTAGAAACGTTTACTTACATCCATAACCATCGAGTAGAGATTGAGGTTTGTTTCTCACAAGCGTCAAGATACAATTATTATTATTACTAATTGTCTATTCTTGTCATCACAAAAAAAATAAATACAAGTTTTGACAAGAAACGGCGTCGACGCTAGCAAATATTATGCTAAAACACTTAGGTTGGAATTCATAGTCGGCCCCTACACCTAGGGGCACCCATTGTTGCTATGGATTTGTTTTGTTTATGAAAAATAATATGGAAACAACTGTTACCTTGGTAACAATGGGCGCCCCTAGGTGTAGGGGCCGACTATGAATTCCAACCTTCGAATCCTTAGAAATCTTGTGCCGCGAAGAGCCTTCTAAACACTAAATACTACGCTAACACTTCAATTAAACATAGATTATATATAATAATCATAGATTTCATATCTTCCTTTAAATTATTTCAACAACACTTTACTATGTCTGTGTCAGTGCCACATGTAAACAGTAAACACATATATGCTGCAAAAAATGCTTCTACTTTTACTTGTTCCCAGCTGTATGATGCACAGCAATGTTTAATCTCTAATGTGTCCCTCTTTGTTTACTAACTAGGTATGTTAGGGTGGTTGGATAGATAGAAAGGAATGTCCAAGGGCTATGTTACTTAGTAATAGGACTCAATCGCAGATCCGCCGTATGACTGAGGAAACCTCGGAAAAAACATCAGTCAGTATTTGCGGTGGTCGGAATCGAACCGGCGACCTCCCGAAGAATCTCCGTTCTAATTCTGAGCCAGCTCTATCGGTAGAGGTAGAGTACCAATTTACTTCACAAATATAATATCAACACAACAATTAAGGTGTAGATTTACTATTATTCCTGTTCTAGTACTGATCTTTTTTTTTTTTAGCAATAAGCAAAGGTAACCGTACCGCTAGATATGTTAGTGGTAAACAGTCTGCTCTACGTATAAAGAACAACTTTGGGCCACTGTGGCCATTTATTTCATCACTAAGGATCAGCTATATAGATAAGGATGTGTATTTATGTACTTTTACTCTGTATACGCGGACCGCTCCATTTCGATTTGATTTTGGATCGAGCTATATACAAAATAGCCTACTAAAATCCTCTTGACATGCTTAAAAGTGTCTTCCAAACAGTTACTACAGTATCAAACAGTTGAATTTAAAAATGTTGATGTTAAAATAATGAAACTCACGTTTTTAAAAGAAAATATAAGTTTTACATGAATCTTTGCACCGTATCTTTCAATTTCACCATCAGATCAAAAATACAGCTTCGTGTTAAAAGTTGATACATTATCAACGGTTCTCCTTCGTAACTGTAAGCAGAAGCTCATGAGCTATCAAGTATTAAAACCATTGGTAAGGTCACCACAATGTTAGAATGATAATGTGTTCTCCAAAATTGTAATTCGCTACGGTTCTTAAAAAACCAAAAGCGAGCACAGAACGAATTGAAAGGCGATTTCATTTTTCATTCTCAAATTAATCATTATGTTGATTTAAATTACTCTGTTTGTAGCAGTACACAAGTCAAAAACATTGTCTTCGCCTATGTATTGAATAAGTGTTAGTAATATATTACCAGTTGTAAGTATTGATGGAAAAAGGATGAAGTAAATGTTGGTGTTTATGATATTTGTTGTTTACGTCTCATATTTTGGCAACAGTGTTAATCAAGACGGTGAATGGATGACATAAAATGTTTGATATCCTTCCCCAAGGCAGGATTTGAACCTGGATCGTTTTCTAGACCAAAGCCTCCTCAACCATGCTACCAACTACGCAGCATAAAATACTTAATTTATAGCAGGAAAACATCATTAATTCATCATCAGTACTGACTGTCGAAACTAGTCCAAAGAACTGTGCATGAGTTGAAAGCTGGAGTTCGTCACTAACACTGATGCTGATAGATACACCCAGATTGTTTCGTTAGGCGCTTACATCACCGAGTATAGATGGATAGATAGGTGATTGGCACGCATGTATTGCGTTGCGTAATGCGTAAACTTCGAGGGTCAAGCGTGGCTGTTCGCCTCCAATGCTCTGCTAATAACCATCTTTGTTTCTGCTGTTCACTGACCGATAGATGCCTTAGTATGCGACTTATTTGGAAGATCGCCGGTTCGATTGCCATTACTGGTAATCCTGACTGAAGGGTTCTTCCGAGGTTTCCTCAGTCATAATTCGTATGCTACTAGGATTGAGTCCTACTAACAGCCTTAGGGCTTTCCTTCCCAAATGTCCGATACCTAATATCCCTAGTACCTAACATGAGGAGGGGTAAGCTGCCTATAGTCAAGATCCTACGAAACATGACTATTTTCCAAGAAATCGTACAATTTGGTTCATTCTTTGACGAGCTGTTTCAGTTTCAAATTGATCTTAGCCATATTAATTTGTTTAGTAAACACAAATGTAACAGCATGATCGGCAAACGTATACCTAAAAAAATTTCTTGTTTAGTATTTATATTTTTACGGATATTCATAAAAATATATTTATCGCAGTGTCTTCACCGTTTTATATACATTCTTCTGACTTGCGAACGGAATAGTTATAAAATGTTATTCCTTTACCACGTGTGCTGAAAACAGCAAATTTATGAAAAATTGTAGAGGAATGTATCTACAGGAACCATGCTTCAGTAAGTTTGATAAAATCCGCATAGTTGGCGGTATATCCTAACAAAGAACATGTTATACACTACGGTTTGCTCGTGCATACTTTTAAACTTCTTTTGTAATTCTACATTCTAGATACAATACAAAAATACCGTAGGTGAATCGAATAAGGCATAGCCATGTGGCAAATAATTTTATAAAGCGTAAAATTATTAACTGTACCGGTACATTAGCTGTTGTAAAGGTTCGAATACAAATATGTACTAGTAACAGACGAATTAATGGTTTCTCATTTTTAATTCGTGGTATTTACATAATTTAGATCTAAATAAAAAAATACTGCAGCATGTTTACCACAAAAACACACCATTTTCACTATTTCAATCATTGTCTACAATCTACATACCTGATTAGTAAATATTGAGTGACTTATTTATATCATAAAATGGCTCGAGATGTACAAATCAACCATACGAAGCAGAATTTAAAAACATCACTCAATTAGTTATCTTACTGAAATATAACAGGATCTTTTTCCTAGTTTACTCGAGTTGTAGCCTAATATAACGAATATGATTCCGACAGTTTGGAGTTCACCGAAGTATCATAGAACGATACATACATACACAGTGATTTCTTTAATTATTCCTGTAATGAGGTACATCTTCATTCCACCCTGAAGAAGCTGCAATTAAACTTAGATTATAAGGTGAGCTGGATAATTATCGTAACAACAGACACGACTATGGAGGAATATATCTCTCACGACAACACAAGGGTGCCGCGTATAACGGAACGGGCATCATTTGTAATGTGTATATTTGAAGGAAGAAGCGATATTGAGAAGAACAACACTGTTTATAAATTAATTTGTACATTTGACAAAGACGATAATTTCCATTAAATACAAACAACATTTTGTTTATTTGGTGTGGTACTATAATTACGAAGTAATGATGTGGATGATGATATTTGGGATTAACTTTCAATATATTGGCAATAACACTAATGGAGATAAGTGGGTGATATGAAGATGAAAACCGCCAGATGACTTCCATGCCCAAGCTAGGATTCTAACCTACAACTGTGACCAACGATGCTGATTGAGGGAAATAACTGAGTGAGAAACTTAAATTAAAAAAAATTGTATCTAAAGACAGTATAATTCGATTATTTTTTTTAGTCAATCAGATCAAGAAATGCAAAAGAAGTAGTTAAGCCAAGTGGTTGAAACTTTCTGGGAAGCCTCGGTTGCCGCTCGACTAGCGGTTGCTATTTACTCACCCCCGGATATGCAATTACTGACTATTTCGTTTTCTAACTTCTTATTTCTCTCAACACACTTCTATTTATTTTGTTCAACGTCCTCTTCTTCCAAGGGTAGGCCTATGAAGTGAGACTTAGAAGTCATCAATTACAGACGAATGACACATCCCACAACTAGACGAAAAAAACTCCCCCTCCCCTTCTCATTTTAGGCTAAAAAAAAACACACACCAAAAAACTTATCTTTTTTCCTCTTTTAGGTTTTTTCCTCTCGTTTCTTGGCTAAGATCCAAAACACGGAGCCCGTCCAAAATACACAAGACAACACTCTTCATAATTATAGCTAGCTTTGTGTTTTGGTAATTTGGTGTGTCGCTATCCCCAACGCGGGGCGCGGGCCCGAAAGACCTAACTATACACGTCATCACCCCCCCCCCCCCCCCCCCCCCCCCCCCAACACGGACCGGTAGCCCAGACATGGTCGACAGATTGAGTATTAGGGTTCGGAAATTTACATTTTTATCCTTTCAGAAAAAAAGCTTCGAAGGAAATTAATGACAAGGCCGTACAAAAATAATGTGGTCCGAGCAAAAATGCGGTAATTCTTGTAATTTTGTTTTGGACTGTTTTAAAATCATCCTGAATAGATTACGGATTATAATGTAAACCTGGACACAATTACGTTTATTTTATTCTTTAACAAGTTGGGAATACTACATTTTTGGAAGAAAGGACTAGGATGAAAAAGACAAAGACGAAGATGACATAAATATAAACGGCAATGTGCTCAACACTGGCTCTGTTTAAAAAAAATCCGTAAATCCTAGATGATTTTCGCTCTCAACACCTCTTCTGATAAATGATAACATATATCGAGTTCTTTATTTGAAATAAAATGAAGTCATCCTCTTTAAGTCTGGATGCATCCTCTTTCGAGAGGGAGGGAGAGAAACTGAGAAAGAGAAAGAGAGAGAAGATAAACGTTAACGATGGTAGACGTCAGAAAAGCGTAGCGTACACTCAAAGCCCCATTTATAGACCAATAATAGGAAATTACATGTAAACATGGCAACGTTGTTTTATGTTTATTTGGTGGTTCCCTTGTTGCAATTCGTTTGGGAGGTCTCACATTAAGTTGCGGCATCAGATGACACAAATGGTTTATAACATTTTTAAAAAGAGAGCATTATGAAAAACACAACTACAACTGCTACATTATGTTAATACATTTATTTACATCAACACAAATATAAATTAATCCCAATAATATACTACATATGTTTAAGGGGCTGCCCATAAATGATAACACAATTTTGGACCAAACTCGACCCCTCTCCGCTCCCCTCTTAAAAGAGTTGGTCACAAAAGCGGTGTGACCCCCCTATCCCCCCCCCCCATTAGTATATAAACAGAAATTAAAAGCCTCCCCACACACACAAAAATGCAGTTAAAAGCACAAAATACAGCAATATTTGAAAAAGCATAATATTTCCAGAAAGTGACTACATCAAGTGCCGAAAGCATTTTTATATCACTTAGTAAAAAAATACAGCTTTTGCAATGGAAGAGTGGATGTACATGAAACATAGCCCCCCCCCCCACCCCTCCTTTCCCTCCCACCTACCCTAAATCATGGATGTCATTTATGACAGCCCCTAATTGAGAATGCATCGTTTGTCGCCACCTCAATGATTTTGAAATTTGACATATTGTTAGATGGTTGAGAAAAGAACTACTTCCCTTGTTGAATGTGTAAACAATTACAACACAAATATACCCCAAATCTGTCGACTGAACATTAATACTCGAACGTGTCACACCCATTTACAGTGAAGTATTAATGATATTACAATTATAGCATATAAATATATTATATTGTTTGTGTTATTTTAATATGTTAATAAGTTGTATTGAATTTACAACAGCTGGGTACGATTTCAGAATGTTATTAATAAAATTATGAATTTGGTTTGAATACTTATTTTCCTATTTCGTTTATATATATATATATATATATATATATATATATGTAGTTTTCGACTGTCACGTATTCTATTTTCTTTTGTGTTTTCAATTTAAAAAATATAGTTTTGTGACAAACTAATATGACATTAAATATCATCTATGTAATCAAGCCAAAGCTGACATTTTTATAAGACTTCGTGGACTTGAAGACAATTATTTATATTCAAGGGACGAAACTAATAAAACAATCTGAAATATGAATTTAACTTGTAATAATCATTTTAATTTTACATTTAAACATTTACAAAAATTTGCAAAAATGTGCGGTACAATTTTTCACTTATACACAAGTATACAAAATACCAGCTCAGTCGTAGTGCCATAGTAAAGTTGTCCCAAAACTACCTTACACATGCTTTCGTCACACGCGACTGGTTCGTAGCCAATCAGCAATCGGTATTAGCCCGGATGTGTCTCGGGCGGTTCGCTGGTTGGCTACGACTGCTCCGGATGTGACGAAAGCAGGTGTAAAGTAATCTTGGGTCCACTATACGAGAGGTTACAATTAGCATTTGAGTAAAATAATTCTGGATATACATAAATTAAGATTTTCTCAAACAAAAATGTAAACTCATATTAAATTAAGAAAGCAAACACGAAGTATGTCAATTGTTTTCTGGTTGGAGATGAAGCTCCAGGCACGGTTGCTACAGTTGCGCGAAGTGAGTGTCTGTAAGGGTTGGGTGCCAACCATAGGTGCCAACAACCAGACGTATTTCGAATGTTTCCATCTAAAGACGGTACCGATACCAACACACGTACAAATAACAGAAAAACCGAAATACATTAATTTACTTGAAAGCGATTTTTTGTACACGGTTCTGTTCTCGGCAATTCCGTCAACTATTGACATTCGGGACTGATTTCCTGAATAAATTACGAGAGCCAGTCTTATTCAAGCAAGAATGCATCAGTTGCAGTTTTACAAGAATCAATTTAAACTATGTCATTTTTTATGAATTGATAAAATAAACAACGATAAAGTTCAATTGATAAGGTGTGAACGTAATAGTTACTTACATAATCATTAAACTAGAAACAATAAACGATAAAACTAGGCTCATTGTAGTAATAGCAACATAAGCAGAAGAGTTGAAGGCGTTTAATCCAGCATTGTATGCAAATACAGAAACTTAAAGAACCTCATAGTGACATCGTTAATTTCCTTGCTTAGTTTGAGTTTTAAAACCGCGTCGGCAGATAAGTGGTGAGCAATGTGTAAAGACGTAGGCCTATTCCTAAACAATCGGAATAGATTTTTCTCAGGACAAAACGAAACATCAAACACAGAATTAATCTGGCAATTGCCGGTGTCGGGAATCAAACTTGCAACCTTCCAAATCAGAGCATAGACTGATGCTTTTCGGTTAGCGAATCAAAATAATAGTAAGAAACGGTATGGTTATGATTTGAGAGAAATTAACACATCCAAAGTATAACAATAATTTAAATTATGATAATGTAAAACGCAAAGGAAGAAATACGGTTGTTGGAGGGGGGGGGGGGGGGGGGGGCGTTTAGGTGGACACGGATGGACGAAGAAAGAATATCAATTGAAGAAAAATGTTAATTGGAATATAGTACATGCAGGAGAAGATTGGCATATATATGGAACTGAATACTGATAAACCAAGGGATGGTCTATAATGGTTATCGGATATGTAGAAATGAAAATACTGATACACAACTATCGACAATGAAAACGTATACGAACGAATAAAACCAATGCAAATAATACTTGATCATTATTTGTAATGATACAAAATCAGCAATGCGGTTAGATTTTAATACAACGAATATTCATTTCAGACCATCTATAGCTTAACGATGCCCTTATACGAATTAACCTTGTAATTTTTCCTGCTCATGTTCTATCATTTGTGGTCCCAACAGCGAATACGTGTGTCTAGTTTATTCTCATCTCTGATCATTTAACACTGCATAATGCGAACGAACCGTTGAAGGGGATAAATGTTTCTTGAACATGTTTGGTGGCCTGACCGGTGAAAAGCACAGAGGTGGTATTGTTCTATGGCTCTGCATGCTGTGCCTGATTGATTGATTGATTGATTGATCGGTAGATCTATCAATGGGTGGATTCATGACGCAACACACAATTCTGTTTGATTTTGCTTTTTGAAAATATGTATCTGCTTTCCACCCACTCGTTTGTTGCCGACAGATACGGAGAATGATTATTAACTAATGACATACCGTTCACAGTGGCTCATCTTAGTAAGTATATGCCACATAGGGACGTGGGTTCGAATCCCGCGTAATGCATGGGTTTGAACTCTTTTATAATTGACGTTTATCTTTATCTATCACACTAGCAATAGAGACATAAAGCGACAAGAATAGTCATTTTACAACAAAAAAGTAATCTTGCTTTACTTCAATAGTCTATTGAATAGGTACATAGCGTGTTAAGAGCTCTGTATTCATTGAGTTATGTAACGATGATACCTATACATATACCATGTACTATGTCTACGGTTAATAAAATAAATAAAAGTAATCATATTATGGTTATCGAGTCAATATACATAATTAAATATTACCTACCATGTTTCGTATGCATGCGGAGAACGTTATCTTGTGCATACAAGATATACATACAATTCATTGAGGAGTATTATCTGTGTTAATAATATTTTGCGACTGTAAAACTGAAACGCTTAATTTCAACAACCAGTTAGCAGATCGTTTTAGATCACGATAATTGAAGGTTGTGTAATAAATAATTATATATTCTAGTTAGAATAATATTTTTACACTTTTTTCAAAGAAAAACGAACAAATTGGTCTAAGTACACAAACACACAAAACATAATTCATGGTTTATAACACTTATACTTGTAACACACGCAGTTGAGTATTCTAGCAGCTAGGCGTCAAACAGCACATGTGATTATACGACATACGATAGAATATGATAATCTGTCCTGTATCAAATATATTCTTGATGTATTCAATGTATTCAATGTACCACAACAATGGGTTGACATCAACCTCGTATGGTAAAGTGTCAAGACTCTCTTTAGAATAATTAAATCAAGATGACACCACCAACCAATACAATACGTATAACCATCAGCGCTTGAATTATTAAAATCATGTTATTAGTTATGACAACACGAAACCTATCGTTAACCCCAATTAAAGTCGAAATATACTCTATTGTAGTCAAATGCAAATTAATAATTTTGAGAAATAATATTTTTATTCATAGGCAATCTATAAATATCTCCCTTTCCTTTTCTACCCTTTCAGTCGTCAGATTGCTACAGGCGGCACAATAAGTGAGACGTCGATGTGAAATGATTTACATGATTTTGTTGTGTTTAGTTAGAATTGACCGAAAAGAGTGGAATGGACCTAAATGAAGCTATGTTGAAAATGATTGATTCCTTACATGTACATCTCAATGGACTTATCAGAGATGGCTCAGTGGTACCACACGAGGCTCTAATTCGAGAGGTCACCCGTTCGATAACCGTCACCGGCAAACCTGACTGAAGCTTTTTTCCTAGGTTTTCCTCAGTCACAAGGCGAATGCTGGATTCCTTCCACATTATTCCAAATACCACATTAGCCACCAGAAGTTTACGAAACATTATTATTTATTTATAGTTAAATCGCAATCCATAGGTTATTTATGTGAACACTCTACAAAAGAGGCTTCAATTTAGCCATTCTTCTCCGAGGTTTCATAGACACTCACTGGACATACTGTCTCAGTAGTCAACACGTCTAGTGAGAGCCGCTGACGATGCAGTATGGGGCCTCCGAAACGTTTGGTGCAGGGGTTTGTTTTATTTATTTGCAAATTGAAGGCCGCCATTTATATGGAATTACAAAGTTTTGAGAAATTTAGACAATTCGTGGATCAGAATGCGTTTTAAATAGTTGAAAGTGATTTAATAACATAATATATTTATATGCAACATACTAACATGAGCGAATATGTTTAAAGATTAATAGATTTAGTAAATAGTTAAATTTAAATTGTAAACAAAAACATATTATGTATAGTCCTATGCCATGCATTCAATTCGCAATGGCTTTCCACAGAGAGCCTTGGCTAAGACAATGCACATAAGCCTAGACTACTATAGAGCATGACCTAGGTCAGGTTCGTCTAAGACTGGACACTTACAGGTTACACTAGCGTGAGCAATGGCAGTCAGAACGTACATAAAAAAGTGTGTGAAGTTACAGTAAAAACGTTATTATTAATTCAACATTTATAACGAGACAAAAAAGATGTATACTCGAGGAGAAGTAGGTTAATTAGAGAGAAAAAAAGAAACATGAACGTCATGTCCTGAGTGTATCGATTAATTAATAGTGTATTATTAACATGCACATTAATAAAACCAACACGTTGGTTATTAGAGGTGACATGTGCTTAAATTTTACAATTTTACGATTATGCCATACCCGATTCTTCAAGTCGTCCTACATAATGTCACATTTTTTTTTGTATACATATAAATAAAATGTAATTAAACACACGGAAATACTTACAACTGAAAACGACAATACAGCCGCACGCAATGTATGCATGCGTGCACACAGGGGGACGCATGGGACATCTTTGCACATACGTTCAAGCTGAGCCACACGCACACACACACGCACTCGCACTCGCACTCGCACTCGCAATCGATCTCGAACACAACTACTCATAATAGCTATGTATTACCATTATTGCGTGTGTATGTTATTACATAAACACAGAATAACATAAAACAAACACTTTCTCTGGGGTTTCTATGTAAAGAATCATGCAGAGCAAATGCTCGCATGGACGTGTGAGATGCATAACTAAGACATTAGAGAACCAACACGAACGTTATCTAAAACTGTCGCATATATACAGTAGGTTATGTGCATTTCTTTAATCGGTATACGTTAGATTACACGACATCTGTATACCAATAGGCAATATAATTGCATATGCTTATTTCTTATAAACACAAGAAATTAAAAATGTAACAAACATTGAGTAAGTCTGAATTCGTTTGCGTGTGTTCAAATCTGTATAGGCTATTCGTTTTCCTTTCCATTTTCTTCGTTACTTTTCTACATTGTAATCCTCATTGTCTCCTGTTTCGTCATTGTAATCATTATTTTTGGTGTTTGTATTTCCTTGATTCTTTCCTTTATTTTTTCTTCGTCTATTACTGGTTGTATGGTAACATTTACGTTTCTTCTCTCGACACCATAATTCTGTATCTTTCTGACACCTCTTTCTTTTTCTTTCTTTTCAAATTATTGTCCTCTTATTCTAAATAGTATTTTTGTTTTAATGGTCTAGCTAGGATAATCTTTATGGCTACATGTTTTGTGTCCTTTAAATTATTGTTTTTCTTGTATACTGGCTCTGTTTATTTTCATCCTTTTTATATCAGTATTGTCACTTAAATGATGGATATGAAATAAAAAAAAATATGATTGATATTACATAATAATATTATTAGATTTAGGTCTACCACAGCACATTTTTTTAAAATTATCGTACGAAGTTCTTAATGAATCTGATATTTGTGTAGCTGGGTAGGAATGTTCTGCGACTGTTTGTAAGACTCATTCTAACTCGAAATATCTTTAGATATGAGAATTTACTTATTTGTGTTAGTTTATGTGACTGATAAAATGGTTTGGTTATTCTGCATTTGGCTACTAATCGACATCCGCTAAAGTGGTACAAATCATTCACGAGGAAAGTTCGTTAGCGATTTGGATTACTGATGCGTGATTTGAATTCACAAATTACGTGTTTAACGCCAAGTATAACAGTTTATATAAAAACACCAACCAAAAAGAGAATGCACACACACACGTTCGGCAATGTTTGAGAGTTGTATTAGTATCCGCTTTCGGTTTCCTAAGCAGCTGCTACAGCTCCAAACGATGAGCAGATGCATATTACCTTCCGTGCAATTCCATGTCTATCTATATTCTTCCTGATACCGATAGAACTGTAACACGCGATACTCTCAAGTCAGGAGGTTGTCAGTTCGATCCCGGGCACCGGCAATATTGACTAGAGTTTGTTTAGAGTTTTGCTCAGTAACAAGTTACATTCATATCAAAGTAACACATTCCTTCCAAACCATCCAACGATCCCCTAATAGTAATATACCTCCCTTATAGTCACCAGAAGAATACAACATGACTTAAAGCTGAGGTTCACCCTGTACAGAAGACATTTACTCTAAAAAATAATACAATTATTGTATTTATAGTGCCTATAGTGAATAGTTAAAACAAATACCTTTATCATAGCTTATTCTAGATCAAACCGTCGTAAATGACAAACATAGCAGGAATTACTTCATGACGTATAGATCACATTTCATCTTACAAACTATAGACTTATGTAGATGGTTGTGGAAGGATTGCCAAATGACCAAATGCCATATTTCTTTGTATGTATTTGTAAATGTCTATAGCCAATAAAAACAAGCAATGCTATGGAGGGCTTATTACCCTATTCAGAATGTTATGGTTATTATATATTTGGAGAAAATTTATATAATGATCTGCGGAAAGCTTCGGTCAAGATGCGAGTCTAAACAATGAGCTGCAGCATTCTAATCTCGTGTGCTACCGTAAAGCCACCTCTCAATAGCAGCAAGACTGAGTAATTACACGCAAGGATCCTCAGTCAAGTTAGCCTGAGGTGCGGTAATCGCTCGTGAGCAGGACTGAGGACTCGGCCCCCTTCATCGCTTGGACGAAGGGAAGCCAGACGAAGATGACGTGATGAGATATCATTTAATATCTGTTGCCGAAAATTGAACACGAAGTGCTATTAGCACGTTTCCTGTATTTATGGCTTTGTTTAAGACATGTAAGGAACACCACGAGCATTTCCCTGCAGACTTTAACAAGGTGCCAGAGAAATAAAACTTTAGCGCCAAACTCTATATAATATGTTATATCGGATTCTGTTATCATTGAGCAATGGTAGTACTTTGTGTATTGGAAAAAATAATGTAAAACTAGCTTGCTTGCTGCACGTTGTGTGGAAACTGTGAATAGCATGTGCATGCAGCACTCCTCATGCTATACTGCTGAACACACTCATAAATTATGGCTATAAATCGCTATAACCTACTCAATATATCACCCCCATGCACGGACATTTTTCTTTAATGGTATTCAAATTCACTAACTCTTTAACGGGTTTTTAGTATATAGTAGATAAAACAATTATTGGTAGCAGTGAATAAATATTTTGATAAGATTTACGTCTTTTTCGAGAACATGGTTTGAACTTTAGTAAAATGCATTTCTATCGTTCATTGTCATGAAATCCACAAGTTCTAATCGAAAATGCATTAAATCCATCAAATAAACACTAAACATACCACCTGTAAAATAAACAATAGCAAAATTGAAAACCGCTCAGTCAAAGATACGTTTAAAAACGTTAAATTTGCATTGCACTTCCGATCAAAACAATATGTTCTGAATAATGTTTTATTTTGGACGCACGTTATAAAAATACGCTAAAGTGGGATTCTACGGTGATCCATGGTTTAAAAAATTTGTTTTAAAAAGATAATGTCATTGCTCGACTATAATTTTTACCCCCTTCCCCCCTCGCGAACATACACAAACAAAACTATTGCACTCGCTCTATTTGTGAGACAGGAAATAAGGAAAGCGTAATTTTTTAGAATGTATATAATTTCCTACAGACAATCTCTAGTTAGAGTATAGTTAGCGTCTTAGGTTTCTTGTAAGTACACATGTGAGTATACATGCAAATATCAACCTCTATCAGTTCATAGGGCAAGGGTGTCCACCCCATACATTTCTCGGTGTATAAATTAACCGTTGATTATTTCCCGGTATGATGAAATTTGATTGCAGATCAAAAGTTACTAGCGTAAATCGATTTCCATAATATGAATGTCTGTTAACGTGACGAAAGCTACACTTACTAACCAAGACAATAACAGTAATTGGTAGTGTCGCCTCACTCAGCCTCATTTGTTATACAAAACATATTGAAAAAGTGTAATGCTTCACAAATCAGTATATTTATGATAAATACATGAGAACACTATGGGTGAGGGTAACACCCCTTCATGACAAACAACAAGACTGCTCGTTAGGTCGTATCAATCAAACCAGTGCAAGTCACGTTGTTAAATATATAGGCGGGGACGAATAGTGATTGAGACAACGATTGCTGTTTTCTTATTCACCAGGGAGACTGATGTTCACTAGGTATAGGGTACACAGCTACACAGTACACACGTTTCACTTAGTGATAAACGGTCCTTCATATATACTTTGATAACAACAGCCAGTGGTCGAATTGAAAGGGTGTGCGGGGGACGTTATCTCCCAGGAGATATTTTATTTGCCCCCCCCGAAATTAACATTGTAGTCAACATTACCTGGTTTTCTTAAATGTGTTCTTTTTAATACAATCACAGAAGAAGAGTTATATTGTCAGTCTATTACATATATCCCCCTCCACCCTGTATATTATTGCACTGTAAAAATTTACGTTTTAAAACATCACTTTATCATAGTTCGTAATTTTGAAAGCCTTTCTTTTCTATCAGGCAAATTTATGCCCAAAACTATGATATATTTTTTTTGCAGATTATTTTTGTTTTTCAAACGTGTCTTTCCTGATATGCGACAGTCAAGACTGCCTTGTTGGAGTCAATAATGAGAAGGAAGAGAAGCATCTAGGTCTGCCTACCTCTGTGGTGATTCAAGCTTCACAAAGGTCTAAAGACAAGATTAATTTTGCTTGAATCTACTTTGTTGGCGTGCAAGGTGATCTGCAAATAATGTTTATACTTATTAAGTTGCTCCATTAAAACATCGTTTTTTGTCAAACATCTTCGCCGCCCGTTGAGAATAATGGTGATAATTGAATGCCAAATTATGTGTTATTATTATTTGTATTAATAATAAAAAGTGACGAGACTGGGAAGTTAGAAATTATCAGCTGCTCTGATTTTGTCTCCCGGTCAGTTCAGGTCAATTCAGTCAGTTCATTCAGTTTTAGACAGAGAAGAATCGACAATCCACAAATGAACCCACATTAAATTAGTTTATTTTGTTCTACTTTAGTAAATCAAGTGTAAGAACGACATACATTAAACTAAATGTTTGTTTAATACAAAATAACAACCACACTTATTAAAATGGTAGACACATTCACTATATAGCTCTTACAAAACCACACACATATGTGATCTCATTTTGTTATGTTAACTCTGTACCTAGTTGAAATATTACAAAGAAAGGTTGCTTCGCGACATTTAACTATTGTTGTTAGAACTATTTTGCCTTAAATACAATATTACAACAACGAAACAGCAGCAGCATACAATATAACTGCAACGAAACAGCAGAAGCATACAATATAACAACAACGAACGGCCGCAATAGCTCTCCAACAAAAACACTGACCAAGAGTATGTGTTCGAATCCCAGTTGAGACATTCTTTATTAGATTTGCAAACGATCACATTATTTTTGGTCTGTTGCAACATTATCACGACAAGGGTTATATTAGACCACCATAAAGTGTAATAAAATTTACTAATTGTGTAATCGTGATAGCAGACACATTTCTAATATACACCTAGTGTCAATAGTCTACAACATGTTTTCGGAGGGGGGTAGGGATATAAATAGCACAGACTGACCCCCCCCCCCCTATGCAGTGGCTAAGAGGTAAAACGCGTGATTTCGTTGCAATCGTGTCTGAATCGAGGACACATATGTTTTCATGTCTCCTCATCATTATCAGCCACCTCATACGTTACTACTGAATAATCAATGGGTAGAACCCTTATCAGTTGTAATCGCCTATTTTATTCATATTCTCAATTTTTTACATGTACAATACGTAAAAAATGAGATTTTCAAAATACAAATTACCGATAATCTAAATCTGAATCTAATGATGCATATAGGTGTGTGTGCTGTGTATGCGAGCGTGAGTATGTGTGCATGCGCGTGTGTGCGCGCTATTTTAGTTCAAGTGGGAGTCAAACCCGGTATAATAATAATTTTTCGTAGAAATACCTGTTATTTATAGGGTGCACACCAGCTTTACCTCTGGTAACTAACTAGGTATATTAGGGTGTTTGGATAGTTGGGAGGACATGTCCGAGGGCTGTAAGTACGACACAATCCCAGCATTCGTCTTTACGACTGAGGAAAATCTCGGAAAAATCTTCATTCAGGAATATCGGTTGCCGGAATCGAAACGGAGTATCGCGTTTTACCGCTGGGCGCTGAGCTACCTCTGTCGGTTGTACCATCAGGTATACAGGTGTACTGGTTTACTGCCTACATGAGTTGTGCCTGTTACATCAACGAATCACAACCCACGTCTTTGTAAACACATTAAAATCGAAGTACTAAATTAATCATCGAATCCATCTGAGCGGTGCGTGGTCGAAAAGTCGAAACTATACTTTGTTCTAACTAAAGACACGATGTGTGCAATTCTCGGCAATTTCCCTTCGTCTTCGAGGAAAGATTATTACAAAAACGATAAACCCAATGTTTGGAGATGTTCATTGCATCATTTAATCAGTATATGGCATGTAAACAAGAACAGATGAAAAAAATAACTTAATTTCTAAAACATATATTTAAATAGTTATGTTTATAATGTTAGTCAACATATAATAATTGTGGTTTTACAAATCAAAACATCCTTTTGGCGATAACGCGTTTTAATAAAAATACAATACCGATTCTCCAATATGGGATCGATCCCAGAACCGCCCATTGTAGTACACCTGTCAATAGCAGTAAAATATCAGTAGTAATATATTTCCAATATAGAAACGAATTTGATGATGTATCATTAAAAACAAAGATTAATAATTAAGTTCTTATTGACAGTATATTATGTGACTCTTCACATTTATACGCCATGTTTTCATTTTTGTGCACACAGATTTCTATGTTGTCTGTGCAAAACTATCTAGTATTAATAAACCTACATGTAAATGCATTTATAATGCCTAGTTGTTCTAAGTTATGCACTTAAAACATGGTTATAGTTCGTAATTATATAAATATGAAAAAAGTGTAGCAAATTTCTCATTTACAGCAAAAGATTATAAACTTGATTCATTACACATTCAAAGCGGCAAGAAAGCACACAAGATGTTTAGAAATGACGGTACGCCCGGTTCTTAGATTGCTTTGAATATACACATTCATCAGTACCTGTTATGTAGAGTGTACGGATAGGCCTAGGAATTGAGGGGGGTCTTAGCAAATGATTGACTGTCAACAACTTGACCTTCTCAAGTCAATCGACGGTACAGGAGGAGTTAGAAACAGGGTGAAAGGGTATTAATGATGACTTTCATCGTGTGGAGTGTGTGGGATGGCAAATTGCAACGATACATGTCACTCATTGGAATTGAGCTTCATTAAACATAACGATACAAGACTGTAATTGTGACAAGACTTATTAAAACATATAGCGGAGTGTTCTATTGTCTTTATATAGTGTGTGGAAACTTGACACTTGATTGACACCTATTGTGTCTGAGCGTTCACATGATCTATGTTGTTTCTCGTGATAGTTCACAAGTAAATCAATAGAAGGTAATGTGTGGTAATGCAACATACAGTAATATGATGATTTCTTCAAAGCGTTCGATTATTTGCAATTATACAATACAAAACTAATGATTACTCCCGTATGTTATTCTTCAACCACACGTCCAAGCTCATATCAGCTTTATGGACGCCGTATGGTCTAATACAAGTATGATGACTGAATAATCTGGGTTCGAGTCTCAGTTTGGTAAATCTTTGTTTTAATCGTATCATTTATCATAAGTGTCCGTTTTATCATAATTATCGTTTATTTTCCCTTCCCTTTGAAATATAATAGGAACAAATGATCGACAGCTTTCATTTCTATATAATCTTAATTGTATACCTTCTCATTATAATCACAATTAATAATGCATTAAGAGTAATATTAAGTAAATGAAACATAACTAGCTTGTATTAAGAATGCAAGACAGTAAATTTACTAAATTAAATAAAAATAATGAAACTAAAAATATTTCTTTCTAGACAAACCTCACTATTTTCGAGGCTGGATGATTTGCGTGAATGAGAAATAATTGAGCAAAATCTCCACGATTATTCACAAATATCGTTCACTCTTCAATCGAGGTCAAATCACCCAGCCCAACCCAAAACAGTTGCATCCACACGGTGCAGAGATGTGAGAGGTGAGAAGTGAGAACTACGCGCTTAACACTTACATATAACTGTAACTAAATACCATCTTCATCACTGATTGACGTTGCAAACGCTTCGTATACTATTTTCGTAAAGTCCGAAATAGTAAACTACCTACGTAAAACCTCATTCCATAACCGTCGGATGTGTTCGGATAGGGATCGGCCACGTGCCATGTTTACGCCCATGTCTCCCCGGTGGGACTCAATCAAAGGGGGGGGGGGGGGGGGGGTCTGTGTTAGTGATAGAAGGACTATTCATTTTATTGTCTTGTTTCAAAAAGTGTGACTTTATGGAAATAGAGATCTCGAACGTAAATGCAATAAGAGTAAAAGTAAAAAAAAATCGAATTCAAATTTTCTGTTTAACACAAGTAGTGTCTGTAATGTAACTGCTCTTATTATTTTCTTCTTCTTCTTCTTCTTCTTCTTCTTATTGAAATTAAATATACTTATCAATTTTGTATTGTGTCTACAAGATGCTAATGAAAATTCAAACTATTGAATTAAATAACCAGCAACTAAAATAAACAGACAAATAAATTTCTCCGACACTCAGTTACAATACAAGAACTGATTTTTAGTGGAGAACATATTATTGTATACAATCTATTATGTGCTTCGTTGCTATGACGGCTCCAAAGTCACCGTTTACATGTAAACCATTGTTACATTCAAGTAAAGTTCCAAAGTTAAAAAAAAAAAAAAAAAAAAATCGAACTCTCAAAGCAGGAATAGATTCCCACTAGACCAACGAGCCACTAAACTAAAATGTTGAAATAATTATATATATATATATATATATATATAGTGCTTGCTAATTGGTGAACAGAAGTGAGTGCCCCCTCAGGTATCCATGAATTGTACGGGTTGCGTCGAGTCTGTGAGTGTGAGTGTGCGTAAAAGCGCGGGAGTACGAAGCGAAGACCACTCGGCTACTCGGCGGGCCGTTGAGGCGACATCGGCCCGGTCCGGCGTCAGTCGGCTTCCGAACGCGGTGAGCGCAGGTTGCGTTGGCTTTAGGAACCACCTAGTCAGCTGTTCTTTGAGCATGACGTACCCTCTAGCTCACTGTCGTGGAAATAACTCATTTACACACCGTCAATATATTTTATTGAAGTTAATATTAATAATTTTTCGTAGGAATACCCGTTATAGGGTGCACACCAGCTTTATACCTGATGTGCCCCTCTTCAGGTGACTAACTAGGTTATTAGGTGTTTGGATAGTTGGGAAGGAATGTCCGAGGGCTATTAGTAAGACTCAATCCCAGCATTCGCCTTTACGACTGAGGAAAACCTCGGAAAAAACCTTCAGTCAGGACTGCCGGTGGCCGGAATCGAACCGGCGACCTCCCGAATTAGAGTCTCGCGTCTTACCGCTGAGCCACCTCTATCGGTGATATACTATTGACATTAGAATCCTTACCACACTACTTTAAACATAATTAAGCTGTGCCTTGTTGTTTGTCACTGCAGGTTCAATATAGGCCTACTTAAAAATTAGTGTTGCCATTAATTATGACAAATTATTAATCTCAATTTGTGAGCAGATCCGAGCTTAATGTTTGACATTTCTCGCACGTGTCACAGAGTAGAGATATTTTTCTCTTATCATCGATAGAACTTTCGGTTTCTTAGATGCAAAAGACATTGCATTGCGACTGACAGATTATGTAAAAACTGTCAGTGTCCAAATGGATTTTGAATCTGGCGAACTAAACGCTCACCGTTCGCGCTCCAAGGTTGGAAGCAAAAAAACAAAACTCACGCAGCTCCAAACCCCGGCAGCACCGAGTTAAAAATCTGCACAAAAAATTAGTTTGGCACAAAAATACAGAAATCTACCACGTAATAAGGGTAGTCCTTCTATAACTGAGACATCTATATGAGTAGCGCCAAAAGACCCGGCACCTCTACCACAGAAGTACGACAGCCACTCTATCTAATCCCTCTAACGCCAAACGACCCGGCACCTCTACCACAGAAGTACGACAGCCACTCTATCTAATCCCTCTAACGCCAAACGACCCGGCACCTCTACCACAGAAGTACGACAGCCACTCTATCTAATCCCTCTAACGCCAAACGACCCGGCACCTCTACCACAGAAGTGAGACAGCCACTCTACCTAGTACCTCTAACGCCAAACGACCCGGCACCTCTACCACAGAAGTAAGACAGCCACTCTACCTAGTGTCTCTAACGCCAAACGACCCGGCACCTCTACCACAGAAGTAAGACAGCCACTCTACCTTGTCCCTCTAACGCTAAACGACCCGGCACCTCTACCACAGAACTAAGACAGCCACTCTACCTAGTCCCTCTATAACTGAGACATCTATATGAGTAGCGCCAAACGACCCGGCACCTCTACCACAGAAGTAAGACAGCCACTCTACCTAGTGTCTCTAACGCCAAACGACCCGGCACCTCTACCACAGAAGTAAGACAGCCCCTCTACCTAGTCCCTCTAACGTCAAACGACCCGGCACCTCTACCACAGAACTAAGACAGCCACTCTACCTAGTCCCTCTAACGCCAAACGACCCGGCACCTCTACCACAGAAGTAAGACAGCCACTCTACCTAGTCCCTCTAACGTCAAACGACCCGGCACCTCTACCACAGAAGTAAGACAGCCACTCTATCTAGTCCCTCTAACGCCAAACGACCCGGCACCTCTACCACAGACGTAAGACAGCCACTCTACCTATAGTCCCTCTAACGCCAAACGACCCGGCACCTCTACCACAGAAGTAAGACGGCCACTCTACCTTGTACCTCTACGAGTAGGACCAATAGACCCGGCACCTCTACCACAGAACTAGATTTAAAAACTTTGATTAAATAGTTGGGAATTGAATTTTAAAAAATAATTAAAAAATATGTATTTTGGCATTTTAGAAATTCCTAAAGCGATTATGCTTGTTATTATTTTTTTCCATTCTGTGTGCGATTTTTTAAAAGTATAGGTCTACATATACCGATACGTTCTGTACATATTATATTCGTGGATCCTATCCTACGGAACTATGCAACATTTTAAGTACGTGCGTTACTGCGCGATAACGCCCAACAGCAAATACTAAAAATAACCGTCCTGTGAAGAATGTTTCACTAGTATTGCACCAAGCTTTTAATTATATATACGTTATATATTTTATATATTATTTATATAATCTATTTCGTTATAAATATGTGTGTGAATGTTTCGACGGGTGTAAATGTGTCGCTGCCCAACAGCTCATGTTAAGTCAGGAAGGTCTATTAGTGGATGCACTCATCAGGTTTTATGATCATATATATAGATAATCTGAACGTAAGGCCACTGTTTATTATGGATCAGGATAGGATAGGTATCTAGCTAGCTGTTGTATTTAGCATTAATCACAATGGCTGGTTGCCCGTACCCCCTTCCCCCCCCCCCCCTCCCCCTCCCCACTTCCGGTAAGGTCGAAACATGCGAACTTGCAATCAACAGTCCCTAAATGCCCGAAAGGCGTTTGGTGTTGCATGGCTCAAGTCTAAATAACAACACTTAAAAGGGTTATTATAAATGTATGTATTTTAAGTTGAAAGGCTGTATATTCCTTCGTGATAATATTGCTTCTGTCTGCCAAGAAATAATTTCTCCTTGGATGATAAATAATCAGAAGATTCTCCCGAGAACAGTTTAACATACATCCCCGAGCAAAACTTGAAAGCTGAACTGTTGGGTGTTGGAAAAACTCATTTGGGATGAGCTATGGCGCCGTTAAAAGTAATAAACTACAGAGAAAATTAAGTAGAAAGTTGTTAGATAATTATTGTCAAATAAAGTAACGGAGTTCAGCTATCACAGTCTGATAATAAACCGCGAACAATATGTCACTATCTGAACTGTATGTTACACTGCCTCTAGAATATTGTCAAACTATTTATGAGACCCCCACCCCAAAGCAAAACAAAACTTAATAAATGTAAAACATCGCATTCCATTCCATTGGTTTACAGATGCGTTTTATAAATATTTTATAATTTGTACATCCTTGGTTTATTGACATTAGGTATGCTTATTGAATCAATTATATTTGGTATACACACCTGTAATAACTAAAAACTGTTCTTGAGAGTTAACTTGTATAGTTATTATCATCATGAACATCATTATTATTATCGTTATTACTACTAAATTTCATGCAACTCAAACGTGGTACGAAATTAAAAATAATGTACACAATTTACATTATTTTAAAACGCCAACAAATTGTAACATGTATCTCAGTGATTCTTCTCCAAAACCAACGTAGAACATTAACATTATTCATGTAGTTTAACATGCAATATTTTTTTCTATGACACCCCCACCCGCCCCCCCCCCTCTCACGCCCTTCCAAAATTAAAATACACATTCTACACACATGCATGCGTGTGCATACATGATGATGACCTTCAGGCCAATAGGATCTTCGATATGATGTGTAAAAATCGGCAGATATCTCTCTACCGATATCAATATTGGCACCGTCTCCGATCTAAAAAAAAAAAACTATAAGATTTACTTGCTCATATAATTGGGGCAAAAGTCCAAACCGAGAGGAGACAAGGGAAGTGAATTCGAATCCCAAATCAAGTTATATCCTACAGCCTCACATAATTAAATCTTGCTTATATTATGTTTTAATCAGAAAACTACAAAAATTATGGGATGAAAAATGAAATTGATACAAACATATTTTTACCTCGTCCATACACGGGAAGTGTAAAATAGTCGGTTTCCGCAACTCTGCTTCTCCGAGGGATCTATGTCACTGATACAGATACACGCACTAGCAAACATCACTTATGTAAGTGAATGTTTGTTTTAGAGAATGGGGCGCGTGTACCCCTGCCCCCTGCCCCCCTGCCCCCCCCCCCTTACACCGTCTACCCAACGTCACTGGTGTAACCTGTCTTACAGATAACCCGATAATTGTGGACGTCATTAAAAACTAGCAGGTGAATGATGCATTTCACTCCACGAGGAACAACACTATACAGACTAGAAAACTAACTGAATTTTTTTCCCCATTCCAATTAGATGGCAATTATCTCTAAATAGTTATTAATTTACAATTTTTCAAAAATAAAATAACATTTTTAAGGTGGGGACTAATAGTCGGGAGACATTTCAAATTGTGTAATACGAAATTCATGTTTACCAAAATTAGTTTAATTGTTCTTCAAAGTTTTCATTTCAAGGACTCTTAATTAAAGTAATTATATTCGCGTCTTCTTAGCTTACGCAAAATAGTGTGTTTTTGTACAGCTCAGTTCGTTTCATCATGGTATCTAATTATTTGCCGTGTGTGCTGTGCTGCAATTACTAGAGAAATCAAATGTTTCAATGACGCTAGTCTGTTCTGATACTCGATCGCCGTCCGTCAAAATATGAAATTGTTACAAGTTCACAATAATTACACACGGCATAACTTAAGTGTATTTTAAGTGTCCGAAACAAGGACTTTTGTCCCAGGGGTCTTTATGCACTCGAACAACCTAACAACCTGCTAACCTGCTACTGAACGCTGCCTAAAACTAGTTATTATTTTATGTGAGACCACAAACGTATCAGAAGAACGTTACATCATTGGTAATAATAACACAATACGACATAGCTTATAATTCTTGTTCTGTGTTTTAGACACTAACACACATTTTGTTGATTGTATCGAACAAATTAATGTAATCATAATTAGTAGTATTTACACATAATTAAAAATGCTGCCACATCACATTATAATATCTAAAGGGCTGACCTTTAAATGTATGTTTGTAATTATTATTATTAATTTATTTTTGCATATTTACTTGATCAAATTATGATACCTAATCATATCCTGGTTATTATTTAGAAGCTCCGGCCCTCGAAGAATTAAGTAAACCAGGCGACGAAAGGAAATCAAGGGAATGGTGTTCTTCTGCAGATATCTTGCTATCAAATATGGCTATACTGACTGTCGTTACTCCTCTTTTTGATCGAGAAAATACAATAACAAGGCCAAATATGCACAATTAAGAAGGTGTTTACGGATGATTTATGTTTGTACAACCACTTTAGGTCGTTCGCTCTATCTTTCGATTGTACTCGAAGAACAATCATGACAAACGTGAAGTATATATCTTTACTTCCACAATTTCACACAAATCTAGTAAATATTACACTCGTGAGCAGACTAACAATTATTGTTGTTGGTAGACTAGATAATTATACTCTTGCACCGAGGCTAATCGCGACGAGGCGGCCTTCGCGCTGGTGATGACACATGAGAAGATATATATGTGGGATTTCCAGGAACAACGAGGTTAATGCAAGATGGGGAGATTAATTAATAAACGTAATAATAGTGAAAGATTTGCTTGAGTGACCGCTTTGAAGATAGCGGTAAACTAGGTAAATATCTACTGTAGCTAGAGTAAAAAGTTGTAAGAATCAACTTTATTATTTTAGCAATCAAATCTGTGTAACGAATATGAATAAATGTATATGAATGAATGACCGTGTAGCGTTTTTGGTTACATTAATTAATAAATTCATTCTGCTGACTTGAGCTAGTCAAATTACTTCAAGTATGGGTTAGCGCCCTTAGCCCACTTGTCTGTAATGCTACAACCGTTTCATTGGTATAGCTATGAGAGTGTTGGTCATAGCTTGGTGAACCCATACCGGTATTTGAGAAACCGATCTACCAATTCTTAATTTTGACATGCAAATGTTTTTGGAAATAAACGAAAACGTTAGCTAAAAAGATTATGTTTCCTATACACGAGGCAGAGGCAACACTGGCAGCATCTATATGTGAGTCCGGTTGGTAGAAACCTGTCAACAGTGGATTGTTGTTTGCTAAGAGTAAAGACTAAGACAGCATATTATGATGCTCTGCTGCAGTCATGTAGCACTTGCACTGTCTTTGAGATAGTAGTGCAAGTGTACTCTATCCATCAACTATCCAAATTTGGAAAACACGTCTATTATGTCAGTTATTTCTAGAAAAGTTGTTTGTACAAATTGAAACGCAAAGATATTGTGTGAATCGTTTTGTTATGGAGAGAAAGAGTGAAATTATTTTTAAAATGTTTATTTGTAATTAATTGAGGATGTTTTTGGATCCTTTTCGGAACGGCTTTCTTATATTTCATATTTCAAGAATATACCGGTATCATTCTTACACAATTTTATTGAAACATCGGGTTTGTTTCGCCAGTTTCTTATATCCAGAGATTTAGGATCGTGTTCGGACTTTTCAAAAAAAAAAATAATCATAATAAAACAAAATCTCAGGAGAAAAGTTAAAATATATATTTACAGAATCAATTAACTTACTGTATACTTATTTTCAATTAATTAGGCGGTCATTAAGGATTTTGGATCTGCATTCAAATTAATTTTACAGAATCAATTAATTTACCCAAATCTGTATATATTATACTCAATTAATTAGGCGATCATTAAAAGGCTTTTGGATTACATGCTCTGTATTCAAATTAAAGAAAATCACATGTTCTTAGGGTTATCCGTGATGTCCGGTCCTGATCAGGCTACCATCGTAGGTATGTTAACGAATTATCAGAGTTTTGGAGTTAATTGCTAATGGCAATCAATTACTGGATTAAACTAACAACCAAGGCCCTACCATCAGGACCTGCAAGTAGAATTGTTTGAAAATTGTATGCTGACATTGTGGTAGCAAAGAAGGGATTTTCACTCACTCACTCTTCAGATTTCACCAGTCATAAGGCAAATGCTGGGATTAAGTCCTAACAGCTATCGGATATTCATTTCCAACTACCCAAACATCCTACTGTACACCTGGGGGAATATATGGAAGAGCCATGGTGTTACTGGCGTATACCTCTACATTCGTAATAATTATCATCAAGTCATTGTTGATCGCCGAGAGTCGAACCCACAACCTGCCACATTCGAGTATTACGCTCTAGCACGGAGGAACATCTATCGGTGTATAATAGCTACATGTGTTCTTAGAGTTGACAGAGGGAAGTGGGAATAGTTTGTACATTTTATATTTCGGGGGGCGTAGTAAAGAACGTCCTCAAGTGTAAGTAATAAAATGAGTTAACAGGGAAGGATACCTCTACGTCAAGAACCGCACAAAATTTTCATTTTTAAATTATATCACAAGAATGGGCTTCGAAATCGAAAATCTGAATCAACAGCGCACTGTGGTTTAGTAAGGCCTACATATTGAATGTTTTATGTCATGACTTATTTTTTAATTAGTGTTTTTTTATAAATAATTAATTTTATTACTAATTATTGAATTATAATCAAAATACCACACTTATGGTTACAATATTTATTCAGTATGTAGAGATTTAGATTTTCGATTTCTTGTTGCAATCTTTAGATATAATTTAATAATGAAATTTTTTGTGGTTTTTGACGTAGAGACTACCCTTTGCTTTTAAACTTCATAGACCTATCACAGATAACTAATTAACTACGTAAGTTAATTAGTTATCTGTGGACCTATCAATGAGTGAGCAAAGCAAATGAAATCTTTCACGCGGGTTGTGGTTGTGGTGACCGATCGACACTTTCTAAATTTGTTTGAATATCGGTCGCGAACAAATACGTCGAGATTGTGATCAAGGTTTTTGTGTGTGTGTTGGTGTGCGTGAATGCCAATGATCGATGGCTGTTTACGAACATGCTGAATGATGAGTTGTTTTAAGGAAATTAATTTTTAAATTATGGTTTGAAATGTTGTAACCACCGTGACGATAGGAAGAGTCGTACTTGGAATTTTAATATTTGAAAACTTGCTTATATAAATGTAAGTGAACAAAAAACAATATATTTCATCATTAAATAAGCGTTTAACAATCAATTAATCATAAATGAATGTCAACGAAATATTTGTGTGTAATGTGTTTACTAACTGGAAGCTAATACAGATCAGAAATGAGCTTCATTTGGTAGATATCTCGTGCTATACAAATGTTGTCACTCTTTGGGGAAAGATGGTCCGCACACGAAATTAGGACTGCACATGGTGGTCAATTTCAGTATTTTGGTGTTTCGCGTCGCCGTCTGTGTATAAACGTTTATGAAATTTTGCATAGGTCCTAAGCAGAGGCAGAAGTTTATGGTAAAAAAGTTTTATTTAAAAAGGTGGTGAATATTTGGGCAAAAATCGTTTTTATATAGCGGTGTTATTTTTCCTCAATTTTGGCTACACTGGGACTATGGAACTAATTCATCTAATATTGTCACTAATTCGTAACTTCTCTCATCTCAAACAATTAAGTTTCCTTCACTTGAAAATGCCCAACAAATATATCGACGCTTTTGAAGATGCTCGGATATCAGATTCAATATTATTTGGCTTGGATTGAGGGATGCTGAAAAAAACTACCCCTTCCCGGCATGGTGGAAGTCGTTCACCCCTGCATGTGTTAACTTTATTACACCCCGCAACCGGCTGGAGCATGGGGTTCGAAATACCTCTTAAGGGTAGGTTGTGGGCTTTTAAAGAGGTGCGTTTTTTGTGTTCGGCAATCTAGATTTGAAGGTGCAATTTATTGCAGATAGATGGAAGGTCAGTAACTTATTGTGAAACGGATAATGTATGATCTTTAAATTGGGCTGTTGATCCGTCAATTATATTGTCTATTTATCTCTTAATATTTCACCCAAGATTTAAGGGTTTTATCCGTAGTCTTTGATTAAAACAAAAAAAACTCGGAAATCTCAGTAGTTAACTCGTTTTAACATCAGATTTACACAATAGATTTCGTCGTAAACGCAACAAGAAGTCTGAAATTAGGGGTCGCAGAGAGTAACATTGCTAAGTCAACAATTTAGGTTACTTAAACCACATCTACATTTGACCTTAGTCTTTCCCCTTTTAATTAGACACACAGACCTTCAGTATACTAACATGACGGAGGACGGTATAGCGCGAACATCTACACTAGACCCTGGAGAGTGAAGCCCACGGTATATATTATACGCCGTAGGCATCGCGTTCTCGTTCGAATCCCGGCGAAGACAAGAGCCTCACGTACTGATTAAATAATTGTCTACATTAGCCTCGTTGCATGGAACTACAAGGAGAAACGTCTAGACACTTCTATCTCACAAATAATTAAACCACTGCATTGGATGAATCGCTAATATGAATATAATAACCGCTCACATGCACTAACTCTTACTAAACATAATGTTGTACTATAACTACCTTGAGTGTGTTAGACATTTACACTTAAACAGATCCACGTGATGTTTTAAGTACCCGAAAAAAAACTAGTCCCATTTTACCATCGTCCATGTTTAATAGTAATTTCCTTATATTATTATTATTACGAATGAATCTGCAAGAAAGTTTGAAGTATTGTGACTGTTCAATCACTGCGCTTAATGTATCCTGCTTCTAGCAGCAAGGCTAATTAGGGTATATAATACTACATAATCTTTATCCATATCGGGAGTCGAACCTCAACTGTATTACTCATGGTTTACTACCAAACACAATGATTAAGCGATCGCGATTTTTATTAATATCTTAACCTATTTGTCTGATAACAAATAATTACTAATACTATAAGGATAACATTACTAATGGAGCATCGAACTTGAATGTTGATTCCCAACCATCATGTATTGCTTATTAATCGGTGCACACAATGATATGGCAATCACACACCGCATTGCAATTAGATCCGTCTTAATCGATCGATTTGAAATGTAGCCATGATCACAGGCCACGGATTTCTGCAGACCTTCCACTTGTGTTCACCTGATAGCGGTTCAAAGCATGAAAACCGATGAATATCGTCTCGATAGCCTCGATGCACGCACCAAGACATCGGACGCTCTCCTACCGAGCTGGACTGAAAGCCGACAGTCATCTCAGCACAGAAACCATGTTCGCAATTAATATTAACTAGGCCTAAGATAATTATTCAGCCACAAATACCACGCCACGCAGTTGGCATCTATAATTTCATATTACTTCCTTTGGGTTTCGTGTGGAACTACAGAATCATTAATTACGGCTAAGAGGTTAGAGAACTAATCATCAAATCAAAACCGTATTTCGGACATTAACAGTTGTTTAAAAAAACATCAGTTATCTGATGTAAATATAATTGCATACTACAAATTTAGAAAATTATATATATTTTATTTCGTGGTGTGCAAGGTCTTGTTTCCTCTGTACAAGCTGCATCCGTGCGTTCTGAGGCCCCTGTGTAATGTAGCTTGTCTAGCTCTAACACTGGTCAAGTAAGTAAATATGCAAAGGTAAAGAGGAAGGTGGGAGAGGAGGGGGGAGGAGGAGTCAAGCGAACGGAGAGGTAATTAAGAATCATGCTAATGTTTTGCTTTTAAATAATTAAATACACACTAACAATTGCATCTTGGTTTCTGTAATGTTACTGTCTACATTAAAATGTACTAATTCAAGAATAGTAAAAATGGTACTGTAAATACAAGGTAAGAATGTGTTAGTGCTGATGCAGTCGACAACCTAGCTTGTACAACGTACTTACTACGTGAATGCCAAGTAGTAAATTATCGTGTCTGTCTTTGCCGCGTTCTGCAGACATTCTCTTACACATTTCCATATGTTAACTCTATGTCTCAATGACAAACACTATTGTCGAAGATTGTGTATTATATAGTTGGTTCATCCCACTGGTATTTCATCGCAAATTACAATATCAGCAACAACGACAAAAAAAAACAATTACAATGAACTACTACCACTACTATTATCCCTACCGCTAGTGCTATTACCACTAAATACAACCACCACTAATACTACCACCATCGATAATACCACTGCTTCTTCGGCAACCACTGTTCGTAAGAAATTATAATTCTACTTATAATTTTTGAACTAACAACAGTGCACTGGGATAAATTTGTAAAAAAAAAAAAAAAAAAAAAACATCAAACATATATTATATCGATACTAAAATAACACAGTCATATCCATGTTCGGAATCTCAATTAATCTAATAGCAATATAATGATACAAATCAAAAAAGATTTAATTTTTGCATTTTTCAAGGGCTGGTGATTGATACGTTCAATTTTCTTGCCATAAAAGGACTGAAGTCGGTACTATCGTGTGTTGTCGACAACAAATGAGACATCTTACACGAAGATACATGTATTGTAATTCCGTATCAATTAGTGTAGCTGGTATTGTATTGTTGTGTATCTTGAATCATCTTATGAAGATGTATTGTGAACTGATGTGTGAATCATGGCGGTCTCTCAAACAAAACTGCGGAGAGCTGTGAAAATAATACATCCAATTAATCTTGACTGCATGTTTTTCTTATAAAAAAAAAAGTGGTTGTACTAAAGCGTTATGTTTCCTCTCATCTTATCTGCAATAGTTTATCAAATTAATTGTATTGCATTTATAACGTTGTTGTGGGTGATTGGCGATCAGGAATACCGGTGATCTTGTACTAAGATAAGTAACGGCTTCTCTCCTCTTATTGCTAATGAAGAGCTAACTGAATTGTTCGTATGTGATACAGGCCCAGCTAAATTGTTGGGGTTGGAGGTTTAACTTTGTTTATTTTAGGGGTTAGTTTTCACCCTTCGTTACGAGGGTTAAAGATTTTTTTTAACGAAATCAAAACATACGTTAGTTATCCTATGTAATTTGAGTGTTGACATCCCCCGGATTCTTTATGTAATGGCTCATTTCTCACATTTTAGGCGATTGAGGGTTTCCTTCGTAAAAAAAAAGAAAACTAGACAATCGAGACACATATATGCAAATATCAAAACGTGGGAATATCCACGGCGGAGTATTTCAAAGCTGAATATGTTGAAAGCTAAATTACCAGAGCAAGATCCGTCCACCGACCAAAACTATTTAGTGGACGAAAGCGAAAGGCCGAGACCATCGTAAAGTTGTTTCGATCAAGCGTGGCCAATGCTGTCAGTGTTGTTATGTTGTAATGCCTTTGTGTGCAGTATGCACGACCCACCCTTGTTGTCCAACAATCCTTTAAATACAGACAAATATCTACTTTTATGAGGCTCTTTGAAAAGGTATTTGAAAAATTGTACCACTCCTCGTAACGAAGGGTTGTTAACCCTGTAAGGTTGATGCCCTGAAAGGGTTGTTTGGGGGTAGCCTAGCTACAGCGCAATAAGGAAGTGGTTGGGTGTAGACAAGGGTTGTATTGGAAAATTTTACGATCCATCGCTCTAGCGTGAAAAAAAAACGAAAGGGATTTTTTGCTTTCTTATTGTCAAAATGTTACGTTTATACAGAAACAGTCTCTTATGTGTCCTTGAAAGCAATTTCCGGATACAAGGTTTCTCTTGTATTGTATACAAAACAATTCCCGGAGAGTATGAAATAAAAAACAAAGAAACTAGTCGTCATAAAAATGAGCGTGTTGTCACTCGTCACCATATATGTCCCCGCATACCGGCATTAAACCACTGAGGTTGCAAATTTACTGCAACAAATAATAATAACTTTCAGCTCTTAAAAACTATTCTCGTTAAAATTTTACGAGATTACAGAATGTATTTATATTGAACGAAGGACAAGCGTTTAGTGAAAGTATAATGGATAATTCTGTATTAATGTATACTTTATGTATAGTAGGTAATTTGAAAGTATTATTTGTGGTAGAATGCAACTTATATTATTTACTGGAATCTTTTACAGGTTCTAATTTGGTAACTGTGCACATGGCCCCGTAAATATAGTTAAAACTATAAATGCTAAATGCGACAAATTTGGGTTTGGGGGTTTTTGGGGGATTTGTCAAACTTTTGATGGGTCATATAATAGATCTGATCATTTTCATTTTGCAAATTAATGCTAAAAAGTAACATTAATGCTCAAATTTGCTATTTTTGTTAATTTACACTACAGAATCAGCTATTTCTTCTTCATAATCATTGACGTTTTCAGTCTTTTTGAGCACGGAAATAATGTTGCACAAATTATGTGAATAATTTCAGGCAAATGAAAAAAATAACAATTCAAAATTTCAATTTGTATAAAAATGAACGTTCTTACTAAATGCTAACTATACTGCTAATTTTGGGAATATAATTTTTCTGGGCCCCAATAATATGTGTATCTACATAAAGACAGGCTCGCTCTGATGTTTATCATGCGGATACTTTTATTATGGGGTTGTCGTAGTCGTAGTGGGCTATCGGTCCCAAACCAAAGCAATTTAACTTTATTCGCATGCAGATTGGAGCTGGATTGAGTAGGTTTTACTGTAAAACCTACTCAATTCAGCTCCAACTTTTACTCAGTGACTGTCGGTCAAGTCTTCAAAGAATTAGCTGTGAAGATAAGTAATGCAACCTACCCGAAACGTAAGCATTTTATCGACAAAGCAATACCCAAAAGCCAAGTTCAATAATATTATATTACGTAATTCGATTCAATTCCAACAAAATGATTGACCGCTGTCAACTGTGTAATAGATCCGTCAGCTGTTGCCATTTCCCAAATATTTGAACGTTCATAATTGAATGAGCTTCAGATACAAACGTTGCTGTGTTTTAATGAGTACTCACAGTTTTCTGAAGGCAGCTTTAGCATGAAACATTTCTAGCAGACTTTGGTCAACTTACCTGGAAAAGAGAGTTACAGATTTGTTAGCAATCAAGTAGTGATTAAATAATATACAGTAGGCCTACCGGTACACAATTCCTCCTTGCAAAAGAAACAAAAGTTTATTGATTATGATGTATATATAATATTGTATTATTGTATTGTAAAAGTTTGTAATATGCATAAGGCAATTTGAATCATGTAACTGACTAAATAAATACAGACTACTTTACATATGTATATATATTTCCGTCATGCTCTTTCATCTGATGTCTAATATCATCTTAGTTCTACAAACCGTTTTGAGTATTAACCATGAAGAAACAAAGCTAAGTTAGTTTCCGTCTGTTTTGGCGGAACCCAGCTCGCATACCAACCGTACCGCGCAAAAACACCAGAAACGTAACCAAAAGCGACCATACATGAACGTAGACCTCGGTAATGGCTCCTCTGAATAGTGAATACGATTCAAATAAACCATCTAATGGTCTCTATTAGCCGGAGACACCTGTACCATTACATTACTTCTTGTGCTGTACGTGATACCTATGTGCGGTGGCTACCGAGAAACGTGGCTCTCGCAGTACACGAGACTAATTCGAGAAGTTGCCGGTTCGATTGTTGCCATCGGCAATCCCAAAGTTAGTTTTTCTTCAAAGGTTTTCTCATTCATAACGCAAATACTAAACAAAACATGAGTTTTATCTTTTGAAACCCGTCAATGTATTTCAAGAATAATTCACCTTTAAACTTTTTTTTTAAACTTTTTTTGTGATGACAAGAATAGACAATTAATAATAATTAATGTTTGCAAAACAAACTTTAATGATTTAAAGTGATCGCTTGAAAGGCAGTAGTAATTATTGAAACCTAGCAAGCTTCATAATTGACAAATCACTGAATTATCGAATTACATTATTATTCTTCCTTCCTTCGTGACAATTTGAATTTACTCACATAAATCATGTTTTTTTGGATATAGAGTCTTAACAGCCCTCGGACATTCCTTTCCCAATAACTATAAAACTTAAAATAACTTCAGATTTTAGTTGGTTCACGTGAAGTGTCGCCACAGATATGACTACAATCCGCTGTCTGTGGTAGAACTGATTAGTAGCCCCCAGCATTCTTACGAACAATCATGATTATAATAAGGTGGTCAAAACGATTGGGGTGCAACCCGTACAAGTTCAAGATCACCAAACCGAAACGATTGTAAATTACTCTCACAATTGTCTCTATATGAATAATATTTATTTCAATAAAACAATCTGTTAAATCACAATATTTAAACTTGATTCGGTAATTAATTAAGTTAATGAATTTTTGAATTTGTTACAAGAATATGCTTAAGAGACTGGGAATCTAGACAAGCATGTAGCCCACTCCTGTCAAGCATTCATAGACTCCTCCCTCAGGAAAGTACGTTCTGTTCTATCAAGTCTATATGCCCAAAGAAAACAAAATAATGAGTAGTGAGTAATGAGCGATCATTACAATATTATAGGTCTTGTTCTTGAGAAATAATTGAAACACCTTTACTAATAAACTGTGGAGCATCTACAGTTTATAGCCAATTCTTTCATCCAATCCAAAGTATGACAATCACCCGGATTTGATCCATTAGATCCAACAGAATTTCAACACAGCTATATGTCTACCTTGCCCCATATAACTCTAAAACGTGTTTTGAATAAGAGTACGTGCTAGTGGAATAGCTCTGTTAGTGAGCAAATGAACACTATATCAATGTCGTACTACTCCTGTCCAACTATCGATTCATACATTTTTGAAGCATAGTGGGTTGCACAGTAGTAACATAGCTTTCTAGGGGGTCTGGGTTAGAGTAATTACGCCTAATCACCCATCTAAGCAACTTAACAAATCACCAGAAGTTGTACATTATTCATCTTGGTGTGTTTTTTTTCATCCGTTTCATTTCTTCCATCTTTTCTCTTACGGAGCAAATTGTCCCAAATATCCGACCATCATTTTCTTTCTTTTTCGTCCTTTGTTCGTTGTTTCCCCCTTTCCTCTGCCTTTTCCTTCCAGCTGAGTTCCTCTCGTTCACACAAGCGACGTCCACCGTTCTGAGACGCTGTCGACGCCGTCCCTGGGGTTCCCAGCTCCGACTGGACTCTTTGACACTTTGGCCAACAACATTATCACAAATACAATCGAGCTACTTTTACTGTCGCGAATAATAAAACATAAGGAACCTTTACTTTACAAGATGCTTTTAAATATGATACACTTAAATAATAACAGTACGTTGCGTCGTCAAGGGTTGATTGAGAATGGTTTAAAATCTAGCGAGACGGATAATTCCACTAGTTCCATATATCTTATGGACAGATAAATAGATGCACAACTTACATAAATATGTTCAATTTTTAAACGAAAGTAGGAAATGTTGAACTTTAAACCACCTCTAATAATGGTTGATGAAGGTTAGGTTAGTTTAGTTGGTGTAGTTTCTAAATGGTTTACTAAAAATTAATGAATAATTATTTGCAACTGGACTATCGTGTTATAATCAGATATGAACGCGTAAATTCATAACATAGTTTCATTCAATAAATTTAGTAATTCCTTTTCTCCAATAAATTGATTCCACACATTCATTCATTCCTCCTTCATTTTCCAAGTGGTAGACTTGAACTTCAACGCCACTTCCATGTTTACCCGTTATAGACATAGGCGTCTCAAGGACAGACATGTTTCATAACTCTTTCTTACAGAATCACTCCAAACTGTGCATTCCAAGCCAACTTAGCTCTCAGCTCTCAATCCCCAAACGCTAGTTTGAAATAGGACAACTATGAATAGCGTAGCTTGCAACGCATGACATCAACCAAAGATTGGAGGCTTTACCAACTGACAACAGTATAGAAAAGGAAGGGTTTCGGCATTTCCTTGCTCTCTATAACTAGCATCATTGGCAATTTGGAACTATATTATAGCTACATGGTTTAGAGAACATAATTTCGGCGCATAATAAAGAAAGTTTCGCAAACATGCTTGAATAGTCATCCTACAAGACTAGTAATCAAAAGGAATATAGATTGTGTTATTAACTTCTTAAGGAGAAAATTTTGTAAATGACTTTACTGTTGTAATTGAAAAAGATACAACAAGAAGTACTAGAGAAAAAGGCAGATAAAATAAAAAATACTATCCACTTAATAGATACTCTATTCCAGTTGATATATATTTAATTATAAATAACGCAATGCTTGGATGTACTTGGTAAATAAATGAGTGGGGCTGAGGGCATATTAGGGAGGGAGTTAGGGTTTTAACAATCACGCCTACAACTGTAATCGTATTAGCCAATTCAGCCAGTTTGCGTTACGAGTTTTGCGGCTCAGTTTAGGTTTAGGTCGATGTCGATAACAGCGTTTCATTATTGAGATAAGATGAAATCATGTGAATTGAGATTTCAGGACTATTCGTTAAAGAAAAAAACACGGCTCATAAACGTGTTTTATTGCATAAAAAACGTCAACACGCTGTGATTACTAGACGAGATAAAAAAAGTAAACATTTTTCTACAATGTGTTACATTTGCAATCGTCTATGTTCACGTTTTCTTACAAAAAACTCAATGAGTGTTTTTAGTCATCCTGTGTTTAGTCCATTTTACATTCACCATAACTCTAACACGAAATCATACTAATGTTTATGTAGATAGTATAATGAAAATAGTCACACACACACTAGAATTTGACGGTCTATATTTTTGAATCTGACTCCACAAAACATCTTCATTTAAAAGCTCGATTAAATAAAAAATACTAGAATAAAACAGGAGCTGGATCGCGTAGGTGAAGTAGCCTTTCATTTTTTGTGTGTGCTTCGTTGGCTAGCATTGAGACGGATGAGAAGAGCACCTGTGTATGATCTATTACATCTACCATCGCCACAGGGCTTTCACACATCAATACAAGTAATTACAATATCATCAACACTTTTAATTTGTTTTATTGCCTTTTGATAGGACCACTTAACTTTTTTACGTAAATTATTGATGGTTAAAGAATAGAAAAAAATCTTACCTTGCTATTGTAAAACAAGCGCTAGAAATCAGTAAGTAATTTATGCAAAATATATACATACGTAATACAAATTAGCATATGAATCGTCCAATAAAATACTTTGTAACGCTTAAAGGTAGAAATAGGCGTAAAAAGTGAATAGAAAAGCTTCGTCACTCGCTTCTACTGTTTTTCAGCCATTTATAAAAATATTTTAACAGCCTTCCTGTGACCTTTCATTCACAATGCTTCGAACAGTGCGCGTTATCTTCTTATGTGCAAGTTTCATAACCTACATAAACATAAAACAACCGATGATTGCTAACTTAGTACCAGGTACTAATAACACTTGCAATAACATACTACATACACACTATTGATGTGCATCTCCTTTTTATCTAGATAGACACATCACATGGTAACACAAACACTAAACTCGATACACCTTACAACAAATAATACTTTTCTATAACCAATCGAATTAAATTACAGATGTTTATTTAACTTGTATAATATGAGTATTTAATTTCATCTTAGACAACACTAATCGTCACTTACCATGTGATGTATTACACATCACATGGTACACAAACACTAAACTAAATACACCTTACAACAAAACAATAATTTTCTATAACCAATCGAACTAAATTACAGATGTTTATTTAACTTGTATAATATGAGTTTTTAATTTCAATCTTAGACAACACTAATCGTCACTTCTTGTAAAGTACGTTATACGGATGTCATTTAATTGTAGCTAGTTCACACTACTCTTCTAGTGTTGCACATTTAGGAAATTCCCACCTGATGTGTGATTCCGCCTAATGAAATTAATTTCACTGCCGCGCGTAGACATACGGATATTTTCATAATTATTGAAACAGGAGAACAGTATATTAATTATATTTTTTATGTTATCCTAATGACATGTTTTTCTACGAAGGACATTATGCACAAAAGCATTTTATCGTTTTCCCGATGTAATTATTACTAAAAAAGTGGTAGTAGATGTTATCTTGCTCCTAACGGAAGAAGGAGAGAGAACTAGGCGTAACCATTCGATAGAGAGTGAGAGAGACTGACACATAAACAGGACATTCAACGTAGTGGGTTCGAAACTGTTCGTACTATCTACTACAACTACAACTCAATTCGCATGGAAAAACTTAACTGAACACACGTCGCTATAACTTTTATTGCCGTAACAGTTTAAACGTTATTACACTTATGGCTCCTGTCTTTCGCACCGTGCAATATGTCTCTCAAAGAAAAAAGGCTGGTGATAAAGTGATAAAGGTGGGGGTAATGAAGGAAATTATAATAAATGTTATATTAGAGATATTGGACATCAAAAGATAAAAATAATAACAGTAACGTATTTTGTTAATATTGAGATTACATTTGTTCTGTAAGCAGGGTTGGCATTTTCAAAAACCCTCTTTCTAAACTGCATACTTATAAACAATGTAATGAAAGAAACAACTGTAATTATTTTTTAAATCGTAAATATTAATAGCTTAAAAATGTGACGCACCCATTTGTTGGATTTAGGTTCCTGTGCGTTACCAAGTTTAACTATTTACTAATTTTCAATCACTTCCTAACTGAGAAGGTTTGTAATTGTTTTCTTTGGTTAAGAGTGAGGACGAGAAACATCTACACCAACAAATAATTGAAATGTTATGAATTCCTTACAACACGGCAAAAACACGAAATAATCGTTTTTGTCGTACTGCAACTTCCTTCACAATTTTGTGTACGATATGGAGATAACAGACAACATAGCTACTGTGTTTGAAATAGCAATGCAATATATTATACTATTGTATGTGTTTGGATGCAATAAACAAGCAATACGATAACTACAACATTATCTCACAATGGGCATAAGTCTAACAAAAACTGGGGTACTTACTAATACACGGGATATGTTTACCCGCTGTATCACATAGGATAGGTCTATGTCACAGAACAGGATTGTTCACATGGTTAATGTTTACTGACCGCCGGATCAGATTGCAATAAAAAAATATGGCGGAAATATTTGTAACCTTACAGAAAAAATATTGCGCCAAGCCCTCGATTTACTACAGACATGTTAAGTAAACTGCACAGTGCTCACACCAATACAGAACATACCAACAAGTTCACTGGGTAGATTCAGAAGGCTGAACTGCTTACCCTGCTACTCTCACAGAAGTTCTGGATCTGATCCGTTATATTAGGTGGAGTTAACGTAAGCAGCTAGATTGTACCGATCAGGATATCGAAAAACACCAAAAATTTCCAACTGTCTAATGCTGACGAAATACCCATGTCCAATCCAATAATACACACACACCTGTCGTCCATTTCAACCGGGTTAATAATTAGTGGTGATACTTTCAGCTCGTGTGTTAGTCCGGGGTATCCCTCACACAGGGAGATAGGTTTCGGGTTCGGGGAGATACGTCTAGTTCACCCGACTAAGCGGGAGACCTGATAGCGCCATAGACGTACGCCACGCATTTCAGTATAAAGAAGCGCGCGAAATAAGGCGCATACCACCGAACAGATACCAATATGATAATATCAACAGGAGAACAAATACCGAGGGGGAACCTGATTACCGTGAGTTTTCACGTGTATCATTGTCATTATTTAGGAACGCATATTAGGCTAGATTGTTGGCTCACACGCAGAATGTTTGAAATGATCAGGTCGTCACAGTGAGATGATTGTATAGTGAAACTAGTCACAGTTCGTGCCTCGTGATATAAGCGTGATAACCCAGCCAGCCTCATCTATTTCCTATATGAAGCGTCTATTGTGATGTGTCAAACGCATCAACTAATCACATCACAGGATGGAAAGAACACTCAGATATATATTTTAATGTTGGCTATAGAATTTCGCGTAATGATAACCAAATGAAATAGGTTGTTCACCAGAGGAAGGGAGTGTGCGTGTTACTTTAGGACACCCCGCACATTACCTTGTTGATGGTTGTTGGTACGATGTACATGAGTTACATACTACCTTTATGATTGGGTGTCTTTTGTTACCGTTTCATATAATATAACCACCTTGTATCATCTTATAAATTGTAAAATTTAGTTAGATACGGGGGAACATTATTCAGATGAAGACGCAATTCTGTAAACAAACCATCAGTTTTTATAACAATAACTGATAGCCAAGCATATTGGAGGTTATTAGAATGGATTATCTTACAAATGTTGATGTGCTTGGTATTATCACATTATTGTGAAAATTTATAGGATTGAATTGTTTCCCAAATTAATCGGATGTCATAAATGTAGACAGTCCAAAAGTTTCGATTACTATCGTTGTCAACTATTCGTAAACAGTTCAAAACAAATATATTGGAGGTTGCTCAATTTGACTAAATCTATCATGCTACGATATGAAATGTGTTGCTATGAGGTACGTCATATATACTGTATAGCTGATGCGATGGGGCGGACCTAGTGTAGCTGATGCTAGTATAGTGCATGTATGGGTACAACCGTATACAACCATCACGATAATGATTATAGTGTATTGGAGGCATTCACTAATTATCCTTTATGTTGCTGTGGAACGAGTGTCAACGGGTTTGACGACCCTCCCCCACCCCCTCCCCCTCCCCCGACGACACCGACATCTAATATACCTTTTTACCCCTTTATGAGTAACCCATGAGAAAATCGATGAAACACCCATGTTATTTATCAAACATCAAGGAATGTTTATGTTTTATATTATTGCAGACTCCAAGTGGTTTATGTTGACCTAATTTAAAGCACATTCAAGATACCAGCCAATAAGGTCCAGGATTTAACAACAACTAAGAAAATGGGAAATTATGCATGAGGGTTGTTACTGAAAATGAGTAATATTAAAATTGCATATGTGACGATATTAAAAAATATGCATAACAATAGTGTGCAATACGTGATAATCACGTAATATCGCCAAAATCTACGATTTTTAGCTAAACACGTGTTTAAACTATCAGTTAGTTTCAATGTAACTAACAATTATTTTTGTGTTCAATTAAAAATGTGTGTTGCTCTTTAAATTAATATACTCCGGTTCCCTTACAAATCGATACTTCGTTTGAAATTACGCAATTTCCGAATGACAGCACCTGAAACTTGCGTAATTATCTCAAAATCTGTGGCATGTCACGCAGGTTAGATTATAATAATCTTAACACAGATGTAATAGGGATTAATTACAGGCAATAAAATTCAATGAATATGCAGGGTCCTCCTACAAAACGCCACTATGTGTGACATTACGTAACTTTCGATTGACAGCCCGTCAAACTGCCGAAATCATCTCAAACTCTGTAGTATGTCACTCAGGTATGTTTATATATGCATAAATAAGATGTATTTGAGATTAATTAGAGGGAATCACATTAAATTAATATACTCAGGTTCTCTTACAAATCGATACTATGTTTGAAATTACGTACTTTTCGATAGATATTCCCTGAAACGTACGTAATTATCTGAAAATCTGTAGTGTCACGCAGTTTAGTTTATATAATCTTAAAACAAATGTAATAGGGATTAATTAGTTGGAATCAAATTTAATGAATATACTCAGGTTCTCTTACAAATCGCTACTATGTGTGACAATACGTAATTTTCGAATGACGTCAAACGTCCGTAATTATCAATAACTCTGTGGTATGTCACACAAATCTTTTCACATATATACTTAAAGAAGATGTAATTGGTATTAATTGGAAGGAATTAAATTCAATGAATATACTAAGGTTCTCTTACAAATTGCTACTATGTGTGACTTTCCGTAATTTTCGAATGACAGCCCGTCAAACTTCCGTAATTATCTCCAAATCTGTGCTATGTCGCGCAGGTATGTTTATATATTCTTAAAAAATATGTAATTGGGATTAATTGGAAGGGATCAAATTAAAAAGATTTAATTCAACTGCAAGGCACTAATTGTTTGATTTTTTCCCAAAAGTATTTGTTTTGATAGAAACCCAATGGGGACGAGTCTATACGTCCATTAATTATATTCACATGACATTCTTTGTAAACTCAGTTACAATCAATAAAATAAACATTTCTTTCAAGCTATATTTTTTTTCAAAAAAATAAACGTTGGTTTATTTACGTAATGTAATCGCTAACCTAGATGTAGTAAGGACGTTATCTTAATGTTTCTTAGGCGGTTAGTACAACAGTCGAATTAACATGGCGCCACTGGGTCCAAATGACTCGCGACAGAGAAGGAAGAGTCCGCCAGAAAGAGGAAGAGGAGAGAACAAGGAAGTAAGGGTGGAAAAAAGTTTTCGCTGAGCTGACTTCGCCTTCGCATTTGTCGGATGTCACAGCGTAAGAGTGGAGAAGGAAAGACGGAAATGGCCAAAGAAAGAATGATTAATGATTTAAGGAGGAGCACATTCAATCATCAACCCTCCCCTTCCCCTCCCCTTCCACTTCCAAACACCCACCCCTCAATCATCATCATCATCATCAACAACTTCGGCTCTTGTACCGCGGGAGTTGCGGGTGTCGTACAGTTGCACCGATTGTGCATGGTGAACTACAACTGAAGTAGGGAATCCCTTGAGGAAGGTCAAGGGCTCGATCACCCGTGTCTCTCCTTTCCACGGTCCAAAACACAACTCCTGAAACCTCGCGATAACACTCCTTGCCAAAGTAGCTGATCGCGTTTTAAATGCGTGACGAAACTTTTATGCAACACCGGAATGGTAATTGATTAGATTCAAGTTCATTAACATTACTGAAGGGATGTGGGTGTGTGGGGGAGGGGGGGGGGGGGGGGGGGGTGGCACACTCACATGGGTGCTCAGTACACATACGGTACATGATAAGATTGTAAACAAACTTAGTTCTCAATTAAATTAAACTAAAATGATTCTTACGGTTAAAAAGACTGTTTACTTCATTGAATAGCGAACGAAAAGGACGCTCGTGGTCCCATTAATCGTTTCTGCTGGTCGTAGCAAATCCTGCAAGTAATTAAAACAATGTACCGTTACATTATTTAAATAAAACGCATATAAATAATAATTCCACATTGTTTTGACATGTTTGTTCGTTTAGCAAGTAAATACTCACATAACACCAGTCCTGATCAAATCAATAGCGAAGCAAACGGGTTGTGATTAACACTTGGGTGGAAAAAAATGGACATTTAGTCGTAGACCTACTCGTCTTAGTCGTTGTTTAGTTTAGCTACAAATCACATTATTTGATGGACTAATAAGACATAAGTTTGGGTTGCAGGATTCTATGATTAAAGCACGGTTAATGATTTAAAATATGCTAGTAAAATAAATCAAGAATCAAGGAAATAGTTGAAACACCAACACCATCCGTTGATAATAAAAGGGTGTTAAATGAACCCATCCATGTCTTTGCCGTTATCAATACAGACTGAAATGCCAACTTACAGTTCAAGGTTAACCGTAATAAGCGACCAATAACCGCTGGATAATATAACACGCATTTGACAAATTGTACTACCCAAGGCAAAGAGCACGCATGATATTACTATCTTATATTTTACTCTCGGTTCAATTGATAAATTAATGTGGCGTATTGCAAAAAGATTATAAGAAAATGCAAATCTAATAATACGGTTTGAGTAAGTACACACTATGGTCACATGTAAATATTTACACCGGTTTTCTTATTGTTGAAGGAACAATACTCACATCACATACTATAGTTAACAAATGTTGTCTCCTCTTAAGTTCTATAAAATTATAGCAGAAGCTCTTTTCAAAGGTTCATTTTATTGAGACATCACAGGTGGTCAGACGACTCAACTAATTTTAGACCTACGCTAGTTATACAGTAGTAATTGAGAAGTGGGAGAAATGTACAGTACATAACCCAAACCCTCAGCTGAACAAGTATATCGACTTATAATGATTACTTCATTTGGCAATTTAATTTACATCGTTATTTTTTAGCAGTCTATACAAAGGACTGAGAAAACAGCCTTGTACATTGTACAATAACATTAATTTTATGATTGTGTTAAATCATTGGCTGTGAAGTTAAGTACTGGTAACTCAATCTGTAATATAGGTGTTAAAAAGCCCTATTTGAATGCGAATGAAAAAATCTTTGTAGGACAGTGTTATGTAACAACTCTCAGGATAATATACATGTGTATTGCTTTGAGCTTTTATTGTGGATTTTAGTTCAAACAATGCACACTTAGAAACCGATTTAGAAAAAAAATTCCTATGAACAAAATGAAAATCTACGTAACTATCTCTAAAAAGCTAGGCCAACGTTCAAATTAAAACTGCAACTGCAACGGCAAGGTGTTCTGTTAGTTGTCGTCCAAACGGTGTTTCTTATGCGGCAAGTCGTTATAGGTTTACCTCTAGGTATGGGCTTATTCTCAACAAACAAAAAGGCGAATGCAACCGTGCGAAACCAGAAGGGTTTTTAGAAGTTCAACAATCAGTATGAAAGTTGTCACCACTCACCACAGGTACAGTAGTCGATGGTATTGGTGACCGTAATGCGGTGGTGAATGTATGTGTTACTGCCTTGTAGAGCGACACACTTGCTTTTTGCTTTTGTTTCATTGGACACCTTTAGATTCCATTTCCCCCTCTTTGTTTTATTAATTTGTACTTGCGTTAGTAGCTTGACATTGAAAGAAGGGTACTCATCCATGGGACACTAAGGGTGTGTTCCAGCTTGACATTTTTCGTAGTGGACTAAGCTTAGTTATACTAATCGAAAGGAAGTGACGTCACAAGCAGACGACCAAATGCTCCTTATTTGGCTAGCGGTTAGTGGGTAGTGGGTAGTGACCGAAAGTGTACACTACGACACCGACTAACCCACTAAACCAAGATGGTTGATACCAGCCATCACCAGCTGATACTTTTAGGTTAGGAAAATACCCAAACAGTGAGTGGAAGTATTATTATCGTATTTATTTACATTAGATCATTAATAACAATAAACTTTGTGTTAGCATACTAGGTGGCGTGCCCAAAGCTGTTAGCGTTTAGTGTGTAGCAGGTAGTGGTTAGTGGTTAGCAGGCGAAAATCAAGTTGGAATACACCCTAAGCAAGAAGGGATGCTGAACTATATACACTAGTCCTGAAACAACCTTACTGTTACGGATGTTTTCATCATAGACAAGGGACTCGGGGTAGCCAATCAGCGGTCGCCATTTGAAATTGAGACTACCCCAGTTGGCCGGAAACCTGCAATCGTCTATGACGTAAGCATATGTAAGGTTGTTTCGCGACGACTTCAACAGACATTTTGTCTTTCGTTGACGAATGTTGTTGCACACAGGAAACAAATCTTCCCAAACTATTGAAGAGCGCGATTCACTCTGGGAAACAAAGACTGTTGTTTATATTGGCATTTACATGTATGCCCATTTCTTATTTATAATCGTAAAAAGAAACTACATAGAACTAGAAAGTTATTATTTGAACACTGTCAATTTAGCAAACAACAAAACCTACAGTATTTTTGTTTTCGCAATCATAACGTTCATTCAATGAAATTGTTTCAAGATCCCCAACTGGATGATTGTCAATCCTACCCTCATAGACTTGTAGCGAGCAGGACACCACGACTCCCACGAATGTTCCCAGCACCACTATTTCCATACAAATAATCTTCTTCCCCACCATTTCACAACGTGCGATAACGATAACGCATGTAAGTACTGTTCGAACATTGATAGAGGATATGTCTGTATTCAGTTGCGCCGGGTAAAGCCTCATCTCATATAGACATATCGGCTAGAAGAAGACAAGACCAACCAGACTGGAGGTCTATCAATGATAACCTCAATCATCTCATTGGGTCCCTTGAGCACAAAGGTCTCTTTCTAAGCCCTACACGTGGCTGGCTAGGTTCTAGGTTGTAAGGCGGTTATTGTACAGCTAGACTTGGGCGGCTCACTAGATGGATGGATCTTCATCATCATTCATTCAAGACTGGAAAAGACTGGAACTCATTCACATGAATCTTGTTTCGCTCTGCTTTCTAGTATACAATGTTTCTTGATAAGGATTCATTTGTTATCAACAATGTAGGAACATTGTAGACGGTACTTTACTTGTTATAAACATTAAATGAGATATTGTAAGCGATTTACACTGGTGTTTACTTTAGTATCGAATTACAAACGGCAGATGGACATGGTAATGGTAATAATAACAGTCATGTTTGATTTAAGCGTTCTTAGTATGTTTATGTCTTAGTTTTTTGACTGCTATAAAACTAGTGTCTCAATACAATGAAAGCTATTATTTTTAATAAGCGGTTCAGTATGCCCAAGTGTCCAGAACAACGGTAGAAAGGGCAAATTAAAGACGATTACTCCCAGAATTATGATTTCTCAAATTATTTAAATTAATACATAAAATATGCATCAGAAGCTGATCATCAAACAATATTACAGTTGTGGCCCTGTGAGTTGTTAGGGTAATCGAACCACTTTATAGTCTTTGATCGAACCCTGTTGTAAACAAGTAAATCCTAAATGAAAGTGGTCCATTCCAAACCAACACGTTCTATCAAAGACAGACAAGGACATTTTATACTTAAATTGACAAGAGATAAAACACATACGATTTAATCGAACATAAACAAGACGACTTGATCCAGGCAAATGAGAAAGCAACACATGCAGCTGTTTTTTGGGGTGGATGCATCTGAGCCGGACACGGACCGGACATTCATTCATTCATTTAACATAATTTGATTTAAAAAATTATCTTTTGATATTATAGTTAATTTACAATATATAAACGAGATTCCTTGGGCCAAGAACGGTCTCACGTGTGTTTACTATATCCATTCTTTGAGGTTCAAGAAATAGAGAAGTGTAAAGAAAGAAGGATTGTTATTTGTCAAGAGCATGCAAACAATAGTAACATAAAAGTTAATAACACTCGAAAACAACAAGAAGTGGAGTTGTTAATTTTTGTGGATGCCATTTTGTTTTCAGTAGCTACTGGATAGGTTTCAAGTACATGTTGTAAAATAAGTGACATTGTGTGTTCCTATGCATCATAACTCAATGAAATAAGTGCTTACAATGTAAAGCAATGATACATGCATTAATACCTCCAATCTCCAGATGAAATACGTTATTTTTGTAATCCTCCACTCAGGTATTCTTATCACACTGTGCCAAAACCACCAGATTAAATTTTAAAAATGAAATTAATTAAATTAAGTTAAATTAAATTAAAAATCAAATCAAATGCTCACATTGCTCAGCATAGCTAAGCGGGTGCTTTGCACACAATAAGTCAAGATCGGTACAGTTCCCTAAACCTTGGCTGACACTGTTTCTTACAACCCCCAGAAACCCTCCACAGTCCACACGTTGTACAACATTCGCAGCAATCAGTAATTAATTATAACGTATATTATGGATGTAATGCATAATATAATAGGATAGACATTAAATAAATAAAGTTGTTGGACATAGTGGACTTGGTTTACTGTAAGATGATAGTTTAAATTCAATAGGATGATTTTTAAACGTAATTCTGATACAACGGGTAAAAGTAACACCTTACAAAATGTCACACCGCACCCAAGCAAAAAGCGTGTATCGTGGAATTTCAGTATTCCCCTAAAAATACTGTTTCAGTAGTATATTCATTTCTTGTGATTAACAAGGTTAATAGATAATGTTGAATTCTTGAAAACAAAAATGACTGGAAATACAAAAAGTAAATTGAGCACACAAATTTACTAAAGTTACTCCATTTATCAAACGCAATGAAAGAATACAAAAAACAAAAACATACTTTCCTGTAAAAGAAGATTTGTCACCACGACAGTTAAGATATTGTTGTATACTTTTATATGAGCATATATAAATCAATAAACTAACCCCCCCCTTAAGAAAACTACTGAACATGTAGAATATGAAAATGTATTACATTATTTTCTCTAAATACATCCTTACATAGCCATATTTGCTCACAATAAATCCACTTGAAACTTGACTATCCAGATACATTATTTATCTGAGTGCTAAGTGCATGCACAGTAGAGGGGTGATAGAGTACGTACCATCTGATGGTTAGAGTCATGCGCATTGCGACTTGATTCAAGGGGCGATCGAGACTTCGCAGGAACACTTTCCGAAATGTTGAAATTATTTTGCGCCAATTGAAACAGCGATATAGTATTGTTTACAACGACGCTGCCACCTCCGTTAGTAAACGCCTTCTCGGTTGTGTATTTAGGAATCATCATTGCTCGGTGCGCTTGCATCTCCGTTATCCTCTCACTGTCGTCTGGACGATTAGTGTCACTATCCATATTCATTAAGTCACTATTAGTCATTATGTTGTCAAAATAATGTCGTAAATTATTTGTCGAGATTTTAAGCCTATCGCATTTTATAGGTATACCGAACAATAAAATACGAATATTAAACGATTATAAAAAAGTCTACGAGAATTTGGTAACACTTTGGTGCACATCGAAAAAAATATCTCTACAGTGTGAACTTATTGTCTGCATAATACTTCAGAAGTATGAATAAGATTTTGGCTGAGATTTTTTTTTACATACTCACAGTAATTTAAACGAAGTGCATGAATTTAAAATAAACGTACTGCACAACCATACTGATGTACCTTGACAATACAGAATAGTGTTCGAGGTTAGTATTAAACAACGCACATAACTATCCTACCACAGGCTGTATAGTAGTTGAAGTGTCTATCTGATAGCGCAGATACACAACAGAGGCGTTTTGTAGCACCGAATTACGTTCATTTAAAAAATGCAGTTTCGTTCGAGACACGTTTTTTCTTAAAAACCATTAAAACTACAGAAAATAAATACGATCATATACTAGGAATAAACAACTTCGTCCTTATGTATCAACCGTGTTCAAAAATATAAAAAGCTTACTCAATACAGAATAGAAACTATTTGAAAAAAATCACGTCCAATGCAACAATCCACAAAAACACGAAAACCAATTCCGTAGCTCATGCGCGTTTGGTATGAATGACAGTTCAGTGCTGACTGAGTTGAGGAGAACGGAGCCACACTCGGGGAAACAGCTAAAAAAAAAACACACACACACTCACACTCACACAGATAAAACATAGATCTAAATAAAAACCCGCTAAAACCGTGTGGAGCGTTAGCCGGCGTCATGATGACGGTAGCTCTGCTCGCGATGTGATACATATCTCGCATTGAATTCATTGTCACAGCAGCACAATCGAGTACTTCGTGGTCAGTCACTTCCTCCGGCCATCCCACTTCCATACAACTAGATGAAAATATTTATTTACACTCGGTAATTTTATTACTGTCCGGTATAGGATTTATTAACTACAATCACGGCAAATTATACCACCGTAGTTGGTGTGTTGAGGAGGCTGCCTTCGCGGACATGTTTTGTTGATTTTGTTTAGTTATCAGTGATAGTAATCAAATATAAAGAGGAGTGGGGGGGAGGGGTATGGTCTGGAAAGATGGCGTTACTTTCGCGGGGATTGGGGCGTAAGCGCTCTACACGATGTGTCCACCAGATATTTAACTGCTCTCAAAACAATGTTAGTAAAATCTATAGAAACATTACAATAATTAATCATTTTCAACATTATTTCAAGATTTCGTAAATAACATTGAATTTTATTTTTTGAACTTGTAATTTTATTGTTGATCTATCACTTGTGCATTTGTTGTTCATAACAAAAGCGAAGCATCTTGAATGTCCGACCACCCCCGGTTCCACCCCTTTTCCGCAGCACCTTAGCAGTGACTAGTGAGTTATAGAACGTGCAGTATAAATCGAAGAAAAAAATAATCGATGATCCCAATACATGACAGTTATCGCAGGAATCACATCACTTAAAAGTGTATTTTCAATTTCAGGGTTACAGTATATTCGTCAGTGTTACAATCAACGTGTTAATAATGTTACCGTGATTCAAAGGTAATCAAGATGGTTTGTGTCATTGTCCTTCAACCAGAATCTTTCGATCATAGCTGCGCTGGTTATAGCAAAACCGTTAGCAAAGCAATGTCTTGTCAATCTCTCAGTTTATAAACTGCGTGGCTAAAATTGCTATCAAAAGAATAGCGACAATTATTTTATATTTAAATTAATGGAATATCATTGTTTTATTGATGATACTTTCAATGTGTACGGTTTGTTTTTGGATGTGGACGGGTGCAAATAAAACATTGAAACCTATCAGTTTGTCTAACAAGCTGTCCTCCCCCCCCCTTGCGTCACCCGGCTCCAATGATCCAATCAAATCCAATGAAATATAATAATGATGCAACTATATTGTTGTTGCACAGGATTGTAATAACTTAAAATTATGCTGATCACATTAAATACCTGACTATTATTCTCTCTACTCCAATGACAATCACTTCAGCAACCGATTGCAATGACATACAATTAATAAACACACTATTAATTTCATCTATATCAAAGAAAAGGGGGAATATTGAAATATGTGCTATGTAGTATAACATCTGTATTGACGACAATTAACTGATTTCTATCGTTAAAGCTTCGTTTTTAGACTAGGAATTAATAAGCATGTTCTGAAATAAATTCCTATCTTTAATTGGGTTGTTGGTAAGCATGAGTTGAAATCGAAATGACAGCCCATCGTTACACGAGAAGGTGATTGAGATAAGAACGAACCATAAATGCGTGTAAACCAGTGATTGGCATCCTTTGAAATGATTCGTTTCGAAACAATATCTATCTTTACGAGATCTAATCCCAGTAAGAATCGAGCTTATTTCCATTTTTATTATAAATACACAATTCTTATGAAACTAGAACAAGACATATTCAAGAGTTAGTAAAATTCGGCCCAAATTACTTTTACCAGATAAGCAAATTAATTCATTAAATCAGAATGGGAGTGGTATGGAGATTTACTATATGGTGAGGTGTTTTCGGAACGTCCTATACCTTGTCTTCTTAGCAGACAAGACAATCTGTAATCTTCCTGAACTTCCAAAATAGTCGACCACAATCCAATTCCGATATCAAGTTTATCCAGGCAATGCAGGAATACTTACCCAAACGTATTGATACACCATACAAACCGCATGGAGCTGATTCTGACAATCACTGCCAATTATATTTACACTTCTACCAACAACACGATTAGAAAGATGAGTCCACCAACCCTCACAGGGTGAACAACGTTGGTCTTACACTTACAAGTAATTATATTTAAATAACACGAACAATTTCGACGATCCTATGACTGAAAGAAGTATTACTTAATGTGTCCAGTTGTTAACTAACTCCTATCTTAAAAACTTATCTATACACACTTGAATTACTCTATCTAGATACACCCGAGGCATCTCGAATGTTACTCTTGTATGTATAACACAGTTTTATAATTAGAGCCACTTATACTTCAAGCTTGAATTAGCACAATAATTAATGCGGAATTCACAGCCATTATTTTATTTGTGACAGTATCCGCCAGAAAGCACTAGGTATACTAGGTAACTGTTATGATTTGAGACAGTTTTGTGTCTTATTTGTAATCACTGCACACGCATACGCATGCACACACATACGCACTTTTATATTTACAATTTAACTATATGGTAATACGAATATGTAGTTTTAACATATTATATGTTTCTTAAACTGTTTTCTAGATATTTTTAATTTATTTTATGCTAATTTAAAATATACAATCGATTTAGTGATGATGTTGCTTATGTAAACATTTGTATTTGTTATTAATCACTTGGATAATTTTTATCAGGCCGAGCGCTACGTTAATTTTTGAAGTACGTAAAAATAATATTTTACCTATACTTGACAGCTTTGCTTTTTTGAACTTAACACGTAAAATAGAAAGAGAGATACTATAGAGGCAAATATTATGAGCAACACATCCACCGACCAGCATTGTTGCCTACATTCGTTAGTGAGACGTTTAAATATGACATTGTGTATTCCTATATCGGTTGGCGCCACAACTCCCTCCGTTCCAAAGAATCAAAAGGGTTGTTTATGTAATTTCTTCTTTCAGTCTGCTCTTTAATGAGACTCGCTTAGGATAACACTCTGAAACCTCGGCATTCTATAATCCCTCCACTTTAAAAATACAACCATGTGCTTGTCATCAGTAGAAGGGCCCCCTCGCACCAGTAATAAGTCAACTGTGATGCATAAAGCCAGAGTCGTCGCTACCAATAACGCGCTATCAAAATATATTCCCGACGAAAAGGTGGAGTCGGAGTATTTTCTAAAGAAATTAATATACGAAGCCACCCTCCTATTTTTTAAGAGGATTGGTTTTCGTTAACCTAGACAGACGTTAAAGATAAAAATACTCCGCCGCCAAACAAAAGTATCCACACATAAAATAAAAGAAGAGCGCTGCGCCTGTAACGAACAACACTCCAGAAGAGTGATTTGTAGGAATGTCACAATTTCTTTCTTAATTAATACCACTAGACGGGTAATTTACAGAGAAATATTGTTCTAGATTGGGTATTTGTCTGCGACGTATATACATTGATTGATTGGTGGATTGATTGATTGATTGATTGATTGATTAATTAATTCTTTCTCCGTGCTTAGTAGCCTACTTATTTGTTCCTGATCTAAGAGACAAGGAACACTACATATCATATACGATGAAGATTATATAGTTGAGCATGTTAGGGCACGCAGCACACTCCTGGCAAACGGTACGACAACGATACAAAAACCTCTAACCCACGATCCTCATGTGAGATAATGTAAAAATAAATAAATAATAATAATAATAATAATAATAATAATAATAAAAATAATAATAATAATAATAATAATAATAATAATAATAATAATAATAATAATAATAATAATAATAATAATAATAATAATAATAATAATAAAAATAATAATTAATAAGGTAGACACATGGAAATACTTGACATTACGTCCGTACAACATGTTAACGCCGGTTTTGACCGAGATTGTATGATTGTGATACATTCAATAAAATAATAATAATAATAATAATCATAATAATAATAATAATAATAATAAAATAATCTGTTTCATATTGTGTAAATTATTTCATATTGCATGTTTATTATTGTTTCTTTCTAGAATGTTAGCTGTTGAGATTGATGTTGTTGTTAGTAGGCCTAGTGTAGTGTCTACGGGCTACTAAATGCACTGGTATGTGTAAATAAGTACTAATAATAATACCATGAATAAGACCCCACGCGCTTCAGAGATACAATATGTCTGAACTGAATCACGCGCAGCACTAATGTGATCTGTTATAAGAAATAGCGCCTTGCTTCAATATTTCAGACAGATTATCTACCAAACTATACATGTTATCTACTCACACGTGGAGTAGGCCTAGTCTAAAAGCGATAAAAATTGACATTCAAGAACACGCCCATTCCCATTCATATCTTAGAACTATTACCAGAACAGAGAAACTGTACCAAAAACAAATTTTAAACCCATCCACAGAAATATTACTATTGCCAATTATATACTATACTACACTATTTTTTTTATGAAATGAGGCCAATGTTGGGATGTACCACGTTGATACTTAAGGAATTAAGTGACAAGAGTTTGATACTTAAAATATAATATATAGCACAATCTGCAAGTCTGCAGGTTTAACGCATATTCTAGGTGTCTCAGCGTAGACGTAGGCGCTGCATGGCAGCAGGAGATAAAGTGTCCATACTGTATTTTGTGTTCAAGAAATACCCCATAATTTCAGTTGTCCATACAACCGTAAATCTGAACAAGTTATAGAACCAGTAGTGACCAAGGTACACGCGGAATAAAATGGTGGCTGAGAAACGTTTAGCGTAAATTAAGAAATTAATAATGATCATGAGTTCTATATAATACGTTAAAAATATAAATTTACATTCATTACGTTGTAAAAGGAAATTAACGGCGTTAAAATTTCGCAAAAATTACGAGAAGTATCCCCATGCTACTTTATTATTTTGTGGTAATTAAGCATCATGTCAAGGCTTTTCGTTTATTGATTTAATGGTTTTAGTCGAATAATAAAATCATATACATGTTGACTAATTATTTCGAGTATTGCTTGACTTCTATGGCTCCGCTATATAACAATATATTCCTGAAATTTAGTGTTAACATCGTCCTTGGAGAACTGGAAGTTTTTCTAGACAGCCTATACTTTCCATTGGTCAATATCTTTGAGTTGAATGTTACTAATCGTCCACGAGCCATATCATCCTGTTATCTAGAAGCCTTCCCTCCTCACTCGATCTATCAACAAAAAGCGCGACCTTGTTAGGAAAAAAATCCGTTCAGTTTTATATATTTATATATATAAAAAAAAAACGCTTTTTACGAGAGGTCGATGATCTAGAATGTCAAATTATGAATCTAAACACTTCAAATAATCAATTACTTAGAATGTAAAAAATACAATAGAACTATTTTTTACTGAAGTTACAATTTCTTATGAATCACAGCAGTTTAGAATCATACACAGTCAGTGGAACTGCTACTAAATTTTTTAGTGAAAAGAACGATTCTAGTAACTAACGTAAATACAAATTAATAAAATTAAGTTACAAATTAATCCGAAACGTTCAAAGCATTTAATCTCGTCAAACGGCGCTGACATCAGAATGTGAATGTGTTCTACCCAAGTGCATACTTGGTGTTATACAGCAGTATAACAAGTAGCATACAATACTAAACACACACATGAACCGCATTTTGAAATTTAACAATTCTAGAATTTCATTATTGATAAAGAACGATAATTCCCATGTGTCAATAACGTAGCGATAGCCACAAATATATATATTTTAAAGAGTGCAATGCTGATTTAGTTTTTTTTATTGCCTTACAAAGGCTTCATCCAAATCCGTTCTCCCTTTCTCCCTTCTGAACCGTGGACTGGTGTGACAAAACCAACATAGAAATAAATGGTGACAAGTGTTGCTTGTTTGAATTGAGATCTATCTAAGTATATTCGTTCCCAAGTTCATTCAATGTTTGTACAACATTTTCTATTTGGCACGTAGAGAAATTTAAGCTAGACCATTATCAAATTTTAATTAATAGAATAGAAAAAAATACAATGTAATATGATAATGTTTATGCAACCCTTATGAAGTTCTGATAATACTTTCCCACATATGCACGTTTCAGTTATCTGTCCTGTGTACGATAAACATTTTATTGAGAACGAAAAGTGCACCATTTAAATTGACATTGAATCTTGATTTAACCACCATCCATCCATTCATTCATTCATTCATTCACTATGAGATTTCGAGTTTCGAAAATGATTCAAAGTTCCAACGGATGTCGTTTGGGGTTTTGTATAGCCTTTACATGCAGGAATTTCATGTGATATCGAAAGCTATTAAATATTAACCACAATCAACACTGCTAACCGCCAACTTAACCGAGGTTCTCAACGTAACTTCTCAACCATAACAAGGTTTAACAAGACCGCAAGATATTCCAGAACACAAAACAGTGTTTCGATGCACAGTCCATGTTACATGTGGTATATATAGACTACACGTGGACTGGACTGGACTATTTCTGACTCGCGTATTGGATAATGGTATAATATTGAAAATGTTTTTATATTTTTCATACGTTAGCAATATTGCAATACAAAGTCGAAAACATTTCGAGAATTCGCGCCCCCCTAAAAAATCCAGCTTTTACCTTCATTCAATCAGCCACTTCAATAAAATATATGTATGTATACAGTTTTGAAAATATATTCTGGTAATCAATACGTTGTGTATTAATTATTTTAAGTATATCTTTAAATTCATCAAGTGGTTTATATTTTAGGGCATGTTCTGGGTCTCAGTTCAGGACATGTTGCAGTTTCTGTCCAAGGTGCTTCGAACAATTTTATTGTCGTTCCTACCTGCTATTATGCAACGTAACGTACCACACCAAAGTATCCATTGTATACATTGCTTTTAATTATGAAATGCATTTCTATTAATATTAATTTTCTAGCTGTATAGTAATTTAGTAGTTAGTCTTTACTAATCTCTCAACGACTCTATACAATTCTGATTAGTTTGTTCACCCCGTAGTTATGCAACAACAATGCAATAGTCAGTTTTTTATACATAGATTATTGAAATTATCAACTCAATGAAGTTAGTGCTAAACACTAAACAGGCATACTTGTAGCTCCACAATCAATGTTAAATTAATGATAGTCAATACGAAATGTGAATACAACTGAATTATAGACAGACACTTAATAAAATAATTAATTCAATTAATGAGCAAAAGAACAATGAATTATTCCAGCCCATGCATAAGAGTATTTTAAGTAGAATTATGTTGTTAATTAATTAATGTTATGCGACCTATGTAAGGCAGGTTGAAGTACACGGGGAGCAGGCTGGGCAAGGGCATTTGTCTTAGATAGCATACCATCAAAATAATCACTGCTGTACCAATGCCAAACATTATAATTACAATGTGATTTCCTGTATACAGTAAGGTGACAACAAATTACAGTTATTACAACAATAATTTCCAATAATTATTAAGCTACAAGTCAACTAATGAAAACAACTTTTCTGCTGAGTTAGTTAATTAACATTTTTAAGATACAATTTAGGATGTCACTATGTTTGTGTTTATCAAAGAACAGATTCTAAACGAAATTTAAAATAATATCTAATTACAACTTCTTGTGATGTAAAATAAAGCTCTCTCTTGTAAAGTAAAAATTAGCCTTGCTGGATGCGTCATTAATATAATTATTATGACTCGCCGACGAGTGAGCTTCCTTTATGCTCTCATGTGAAGTGCTCTTATCCCCCCCCCCCCCCCCTCCTACTCTTCTCCCCCCCCACCCTTCCTAACACTCCGCTATCGTTCTCTCTCACTCTGTATTCCATCTTCTTAAATGTCTTTTGTTTTTTACACTCAGACTTAACTCTTTGAGTGAGGGTCTGCGTTTGACATAGAAGGCGCTAAAGACAGATGCTCGTAGTACGCTCGCTGCAAAACATCTTGGCTCAAACATAATGCAAACAACGCGTCAACAGCCTGGCCTGGTTATCAACCATGTGTAAAGGTCTGCGTTTGACAAGCCGAGGAGAAACACTTGAATAATGGGAACCAACTTTCTGGTCTCGTAAACGGTGGAAAAGTTTCGTTTTCTAAAATAAATTTCTGAAATTCAGTTTTGCAACAATAATCGAACAAAGTGTGATATCTCTGATTCTCGAGAAAATAGCGCGTTTTGAAATGAAATTGTTGCCAACACTAGGTAAATTTCACAAACCTATCTCTAGAATTTTCCTTAAAAAATCCAAAAATGCTGTTACAATAAAAACCCTATTTATGTTTAAATGTACCACGTGGCGGTCTTAATGACCTTGCAGGAGGCCTAGAGAAACACTTATGCATAAACATGATCCAGTTTCAAATGCAAATTTGCGATAGGTTTTATATTGTAGGTGTTAATTGTTGTGTTTTAAGTTTTATCATTTTGATTTTCGACATCAAAAACAATGTTGGGGTTGCATTTTGTATTCGTGATTTATGGTAGCAAATTTATGCTGTTTAACGTATCCAATCTCGTATCGAATTAAAGTGGCTTTTATTGTAATTATATCTAAAATAAATTAATAAAAACAGCGTAATTATATTATTTTCTATAACCCCATCACCCAGCGAACTTACGATTGTGCTTTTCTTCCATTGTACAAGAAAATATAAAAAACATCCTTAAACCATTTTTTAGTCCGTCAATATAAAGCCATTTACTACGGCACACCCTGTATGTAGATCGGGTGCCAAATCAGATTGTTGAAGTATTTTCAATATTCGATAAAAATATCAGACTGTCGTTTGATGGGGCATATTTTCACGCATATCTTTTCAAATATCGGGTGGTGATAAAACAAAAGAAGACTGATGGCAAAAACTATTGACGACGCCCGGAAACAAAGACAACGCGACGGGCAACGATTAATCATGACGTCACGTCCTGTTTCCGGGGAGCATCAGCCGCTCTCTGCCTGCGTGGCTGCGAAGACGCCTTCATCCAAGGCCCAAGCAAGCATCTTGCCTCTACTCTCCTAGGGATCCATGGAGACATCGGACACAATTGTTTACTATTCTTTCTTTAGTATATACTTGGGAAGTTATTTCTTTCATATAGTGAAACTTCCCCACAAGGGAAGCATACGTCATTTTGTATTTGCAAAACCAAATTTCTATGTGTTAGAAGCGAGGAAGATGTGTTTACTTTCCTGAATCTAAGTAAAATATAACATCTGTAGTTGAATGCTGGAGAGTAAAATATTATTCAGTTTAATAATTAATGTGAATAATAATTATAATGATTATTATTATTAATATTACGATAATATACTCTGGTATTTATTTAAATACAATTATTATTATTGTTATTAATATTGTACATATTATAATATATGTTTTGCGCCCGGACTAATTTCATAGAAATTAAATAATGTATTGCTCTGGACATTTCAAGCGGCCATAATCGGGTACGAGTACTCGAATACTCTACTAAACATTTAGCCTGAACTCTGTAGGCTTTCTTCAGATGATGATGATGATGATAATAATGATTCTTGTTGCTTTGAGTCTCTATTATTGTAATCGTGCTATTCGATACGAGCATCCATCCTCCAGTTGTAATACATACCAAAGTTACTATTGAAAAACAAAAATACAAAATCAACAAAAACAAAAAGTTAACAAAAACGCCCTTGAAAACAATAAATGTTGTTTAATTAATTGTATATCTCTAATGTGTATCTCAAGTACAGTTAACAACAAAAGCCTTGTATGTCATTCTCTCAAATGTCTATCCATAAAATTCAACATATTACCACACTAACAAGGGGTAACAGTAACACTTCACAAACAGTCACAGCTCTCAACTCGTCAATCAACATTTTACCAGTTTGGACTACATTGTCTGCACAGATCACCAAAACCACAACTAGACCTTCCCGTAGGCCAAGAGCCTTGGTTAGTTCAATTCAATGCTGTCGACTAGCTCGACTGACAGAACCAAACTCGATATTATTATTACGACTATTCAGAACACAGATCAATCTAATAATTCACTTCTCCAACCAAGCAAACAACCGTAGACTCAGGTAATTGCTACTTAAATAACAATAAAACAACAAGGAATCAAATAGCCACGAAAGAAACTATCACAATAATATCTATCTACCCAGAACAAGGGAGTCATAAGTAGACGAGAATTGGTGCGAATAATCGCTTCTTCTTCGATTTATATATATTCCCAGCTCCGGGCATATTATCTAGAAATCCATAGAACTAATCATTCTTTGCGCTCACGCCGATCCGTAGCTCCCACATCTCGACCAAACCAACGATCAGTTGTGTTTGAGAACTGAAGATTGACATGATCATCTGAGCTAAGTCGCTGGAATGTAACTAGAACCGTCGTCGTGGCAATTGGACACTTTTATTTTAATAAATATCGAGATTTCAGTGATGCGTTCATAGTTTGTATTGATGTTTGTCTAGATCAATTTATTCAGTCGAGTCCAGTCAAGTTAAAAGATTGATATTTAAGATATTCACGTATAACAATGACAGTTGCAGACGATTGCCCTTATAGTTATAGACAAATTGGGTATGTCTCAGTTTTAATTTCAGAAACACAATTAATTATTATTTGAATTATAACATCATTTTCTTAATATCAAGCGAAAGGGCAGCTTGTCTTACCATTCCTTAAAATAAGTTATAAAAGCTACTATTGTTATTAAAGTAAACTCCCCACTAATGACTAAACACAAGTGTGCATGCAGTGTGTCCTAAACTAAAACAAAACTCAAAAGTCGCCGCTCATCGTCGTGATTAGCCTCATTGTACAGATACAATAAAGTTAAGACTAATTTAACAAGTCCAACATTTCCAGTCACATTACAACATGCCTTATCAATCAATCAACCAATCACTCAATCAATGAAGGTAGTTGTGTTGGATAATCGGTATTTCTCACTTATACTGGTCATCATAACGGACTTTATGCGCAGCATGTTTACATGCTTGGTTGTATCAAGGCTGGTTGACCTTTACGGAGAGGTATGGTATTTAATATTTATGTTATTTTAAATTCTACACAGGTAATAAACCCAGGAACACTTCTGTAGTTGTAATGTCTGTCTTCAAGCCGTATCATGATTTGGGAATGATGGTCAGAGAAGGGTTTGCATAAATCAATCTTATACTTCAGAGGAAACATTTAGGGAAAAACCGTCAGTAATAATTGCCTGTGGTTGGAATCTAACATGCGACCTCCCGAACTGTCCACGATGGATCTTGTGTCGATGGATCTTGGATTGATTATTATTTTAGTATGGGACTGGTTTGAAACGTAAATCCCTCATAAGGAATTGTTTTTTTGTGTTGACTTTCCACATTTATAACTTTACCTAATTGCAGTGGCGTTTATAGGAAGCATACTTAAGCCAACACAAAAATCATAATAAAAAATGTTTGCCTGTTGGGCTCTTGTGGGGGGTCTGCCCCCCACACCATCCCCTTGCATGGAGACGTGGAAATGATCTCCTGACTATCTTATTTATCCCCATAATTCCTCCTAAAAATACGCCAAAGCCTCATCCCCTTATAATCATTGCATTTACATAAAAGTAAAACATATTCAATTATGACATATGACATCACAATAGAAACACCTCCTTTGGAGAATCGAGCCCGGTATGTTCTCTGCAAGTTCGGTCTAAACAAGAGCGCGAAAACAAAGTTTTCGTTATTATTTTCCCGAGTTCGACCGATACAGTTTCAGCCGCATTGCTCCAGCACGAAGCTTGACCTGACCTGTTTCATTGCCTTTAATTATTTCTAAATTAATGTAATTTAAATTCGCTTTTCAATGTGAAGGACTAATAATAAGATACGTCTAAATATTCAGCTATAGAACGCCGAATGTTGCTCTTTGAGTTGAGTCTGAAGTATCTATCTGGATAGCAGCTATTAAAATCTCAGAGCTATAGCGATTCCGACCAACCCTATCTTAGCATGTTAAATGAACAATAATTATTGCTTTCTAGAGAATAAGCGTTAGTTGCTTAGCCGCAGGGCAAGGCAAAGCAGCCTCCTAGGCTTACATACATAGACCATTGATTCGATCGCGTGACTTTCAATTTAAGAGCAAGCTAACAGACCACACCAAAATGCACTCGTCTTCTGGGAGAAAATGCGTCCATCACTTCATTACACCAGACACCAGACACGGAACCCGTATGCATGTTTTAGTGAGGAAAATAAAAATAAATTATGAAATAGAAAAATGCTAGTACATTTTTTTCAACTCATTTCACCTGCTGCGATAGAATTAATATTCTTTGCGGATTTCAAGCAGTACACACACAGTATAATACATCGTTCTTGTTCTGACATTGGAAGATGATTTTCGATGTCGGGTAATATGTAATGTACATAAACCAATGTGCCATTTTCTACAAAGCCTACTATAAATCGGCCTTGCAGCCACCGAACCTGTGGACCTGTGGTATATTCGTAATCTGAAAATGTAAGGAATAGAATGCGGTGGGAGGGAAAGGTTATATTTTACAAAATTACATATTATTACTTATCCAAATGAGGGTACCGAAACGGCAGTAAAAACAAAAACTCCGCATCAGCGTGAATAAACATTCAAATATACAGTTACTCTGTTTACATTAGATCCATGAAAACTTCGCTCTCCATCTCTATGTTTGCTTATAAAATTGAAGTATAATGCGAAATTTCATACTTCTTTCTCCAACTTCCAAAAAAAAATTTCAATGCCATATTTTTATTAAATTTTCGTGTACGATATTTGCGTGGGTTTTATCGCAACGTAAATACGATGTTTTTTCAATATCGCTTGACTCCTTCACTTCAATCGTCTAGTTCTTTCTCAAATGTAGACTTTCTTGTAGAACAGAATCTAATTATTATAAATAGATTCCAACATGGAATAATACTTGAATTCTAATTGCACAAACGATAAACACGGTTTAGTTATATAGTTGCCTGCCCAAGACCATATTAGTAATCCAAGCAGTGAAGTTATTTGTTAGACACACTGTAACGGACCTGCGTCTGTATAATTTATTTGCTACGTGGTTGTGTAGGAAATGTTCTAAAAGGTAAAGAATTAAAATTCTTAATACATTATTATGTATGTAGATCAGTCCCGTACAAGTTGTATATAATAGTTAACAACGGGCAGACCAACGTTTACAAATGTAATTGCTCTCTCAACTCTTTAAGGTGAAGGTCATAAGACCTGACTGGCTTCGTTACACATGTCTTAGTATTTATGAAACACCAGTAACTTAGTACAGTATACCGCACAGGGCGTTTAGTAATGATTTGGATATTTTTTATGATTTGGAACGAGCGGGAGTAACAGTAAATAGGCGTTGATCCAGATTATACCGATTTGATTCGCACTGAAGAAGTTTGTCACGGTGTTTCTCAGTTTAAAACTAAAACGATTCGTGAAAATTGCATTTCCGATATTGCCGCGATAATCGAAACAATCAATAGGGAATTATTAATGGTTTTGCGTAGAAATCTGTTAACCGATGTGCCACTTTACAGCTGGTGACAAACTAGACTTATTTGCTGGAAGAAATGAGGGCTCGGTCGCAGTAACCACATTATGACTGGCAAAACTTAAGAATACTTTCAGTTAGGATTGCCGGTGGACAGAATCGAACCGGTGACTCCCGTCTTAGAGTGTTGATGTTACCGCTGAGCCATATTTAACAGCGAGAGGGTTCGACACTTCACACTTCATTGACAGTGATAATTACCCAAGCAGATATCCCCACAAAAACAGCCGCGCGTCACTAATATTGAAATATATATAGTTTTTTAAAGGTGGTGACAATGGAACTATTTAATAATACATATCTTTTAGTCAAGTCTTTCCGTAAATATTTGTTTACGGTGAATTCGATCTTGATACAAAGTAATTTATAGAAGTTATGCAAGAGTAAGTGAGAGCACACTAAAAAGTAAATAGATGGGCGAGTTAGTCAGTCCAACTGTCCGATACATGATTACCGAAACCCACTGCAGTAGTTCTTGATACACCGAAAAACAGGTTTAACGAAGAAAAAAAGTATCTAACGCTATAATAGGAGTGATGCATATTTGTCATGGTAATTTGATAAAATCCAAAAACACATTATTTGCAGTGACATTTAAATTTTTTATAATAGCAAGCAAGACTCACAAACTGCGTGAAGTCATTCGAAAACAGCATACCCGGTACTCGAAGCCCCAGAATCATGTGCACTAACTTATTCTTTGTGGTAGAAGAAATGAAAAAAAAAATATAACAGATGAAACTTCTGCACCCCATGACTTCTTCTCAGGCCTCTTACAGGTGGTCTATAAACAGTGACTTTTATGTAGCAGAGCTCGATAGCTTGGAGTAGTTTTTCTTTCGTGTCTAAACGTGAAATAGTGACTAAATACCGATAAATACATGAAAATAGACTCGCTAGCGGCATATTGGCATGTAGCGTACTTCTCCTGACTCTTGTAAGTAGCGCTACGCGTGACGATCAGGGGTGATCAGTAAACACACACACTCTTCATTATTTCATTTCTCTCGCTTTTAGCTAATGACATTGCTTTCTGTGCACAACAGCCGTGGATAATTCCAAGGTAGCAGGTGTATGGACGGACCATCAAGTACGCGTTATTACCCAACGACGCGGCAGCATCTTGTGACAAAGATCGATGTCCTCAGTCGCAGTATCAACGATAACGATAACAACTAAGGTAGCTATCTAAGTACGGAACAAGACAAACTAATATAATTATTGGACACAATAATACACAGTCTTCTATTTATTACTGTTTCAAGTAGCTGCTTTATTGGGGCTCCTCCCCACCCCGCTCCCCCCCCCCCTCCAAGATCCTTTCATTAAACGGAAATGAAGAGTCCGGTCGTCCGTGCACCCGAATGGTTTTAATTGTCTGCGTTTTATTATTTCCTTAACACTGGTAACCATCCAAAATAAGATAATATTTTTAATAAAGTAGGGACGAAAGTGGTCTTGATTTGTGTTCTAGCCCGGGGTCGTGTAGAGTAAGTTTTTTTTTCTTGCGAACTTCGCGTGGCAATAATGTATAAATAAATTCGAGTTTATAAATTTAGTGTGAAATTAAAGATTCAAGCATTTAAGTTCAATAGGGCATTATCTGCTGGGGGAAAAAAATTATTAGCATATTGAAACAAATAGTCCCCGAATCAATTACCATACATAACTAGCAATTCAAAAATAGATCAGTTGAAAGTTGAAATTTAAAAAAAATAACTTGACGTAGTCGCGCGATCTGTTGTGTGGAGCGGGGACTCGTTTAGTTAGAGTTTCTGCCACTAGTGTCGCTCCGCAGTCGCGCGCCGCGTTTGAAGAGAGACAGCCGAACACCGCACGACTCGCTCATACAAGTCACGCGTATGAACATTTTAGTAGGAGGAGTAAAAATTTGCAATATTTATTTTGTTAATTTATTTTTAATATTTTTCTGCTTTTAGCGTTATTACTTTCCTTGTTCACAGTGTTGTATGATGTATGTATGATTTATGATTTATGTATTTATGTTTTGTCAATTAACTATTTCATTTTTTCTTTAGTTTAGTATGTAAAATTTTAAATTTACATAAATGTTTTAAAAATTATATTTGTATTGTTCAATGTTCTCTTTCAATTGAAGAATTGAAGTTTTACTCTGTTGTTGCTGCTGTGATTTTAAATCAATTTCATAACTGAAAAAGATAAACATTAAATAAATAAATGTTTAGTCGCATAAATATCGTAAGAACGAATACAGTTCATATTTAAATAGCATATGGTTGTATAATATAAGAAATGCATGCGTTATTAAAGAAAAAAATCCCGAACATTTCATTTTATTTTTAAAATAATCCTTAATTAAAATTAAAATGTATGTTGTTACAAACGGTGTATCACTGAAAGTTTAAAAAATAATAAAGAATAAACACACAAATCAAAAGGATACGCCTATTAATACGGAGCAAACATGTTTTGATTTTATATAAATGTTTTCAATCTTCTTTTATATCTCCACAACAATTCATAAAAAATGGCAATGCTATTATTGTCATACGCTTGTCAATAAAGTCACACGGGACATGCTATTGTAGTTGTAGTTATTGTAGTTGTTGTTGTAGACATGTTGCACGTAAAGTCTTCACCTCACAGCATAGCGAACATATCCTAAGCTCTAAGATGATTTGTCACATACGACGAACTTATTTAATATATTCCAAGTTCAGGCACCGACCGTGTGCCTCAGTGAATTATCATTATTGACTGTGCAAAAAAGTAGTTGTTAACGACTTTCACATAATAATATATTCATAGTTGATTTTTTTTTTCCTCCCAGACGTGAACGTGAACTTCTGCCTGTTGGTTGTCAGTGTGTAGATAAACAAATAAGGCCAGATGTCTCAATGCGCGTCACAGTGTTGTCATGTCATGTCAAGAAATAATAAATAACTGTCATTCGGTGTAAATCAACAGTTAGCTCACTATTCATTCAGTTTATTTACCACAGTACCGACAAAAAAGATTACTGTCTCTTGGGAAATAATTGTGTAGGTGTAGGCCAACAATTAAGTTTAGTCTAGAGATGGGTCAACAACGATTGCAAGATCTACTGATTTCATTACTTTAATAACTTTCTTTTGTATATACATACGAATTTAAAAAAATGTATTTATTATTTTCAAGAAGATATAATTTTTCGGAAATAAAATCGATACTATAGACAATCGTTCACTTTATTACATTTATAGCCTTGAAATCGCTTCTTTAAAATAATAGAGGTGGACCAAGATTGGAAAATGCTAATACAGGTTATGCGTTGTAAATGATAATATGAAGAAATAAAACAATAGTCAGAAAAAGGAAAGAACGGAGAAGCTGTTTCAAACCAGTCCTCGGATTGAAAAAATTAAAATTAAAATTTGATAAACAAACTAGTTTTTGAATTCTAGATTGTATTAAACATAAAAATATATTTTATTAGTTTCAAACATAAAATATATTGATATTTGTTTATTTAAGATAAGTAGATTGAATTGAAGAGGTCTACTATACTATCTGCGGCGTGGTTTCATTGAAGCTAGAATACGTAGAAGTCAGCACCTATAATAGGAACGCCTACAACACCTGGGCAACACAGCTAGAAGCGATCAGAGATCCACTACTCAGTTGCTCTGTTCTTCATGAGATCACGATTTCTGAGGTAGCAGCTCTTCAATATAATCGACATCCGTCCGTGATTTTTAACTTCTTTTTTTGGTAATTTGGTAAGACTTCTTTTTGTCGAGGAACGTGTGGCCATTCATGCACGGTAAGGATTACACCGAAAAGAAGCTTTTTTGTTCTGATCTTCACGCTTTTTGTACTTTTTTCACGTCTTGTTTCATGCTTTTTTGTCAATCAATAGTTTTGTTTGATTCGTCCGTTCAGTAGCTACAAGCTATACAACGTCAACATTACTGAATGAAATTTCTTTACTATACTTAAAGTCAACTCAACCTCTATTGGTTTACATAAGGCGGCAAAGTAAGCCTTCCGGAAAATTTATGTTGGCGATAAAAAATTGGTAACGCTTGCTTTCATTTATTTGGAGTGTACAAGATTAGCCAACGGTCAACGACTACACTCAGTCTTGCGAGCGTTGTCATCCTCAGCCATACGGACTAAGATCCTCAGTCAAATCTTGGGGCATGCTTGTTTGACTAACAGCGCGCTCCTCCCCCACCCCAAATATTCTTAGTATAGTGGCTACTGTAACTAGAGGTTACGGGGTTGTTCTTGTAAAAAACAAATATTTGTGATAACTTTTGATACACTCGTCAATCGATCACAAATTTCGATTTTCTTACGTAGGCCTTCTTTGTACCGGCGCCTAAAAACTTCGTAAATTAAAGTAACCACTTAGAATAGATTTTCACGGATAGTAAGGCACAAACACACAAACGTTCTCACAAATTAATTTCAAAATCTTTAACACTCAAAACTTAAAAAAAAAAAAATGATTTTTCAAAACAATTAGTGATATTGAAGAATATCCTACCAAAAATGTTAAAGCAAAAATTGGTCTATTGGTTACATGAATATTTGATATATGACTGACTCGTGCTTTAATAGTGCGTGACTTGCTTGACTGAAGATATCCTCAAGTTAGATGTTAAGTCCTCAGTCATTCCAAACTAGCTATTCACCCTAATATTGGCATCAAGAAGAGAGCTACATGTAAAATGATAATAATATGTATCACTTATAAAATGAAGCTACCACTAAAATATAGCGCCGACAACTCTTCGAGTGCGTTCATAAACAGTTGGTAAGAAAGGACGGGGGTGATGTCCTAAGTACTGAGGAGTGAGGACCGCCCAAATGTTGTCTGCTTTTGGTGCTTGGAAGGGATGCTAGAAGATTTCAGTAGATGAGAGTATACAAATATAAATTATGTTTCAAATGGGGTGGTGATAATCGTGAATCGCGAAGGGTGGGGGCGAGGGGGTTGTTAAGACTGCATTCCCTCCCCTAACTTCCACCATACAGCGACAATTTTACTGTTCTTCATGACTATAACTGTCTACAAGACAACTAACTGACTGGTTTCGAGAGTTCGTCCTGTGTTTGTGGCCGCATGAATGAAAACTCCGCATATCGTCAAGGAAGGAGGCTTTACCGTTCGCCTGTGGCATCCATACTGCATTGACTTATGGCGGTGGAGAAACCAATTTACGTATGTATTGATACATTCAAAACGATTCAAGATACTGAAAAAGTGATTCATACCGTGGACTTAGTTTTGTATAAGCAAAAAATGAATTTCAAAAGTAAAACATCTTTATCGTTACGATTGTTATTTTTCGTTGCATTGTTGCACGGCTTACGTAGACCCGAGGCCCAAGTGTTGGTGGGGGAACCTCCCACCCCTTCCCCACCGACTCTCGAGTTGTTAAAGGGTCGGATATTGATTGATTAATTAATCATTGAATTAATAACTGAAGAAAGACAAGAAACTAAGTATTTACTACTCCAATAGGCAATAATATACGATAGCCAAACAACAGCAGACAGTGCTAGGCTCACACAACGAGCAACTCACGAACTTACCCGAAGATGTGTTGATAAAGAAGGTTTCTCTTCTACCCTTGATTTTGTATATATATATAATATAAAGAAAGAAAGAAGCAGGGAAAAAGAAAAGAAAGAGGGGAAGACCAAGACTGAGGTGGGAAGAAGTGATAGCAATGGACGTGGAAAGAAGAAATGCAACTTGGGAAGAGGTCAATCAGGAACGATGGTGGGAAGATATAAAAGTATGTGCAGAATTTATAGAAAGAGCAGAGGAAGAAGAAAGTGAAGAGGAGGAGCCAGAGGAAGTTAACATGAGGGAAGCGTCAGGCATGGCCAGCCGGCTTCGATGTACCTAGGGGCCAGAATATGATGGGATTAATTTCCTATTCCCTACCCGACTTCATTGTTGGACACAGGGAGCAGATATAAAAAAAAATATATAATATATACATCTCCGAGTGTACGCGAGTACCGGTATAGTAGGCCTACTCTAAATGTAAAAAATTTAAAGTAAAATACATATAATTCTTTGAGATACAATAATCGATCGTCAATTATTGTCCTTTTGTTAAAAGGGATTAGAAATTGGACACGAAGAAGAGGACTGTCTGCGTGGCCGAGGCCTATACAATAGAAGACGTGCGCATTGTGACAAACCGAGCCTCGACTTGCACTTCCCAATAAGCGGATGTGACTTCTCGACTCCGAGTAATCATCAGGTGCACCTCAGAGTCGCGGGGTGGGGGATGTACGTGTTCCCCTGGTTAACCGACTTGGCCGGGAGTCGAGCCAATGATCCATGACACGTTCCGGTGTTACGCGTTCGCTGATTGAACTGAGAGAAAAACGAACTAGCAAAACGTCATACGGTGTTGAAGAAGTGTTGAGTGCTTTGGCTGAGGTGGTGTGATCGCGGACATTGGTCATATCTTTCAGGGCTGTACAACTATGTCTTTGCTGACGTGCACTCGAATACGATACTAACATTGCTGGTACTTGATCTTTCCGATGCAATAAAGGTAAAGAGGGTAAACTAGCTGAATTAACGTATTTAATTTTGTTTTATATTTTGTCAATTATATAATTATCAAAAAACAGCTTTTGAGAAGCAAACACATTTGCAGTAGAGAAAGTTAAGACTCTAAAATATGTGACACGTTTATAGTTTTAATTTGCAGGAGGTGGTGGGAATCTCCCCCCCCCCCCCCCTTCCCCCGCTGCCACCCCTCAAGTAGTGTTTTATAACATTCAAGTTGATTATATGGGTTACGATACCAAAATTACAACCTATATACGGTTAGTTTTAAGAATGCGCATTATTGGAATTGTACGAAGTATAAGTATATATAGTGTTGGTAATATATTAGTTAAAATATTTATGCTGGCGCGTGGGAATACTAGGCCAAAGGTATCGTACGTTTCTAACTTTAAACCACTTGTAGTTCGTATATATTTAAGCACGTTTCTCGATTTACTGTGTTTTTTTTTTAGTTTTTCCCACATTCAATAATTAAAACCTAAGAAAAGGGTGACAATCAAATCTTACTTTGAGGTTTGTGAGACATTAATATTCTACCCTTCAAACCTTACAGAGTTTAAGCGTAAGGTCAATCATGTAAATGTTCCAGTTGCGTTTAGAATTGAATCGTCTGAGAAAAACAACTATCAAATAATGAATTAAGTCTGTCTCAACTCTCAAGTATAATAATTTATTTAAACAAATCCTTTTGGATCCTTACTGAATAGATTTCCCCAATGTTGATACAGTGCTCATAAGATTAGAGCTAAGAAAAATCCACATGAAGACATTATATAGCATATAGGAACCCATGACTGGTCGAAGTTACGCCGTCCTTTCAGAATCGGATGGGACGTAAAGCCGATGGTCCCCTTGGTACTTTTCGACAGGAGTAGGCTACTTGCCAGTACAGGCTTCCCTCCTCCCTTCCTCATTATCATTCATCAATCACCACGCTAAAGAGGGCACTGTGCGCTCCACTGGAATTCATTTCAATAAAATATAATAAATAATCCCCAACGAAAAATCCAATGGACTAAATAAAAATTATTCTAATCTAAAACTTTAAAAAAATAACATGTTTAACACAGGAAAACAGCTACTAAAAAAGAGAGTGAGAAAACTAAAAAAAAAAATATAATTACATTTCCAAAAATAACGACGCGTTGCTAAAATTTCTCCGTGTTGTGTCTCATTTAACTTAGCGGATCGGATGTCCTTCAAACGGTTATTTATGTTCCGGAATGACAGACGAACGAATGAATGAGCGGTGCGTGCGTGTGTGCGTGTGCGTGTGTGCGTGTGCGTGTGTACGTGTGTGCGTGTGTGCGTGCGTGTGTGCGTGTGTGCGTGTGTGTGTGCGTGTGTACGTGTGTGCGTGTGTGCGTGTGTGCGTGTGTGCGTGTGTGCGTGTGTGCGTGTGTGCGTGTGTGCGTGTGTGCGTGCGTGTGTGCGTGTGTACGTGTGTGCGTGTGCGCGTGTGCGTGTGTGCGTGTGTGTGTGCGTGCGTGTGTGGAGACGAGAACCTTGATGGGGGGGGGGCTAACTATTTCAACTGAGTCCCGACTCTGTGTTGCATCGTCGCAAAGACCTTAGCAAGAAGAACAGTCTGCGGCTCGGCTATACTTTTTATTCCATTCGAGTGTCCAGAAGGCAAAGAAGTTATACTCACCGCAAGACACTGACCGCAACTTAGCGCAGAGACGAGTGTCAGTCAAAACATATTGTTGTGAATTGAAATTGATACATTAGTAATCATTGAGAAATTCACACTGTCGAGTGTCATTTCAAATCATTAAACGGAAGCATCTGATATCGCTTAGTTTGAATCTGTCCGACCTCCCCAAGGAGGTGTTATATAGTGTACACACTATATGTTTCCTCCTTGGACCTCCCTCAGATTTGAGGAGATCGAGCGATCGTCCACTATTTCAGGTATTCATCAATATAAGTGTAGTTATTTTAATTCAGCGTCACAATTACTATTGTAAAACAATGTGAGTAATACAGATTTGTGACGAGATAATTCTGAGTTTGTATCTAGATAAAGATAAATATACTAACACCAAACATTATCTAGATAAGGTAAGCACAAGAGATAGTACATCACCGCATAGATTTTATTTGCTTGGACTAGCCATCTTAGTTATACAATTATTAGGTACCCATAAACGTTATTATCTTGTCAATGAATCAAAAATATAATAGTTTTATTTCAAAGAGGGCATGCTATTTTTTTATACGGATAAGGAAATTTAATACACATAAAATTGAAATCGACTCATACTTATACAAAATGTAAACATAAAAACTAATAAATAATACATAATATAAAATAATACATAACATAAATAATACATAATAATACAAAAAATAATACATTACTACAAAATATTGTTTTTGTCAATGTCTATGTATGTTTGATGATTTGTTTATCATGACTGTCATTGTTATTTATATTTTTAGTTATAACCATATTGACTAACCCGTTTTCTTTGTTGTCTTTATTATATTTACCATTGCAGGATTGCTCTAATTCTGTGTAAATAAAGCCATAATAATAATAATCATGTATTGTACTATTGTCGCCTATTGCTGTATCACTCCATCTTTATCTGTTAACAGACTTCAGCTTGTATAACACGTATCATTGTTATTATTAATGTGTGATATTTCTATAAATATACTTCGTCATTACAGGAAAATCAATCTCCAAGCAAATTAAAAACGAATACAAAAACTCACAAAGATTTATTGCTCCAACATTGATGCGATTTATTTGTATCAGACTTAAAACATTTTCATAAGTAAGTGGCTACATGCATTAGTAAAAACTGTTGTATGACCTGTTTTGACGAAATAATAATGTGTACATACTGTGATTGTCTATTGATTTCACTTATTTATGTCTGAATTTATACGCACTTCACAATTATTTATAAATTGATGACTACAAAGTAGTATTATCACAATAAAATAACCTACGCCACAATTACATAGTTTGTGCAATAGAAGGAAGTTTCTGTCCATTCAGTAAACATTAAAATCTCACATAATATTACACTCGCCCATTAAAAATCGTTCACCTGATCATTAGTAACAATTAAGAGGTCCATGCCATAGCTTATCTAGACCTTTACGCCATAAACCAACAATAAAACGCAATTAAGAATACTAAAGATAAATTGAGTACCACCTTCTCACACGCGCAAATCGTAATAAAATAAAACCCAAGATTGCGTATGATACAACGAACCAGCAGCCGAATACCGAATGCTGCAGCTATAATGTGGTCCCAAGAACCAGCTAGTCTCCTACATAAGCACTCCATCACGCTAAATTCTTTCCGTGGCCAGTAGCATGGGTACACATTATGCTGGTTTTATTTTGTAAAAATACCGTTCCTTATTTTTGTAGACGCCTGGCAATGCCGCAGAATGCGACACAGAACAGCGACAGATTCGGGATTTAGAAAATCGAACTAGCGGTGACATCAAAGCTATAAAAATCCATTGTCAAAAATAATTTGACTGTGTTAAAGAAACTGTTTTACTTTGGTCAACCCTGTTTGGAATGTAATGGCAGCTTCTTGAATACTGGTCTACACTTCGTACTAATTACACGCGTATATTGCGACAGTAGCTTGTGGAAATTATTATTATTGTCTCTGGTAGGAGTACAGGCTGACTCAAAAGTAGCGTTACGTCCGTACTCGAATACCCTTTGGACGTGCAGAAAAAAGATCTGCACGGACATTTTGTATTTTGAATGAAAGGAAAGCAGTTAATTAGCCAGTCAACAAAATGGAAGCGGGCGATTGAGTAAACTATACAGGAAGTTAAATGACCTTAGTTTTTGCTGTTGCGTCTTACGATGTACGGGCTCAATGATGCGATGTATGGCTTAGTAGTGGGGTATTCCCCTACCTTCACTTGCCAAAGCTACAGACTTATCCCTATCAAAAATACAAATCAGTTTGGCATTGTTATTAATACTACAATACATATTATGAGTTGTATATATATTATAAGAAGTAAGTAAAATGAGCATTTAATAGTTTTTAATTATAAACAAAAATGTTATTTTTATTAAAATTATGTTTTTATAATTACAACAATTTTTAATGTCATAATAATTAAGATTATTAATAATAATGAAGGCATCTTGCTTCATTTCCCGTATGGCGCATATACACTGAAAATGGGATGTTACCATGTTACCATAGCTGTAGTGATAATTACCATTCACTTAACTTAGACTTAGAGTAATCATGGATATTCCACCTGCCCAGTTTTTACACAGAGGCTCATCGTGACTTGAGAAGGAAGTGGGCGGTCATTGCTGGCCTGAATAGATTCCACCATTTAGTTACATAAATAGACAAATTGTTACTATAGTCAAGATAGATAGATAAAATGTCAAGGTTTTGCTATTTCATGTCTATCACTCTCCTATAGCGTTAAATATAGGAAAGCAAAGAGTCTATATAATAACACACTTCATTGGTGTTATGCGTAGGAAATATTGTCAAAATACCATCACATCTAAATATGTCAATACCTATTTTCTATACAGATCGAAACAAATGTCCGTTGACAAAATATTGAGAGTTGTACCTTGAATTAGTTGTGTAGAACCGGTGCAAACACGTTCCATGAAATCAATTAGTATCCGACTCCACCCCCTCGTTAGCCACATGACCACTCGACTTTCTAAGTGTAAGAGACTCCAGCACCAGCAGCCTCGACGGTGTATAGGCCTATACGACCGACGGCCTTCTCCTTCTGAATGCGTCCACAGGAAGCAACAGAAGGCCGTAATCACTGCACACACTTCATATTATCTTACAGCATCTTAAGGCCGGGATACGTTCCTTTACGTGTCATTTTTAATTATCACTTTCTCAAAATGTCAGACTATAATTTTTATTAATTATAACTTCTCTTTGGATAGAGTCTAATACATTTTTAAGATATTTATAATTATATAGGCTACATGTTGTGCTTCATTTGCAATGATTCTAATGACTTTTCATGGTATAAAACCTCATTCATCAACCAGACAGATTCAATTTAATAATCAACTCAGTCTTGGTTCGCAGCCGCATATATATGGTGTGTAAGTACGACTTTCCTTGGTGAAAAGTTGAAAAACCTTTCGTGACAAACTGATAAATGATGATTGCACATTTTCATCTCCTAAAACAATTTAGCATTGCGCCAGCGGTTATTTATTTTTCGGTCTTATTTTTTTATTTTTATAACTGTAATAAAATCAGCAATATAACTGGTATTTAGTTTCCTTAATGCGTATTACGTGGTTCTCCTATTGAGCTTTGAAGACAGGAATGAATTTAGTCTCTCAAAATTTCTCCCAAAAAAGGAATGTGTTATTATAAGACAGTTTGTCCGACCTGCCTAGCGTCGCATTATGTTTATATTACTTTGACCATGATGTATGACTTTTTCTTGGGAGTTTAATTACCATCTAGATTAGGTCTGTAACAATCAGAACGAGATGACTATAGCTGTGGAAATACAATATTCCTACGTACGAAAGTGCAAACACAAAACAAACAAAAAAAAGCACAAGACACACATAAGACGAAACCAAATTACACAATGCAATTTACGAACAACTAAGGATTAATTAGTTTTGATTTAATTGGCGTCGAGTCTTTGTTAAGTGTTAACTTTATAATTAAGTTTTAAATTAGTGCTTAGTTTTAAAGTAATTAATCTACATCAATTTAAAGTCACTTAAGGCGTAGCAAAAATCAAGTAAGGTCTTAAATTCTGAATGGGCTTTTAACACCTGTTAAGTGTTTAAGCTTACCTGTAATAATGGCAACGTCGGAACCAAGGTGTTGAAAACAAGAGCGGATCCACGACAACAATGCCTACATTATGCACGTTGGAGGATAAGCGATATACAAACACAATTACATCAAAAACGCAATGGATTTTTGCTATTTAGGTTACGGATTTCTGAGAAAATGACAGTTTTAAACATGAACACCCGCAAAACAGTATTTCTTCAAGACAACCGTATCAATATCATCTATATGATTAACATATCTTATTTGACAATCTGACAGTCTTTTTTTCCAAAGTTCTATATATCAAACCATAAAATGAACATTGCATGATTTTATTGATGTATTTATGTTTTGCTAAAATTAATTAAAACAAATACTGACAATTTGATAGCCTAACAACAACGACGACAACGACGACAACGACAACGACAACGACAACGACAACGACAACGACAACGACAACGACAACGACGACAACATTTTGTCACTATAGTATTAGTAGGCCGCACGTCATGTACTCAGCGCTTGGTCCTCCGAACAGATGATCCCGGCTATGTTTACCAAAAGCCGCCGAAGATCGAGGTATATGTTTTAACATGCCAAGACCTTTTGGAAAAAACAAGCTTTTACGTGGCATAGCAATTAGCTCATAGCATCGTAGAAGGAACAAAAGGAAACATTCCGATTCCATTCGGAAGTGCAATTATTTCTAACGTACCACATTTCATTGCTAGCGTAACACAGTGAATGGAAGGCGACCAGATACCAAGGAGCTATTGTTCGCTCCAGTCGTTCTTTATGTTCAAACGACACAGGGCGAAAATATGCACGATTTTTAATATCAAATCAAATACGCTTTACTCGTGGAAAAGGGAAAATTAAAAAAGTCTAAACTTATTTGTTACGGTGAAAAATATGAATATATGCTTCGCTGAGAGGGCTTTTGGGTTGGGGAGAGGGGGTGGGGTAGGGGGCGTGGACCGCGTTGAAGCTTTGGACAACAAAGCGTGTATAGTTATTTGAGGAAGATAAATCGGATGATGACCGCTATAGTTGGTCAAATCCACTTCAAGATACATCATTTTCATGTTCTACATCAATTGTAAAATGTGTCTATTGATGGCGAAGTTAGGTTGTATTGGAAGTGGAGATAGTTAATAATAATATGTCAAATACGAAATTAGTATCAAGTCCTGTCATCCGATGATTATTATTTGGATAAGCTAATATTTATACAAATAAATAATATTAACTAACAATATTAAATAGTATACTATTGTTTACGTTTACGGACCTATGTGGACGATTTTATCGTCACATTACAATTTATTATTGGTTATTAAAATATTATTTTCATTACTATTATTACTGATATTTTTATATTGATGTAAATATTGACTATTGTTGATATTTGTTCGGTTATATGGATGTCCTTGTTGATATTATGAATTTTTATGCCGTTTAAAATATTCACTTCAAAATAGTTTGTCTGATTTGGATCATTTACACACAAACAAATCCGCCTAAAAGTGCTTTCGTGGAAGAATATTGTGCTTTGTGCATATAAAACTTGATTATTAAATGTTCAGAAGTAAGGAACCTCATCGCCTTCTCATAACAATATAACAAAAATAAATACGACACATTTTAAAATTGCTTAGAGATTCTTACAAATATCGTATTAACTATTTATATCCAGACCATAACGCATGCAACGAAAAAACGTTTTGGCAGTTCATGTATGAGATAATGACCTAACATCGATATAAGTGGATTTCGTTAGCATGACAAAACTACTACCTGCATTTGTTTCCACATTTACTGTAAATAAAATTGTGAAGGCTGTCGAATCAGATTAGACCTTTATAAACCAGGATATAGAAGGACCTAACACGAATAGTGGCCGGGCTGTCACATGTTTTGTCATGTTATTGATGAAAACAAATCAGTCCACTCGACCTACAGTATTTTATAACTAGGCTGTCTGGTGGCTTCTAATGTAGAATATTCATAACAAACACATTTCAATATATTATCAAAGGTGGCATTGAGTTTGTAAGTTTAACAAAGATACGCATTTACGATAAATATAAGGTTTGATAGTAAATAATTCAAAAGGCTATACAAAATGTGTGGAAAATTCGTTACCATTGATGTCATACATTGCGAAGTCATTTTGAAATGACTCATGAAATGAAACAGTCATTTTGAATAACTGTTTGACAGTTTCATAGTATGTTGCACGAAAAACAAGACGGTACAAATTCGATGTTATTGTTTTTTCAACTCGGCTGTTGTCAATTGAAGTATAATAAATATAATACGAAATATAATATATGAAAAATATAAATTAGTAATTATTTATGTATTGTTATTATTTTTATTTAATTATAAAATATAATGTATATAATACAAAAATATTTGTATGCACACATTGATAAATTATTGTAATTTCGTTTCGCAGTTAGTAATATCCAAATACTTTAACATTCAAACACCCTGACTGTAACTTATTATAGCGAACTGTGCAAATACAGACATTTTCCAACAATGTCTAAATTCACTTTATTATCAAATTAAACCTTTTCCTTTTTTCTTCCCTTACTATATTTAATTGTATCAATTCTTTCCGGTGTATGAGTGAGCACTCAAGCGGAATTCTAGAATGTGGACATTGGACAGCAGTAAGGTTGCCAAGTGAAATTATCTGTGGTTAACATAAAATCATATACTTTTCTTTGTTGTTATGCAAACTGTACAAGGATAAAACTGAGTACATACCTATGTGACTCTTACTGACTATATACTTTTTCGTCTTTTTACCACGATTTTTAGAAAGGTAAGACAAACTTTCAACGACAATTTCAAGGAGTGAAGGTTAAGTACTTTAAACACAGTAAGGTAATTGTTTTAAAACACCCGTGAAATGATCGATACGCGGACCAAACAAGATAAATGTAGGAATTACAAAATTGAATTCGATCCTGCCTGCGCACGTAAACATAGACTATATACCACAATGTTTTAATTGCCAATCTCAGGGTCTAAAAGTGTCCTTGAAAGATTTTCTCTTTTCCACTGTAAATATTATTATACATGGACCATTTTGTTAAACAGTTTTAATTTTCGAAAAGCAATATAACACAATGACAAACTTTACCGACGTCGGCCAAAAAAAGCCAAAAAAACCCCAAAAAAGCCAAAATAATGCACCATGCTTTTTTATTTTGGCTTTTACAATTTCAACTAGTATTTGTATTTACGATAAGATAATATAATATACTATACATTTCCTTTCTTTCAATATAACATGATCGAAATTACTAAAACCTATTGTGTTGTCTGAGCCAAGTAACTTTTATTGTATTTTCTCTCCGTTTATACAGTAGGTATGATTATATATATAGTCCTAGTAGCACCCCAACAGAAATTTTCATCACATAACATTTTTATAGCACAACATAACAAAGGTGATATAAATATCACACGTTGAGGTGGCAAACGAAGGTGACAAGTGAGTAGTGAGTGAAATTAGGGACAGTCGACCAGTCCTAGTGTTTGAAAGATGAAGCTAACAGCCAAACACCATGACATAGCTTCAATGAACGCCATGGGGTCATTGTGCAACTAAGCAAACAGACTGACTGATACACTCTTTTGACAATTTCGTTTCATTTATTGTCCGTACATTCGCCGGTGTCAGAGAGCCGTCTATTTAGACGTTCTATAAATGGTATACACAACAGGTTTCTCGGTTGGACTTGTACTAATCTTTCGCCGACATTTCGTCTCTCTGTGAATCAGGGCGCTTTAGTTTCGGTTATTTACTTTGTGTGATTTTATAAAGTGGTTAAAAATTGTATTTAAATCAAACGTAGTATGTATTACTTCATACTACAAACAAATAATTTGATGATTGAACAATTAGGAGCTAAAACTATAGATATATATTTAATTACTTCCAGTTAAAATAAATAATATGCTGTGTACCCATAGAAAAGTGCGACAAAATGAAAAACGTACTGTGCCACAAATTATTACTTATTTATTTCAGGTTTTGTATAATTGTATAATAACATAATTTTAAACTGGACACACAAATGTAAAATAACTAAATAAATAAACACAAAAACGAACTAAACTAGACAGTCAAGAAATTTGATGGCACTTTAAAAAAGTTATTCTTATGTATTTATTAATTTACATCATTGTATTTGAGCCATAGTATGATGTCAAAAAAATTATGTCAGATTTTGCACAATATTCATTGATGTCACGTATTAATGTAAATCCTACCAAAAATACAACACACAAGCTATGGACATGAACTCGTACTATCACAAAACACTCATCTCTCTGACTCCTTCACCCATTTTTGCAGGTAGGCAGACAGTATAGAGAGTAATGCAAGAAGTCAGGCGACATACATACAGACAGACAGACAAACAGATGGACAGACAGACATACAGACAGTCAGACAGACAGTCAGTCAGACAGACAGTCAGTCAGACAGACAGACAGACAGACAGACAAACAGACAGACAGACAGACTGCCGACTGGTTTTCTCAGTAAAGTACAAGTAAATTCAATCTTTAAAACATTGACATTGGCAATGATTGTTCATGATGAATTGGAGACCTGTGCACATCATACTTGTCGTACACTCTCAACACAAACCAACTGCTCTCTAAGCGAACATTGCGCCTGTTTCCCTGTCCGGGAGGAGCTGATAATGTAAGGTAATGTTACTAGCGGTAGAGCCACATACAGGTATGTATCACAGTCATACAGATTGTGGCTAGTTTGGGGGAATAGCACATGTGGGACCTTTTAATAGGTCTACAGACTAGGTCCTACTTGCATTACAGTGTACTGTACTCAGCTGGCTTCTGCTATACTTGGTAGCGTCAGTACATTGCAACAAGGAAAATACGTTTAAGGGAATCGCTGTAAAAACAAGTTCGTTTAAGATTGTATTTGATTTGTCTGTTAGTTATATGTAGGGCCTTCGGGTCCATGCAATTCACGTCATTTAATCACTTGATAGAGTTGAAAGTGGAATAATCCGTCTCCATAGTTAAAAATATATTTAAAAGATTCCGTCGAGATAGATATTCCTGTCGGTATTGTCAGTACAGTGAAAAGCCGAAAGACCTCCGAAAGACGAGTCCCCGAAATGGTGCTCCAGTTCGATAATTTCATGCAGTAATGCCGTCAATCACTAGAGTTACGGCTGACCTATCTGACGCGTTGCTTGTTTCCCGACGTTTCTGTTGAATGTGGGCGTCGAAACGCCAAGCGAGCTACATATCCCGACAGATTCAGGTTCATCGCAAGCCGGCCGACCACCACTAAAACGCGGACACCGAATATGTTTACATTGTGTTTCGACTCCTCGAAGTAACATTAAGAACAGAACCGAGCCTCCGTCTGCCGACTTTATTTTTTTCAGTACCATAACCTTTCGATCGTTAATACATTAGTGCCGAATCTTGATTTTTTTACTTATATTCGTACGTGAGGTAAAAACACAATTAGGAATAACAGGTAATTAATATGCAAGGTGCAACTCGTACTCAGAATTTCATGTTCAGTTTCAACTTAAATCAGACAGCCCGCCTTTTTACGGGTGATGGGTTAATGTACCCTTGAAATCAAAAGACGGAATATTACTTTCGAATTGAGTTAAATATGTCTTCCTAATTTTAATCTATCATCTTCGATGCTCCCAAGTTCGGATAACAAATAAATCAGTTTCATATAGTTGTTAAGTCGTGGCCTAGCCAAGCCCCCAAGCCGGTTTCTAATGTGGACATGCACCAAGTTCGGGCGACGCCACTGATATGTGTTCCGAGGGTGGAAGCTTCGCAGTGTCTGTGGCAGTATCGTGGCTGTGGGGTAACTCGCCCGGAGTAGGCTACGTGCAGTTACATAAGTCTACCACCCGCCGCCTGAGACACATACTTTCATAGTTGATGTCAACACTTTATGATCATCCCATGTAGATGGATCAGAGGCGCACTTTAGTTTCTGGACATTTGTTACGGCAATATTAATTCATAATTACATAGTTCAGACTAATCAAAATTATGAGTTTCACTGACTTTATTTTTCCAAAAAATCCAAAACCAAACAAATGTTTAACGATGAAATTGAAACATAGACTTGTAAAATCACAGCTTTTTTTTTCGGCGCCTTGTACGCCAATACTGCACCTTAATTAGAATTGTTCAAACATTTCAAAGAACGTTTTAGACATTCAATTTCACAACTTATAATAACTAATGAGGATCTGCTGTGGCAAGAATGGAACTCACAAACTCTAGTATAACTCGTAGCTAGCATATTGTCACCTCCTTTGGTATCCCACTATAAAAGAATAGGATTGACCAATGACCAATCTCGTACCGTTATTTAGCTTACAAAAAGAAAATCGTGTTTTTACGTAGACTAATTCTGCAACGGTATGCGAAAGCATTGATCTGAAAGTTTTCTGCATAACGAGTTCATTTTTTGAACAATCGTCAAAATAGCCTTCTTAAAATTAAAATAACCGTTATGCTCAACTGCCTTTTTGGATTAGTATAATTTCTATGAAAAAAATTGCATTTGCTTTTTTCACTGGCCTCCTGCTTTGACCAACCATAAACTAGAGTCTTATTCCTTTCGGATTCATTAAAAACGGTTTAGAAATGGTTCAACTTTACTTTTAATTAAATGTTCTGGTTTTCAATTGATTTCGATTTGCATTTTTATTATTGTTATTAAAATACTGTCATAAATATTTGTATATGATGTATAAATTACATTACATTTATTTTTCATCGATATTAAAATTTATGTTCAATAATAATGTTAGTACCAGTTAAATGCCAGTAAATTTAAGTACTTCAGATATCAGACTGGCTATTTCAAAATTTGGGCATTGGGTTGGATTGTGATAAACTATTATCCTATTATGTTCGTTACTCTGTATTTTTAACAAGGTTTTCTTGCTGGATCAGTTCTTGATAAATGCCTGTATTATAATAATAATGTCTTTTAAAACTGCAATATATCACCTTATTAGAAATTGATATCTTATTGATTTTCAATTTTTCACCGCCATTATTTTATAACTGTCAATTTTGTCTACTGCACTCTAAACTATGTAACTGACTTGAACTTCCGAACGGTGGCTTACAGCTCTGTGAGATGATACTCTTAGTAGGGCTATAGTACTGTGATAATATACATGAAGCAGCGATATACATGTCCTACGATGCAGGTAACCTTACAACAGACTTGCCCTGCGCTGAGCTGAACCCATCACCAATCTCCAAGGAAATTCTTCACACTTCAATGCTTCGTTGAACATTTCGTTGCACCAACGATGCATAAAGGTTGATCGTAATTAGTTGAACCATTTGTTTACATTGTAATCATTTCAAAGATTTTGTTTCGAGTACTTTTTAAAATACGTGACCCTTTTTTGGAAGTTAATTATCCGATCTATTGAATTTTGGTAGTGATCGTGAAACGGGTCCGCCCTTTTGTGGGTCCGGCGGTCTTCTGATCTTCGAAGACCTGGTCCAAGTTTAATTGCCTCCTAGCCGAATGCGTAACGTGGTTGGCCGTTTCGTAACAGATTCGATCAACTTTTATTAATACACAACTTCAACGTGTTCAATGTCTTCAACATTGTAACGTAACAATATGATCGCGGTATTAGTTTTGATATGATGTATAATCTTTCCGTCTTAGAATAATTCTCAACACTGGGAAATGATTATTGTCTTGATAACTAAATAAATAAACGAACAGCAGATAATATATTAAATGTCATAAGCTGTTGTCATCGCTATGTCCACATATCCAGAAACTCACTTACCCGAATTTACTATCGACCAAGTTGATAAAGAAGTGTCTATACTACCCTCCATACCTACCTTCATTAATACTACCTACAACTTACTACTACCTACTAGTACTAGTACTACCTTTGAGCCCTAGCCACAATTGTCGGTATCTGGATTACAATCACAATCCGGAAATCGTGAAAAAGTTCTTACATGGTTTTAATGGCGCTATTCACAATAAACTCGTGATGTAATGATTTAGCATGTGAAAATGTACGATCGCGATCCGGATCCCGATAACGATCACGGTGCCGACAATTGTGATTGGGGCTTAACAAGAGTATAACTTACATATTTAGTGTGTATGTGCATGAATCTGCTCCAGGTCTAAGTGTATTACGATTGAGTGCTGGGATGCGGTCTCTAAGATGTGTATCTCAGTCACAGTGAGTGCGGTTTCTACTACAGAAGACCTCACTTGTGTACTGTGCACTTTCTCACTGATGCAGAACTTCGATCAAGGTTGCCAGAGAACGATCAATGGCCGGCCCAGCAAACGAAGTCAGAAGCGACAAAAGAGTGAGAAAAAAAACACCCTCCACGTTTCTCATTTCATGAATCGATTATAAGAGTAACATCAATTTCCTAAAAGTAAACAAATTTTCGTCAGGTGAAAAAAAAAATTGTCTTTGAACTCAAGCGTAACGCTGTACAGTCCGCCCACCCCAACTTTTCGCGCCCAAATGCAAATCAACAATGAACACTGGAGTTTAAAACGTACAGGGTGTGCCGTAACTAACTACGTTCATTCACAGTCGAAAAGATACATACAAAAAAAACACACCGTCTTCTTGACCATGAAATAACTACAATGCTCTTAATTACTCAGAAATTAATTTTATGATAAACTTGGAATTCTCGGAACAGTGTTAAATGCAAGGAAGGTATCTTAAAATGACGTTAGAACTCGGAAAGCGGTAATAGATGCATTGTTTGCCAAGCACAGATGGTTACATATTATATACAATTATGATTCAAATTGCTCTACACGGGAATTGTGTCGTCGAAATTTGTTGAGACACGAAAGGTGTGGGGTTAATTTTATTTCCACACCAAGATTTTCTCGGCATGCAAGGATGAAGTGTCAATACAATACATGCCGTAATGATCAGTGAATGAGTTGGTTTATTAGTAAGCAATCGATTTCAACCGTACCAAGACACGTGTTCTTCATTTTAAAACCAATCCATTTTATTTCTTACCTTCGATTTCTAAGTAACTTATAAAGCTGTATAATTGATATCTTATAAACTAAGAAGTACTTAACCAAATCCCAAACAATAAAAATTTGACATTTTTAAAAACTATTTCAAATTGTAATACTCAAATAAAAAAAATACTTCTATATTCTTCGATTTATTTTCAAAAAACTTAAATAATAAGGTGCCAATATAAAAACATTTTCAATTCCATATAGAATTTAATTTAACGTACAAGCTGTAAACGTATAGAAAGATTCTTCAGCGTGGATAGACCTCCTACTTGTAAATTATGTAAGTAAAAAAAGAGTCTGCACACAAGATTAACCAAGCACAGAGAAAGATTACTGGGAATGCCGCCAGTAGGGAACGCTGAACAACTAAACGGCTTCCATCAAAGTAAAGATGGAATTCATTTACATACACAATTGTTTACTGAATACGAAATATGGTTTTCATTTATTATTGACTTTATTCGTAGAATGAGTGATCTAATATAACCGACCAATTCATTGAAGGGTATGGAAACGCACCGTCGTGAAAATTGTGGAGATTCATTTTCTCAGACAACAACTCTAAAAAACCCTTTCACTCGCATTTCGGGAGACCCCCGATTTTCTTCATCGTACGCAACTGCAACTACTCAACTACTGATAGATCACCCTATCAACAAGATAATAATATATGACATTCAAAATATTGAAGGTTGTTTATTAAATAAGGATCACGAAGTATTGGTTATCTTATGCCTCTACTCGATATGTTAATGAACCACAGAGCAAAGGTTTGGTGGCTAATTTTACATAATTTGCATATTAATTTTTAGTCGGAGAAAAAACAACTGAATGAGAAACCAAACACGTCAGAGACAAACGTAGAAATGGTATTATTAATTGGAATTAAACTAGAAGACAGTAATCAGGATAGAAGTATTGGTCACGATCACGATGGCAACCAAGCCTATCTAACTATCAATACAAACTGGCTCACACAGGGGGATATGTATATAGTGCAACGTAATCTCTCAGCAATGACCTCCAGACTGGAGGACAGATATCTGGACCGACTGAGCCTGCGTATTCTGTATTCTGACCACCAGATTGGAGGACCGCGTCTGTCCGGTAGAGTAGTAGACTACCTGTGCGCAAGTCCTCTCAATAGAGGTAACACTGGACTCATTAGCGGCTCCTGGCTGTGACCGGTAGAGTAGTAGACTACCTGTGCGCAAGTCCTCTCAATAGAGGTAACACTGGACTCATTAGCGGCTCCTGTCTGTGACCGGTAGAGTAGTAGACTACCTGTGCGCAAGTCCTCTCAATAGAGGTAACACTGGACTCATTAGCGGCTCCTGTCTGTGTCCGGTAGAGTAGTAGACTACCTGTGCGCAAGTCCTCTCAATAGAGGTAACACTGGACTCATTTGCGGCTCCTGTCTGTGTCGGGTAGAGTAGTAGACTACCGGTGCGCAAGTCCTCTCAATAGAGGTAACACTGGACTCATTAGCGGCTCCTGTCTGTGTCCGGTAGAGTAGTAGACTACCTGTGCGCAAGTCCTCTCAATAGAGGTAACACTGGACTCATTAGCGGCTCCTGTCTGTGTCGGGTAGAGTAGTAGACTACCTGTGCGCAAGTCCTCTCAATAGAGGTAACACTGGACTCATTAGCGGCTCCTGGCTGTGTCGGGTAGAGTAGTAGACTACCTGTGCGCAAGTCCTCTCAATAGAGGTAACACTGGACTCATTAGCGGCTCCTGTCTGTGTCGGGTAGAGTAGTAGACTACCTGTGCGCAAGTCCTCTCAATAGAGGTAACACTGGACTCATTAGCGGCTCCTGTCTGTGACCGGTAGAGTAGTAGACTACCTGTGCGCAAGTCCTCTCAATAGAGGTAACACTGGACTCATTAGCGGCTCCTGTCTGTGTCGGGTAGAGTAGCAGACTACCTGTGCGCAAGTCCTCTCAATAGAGGTAACACTGGACTCATTAGCGGCTCCTGTCTGTGACCGGTAGAGTAGTAGACTACCTGTGCGCAAGTCCTCTCAATAGAGGTAACACTGGACTCATTAGCGGCTCCTGTCTGTGTCCGGTAGAGTAGTAGACTACCTGTGCGCACGTCCTCTCAATAGAGGTAACACTGGACTCATTAGCGGCTCCTGTCTGTGACCGGTAGAGTAGTAGACTACCTGTGCGCAAGTCCTCTCAATAGAGGTAACACTGGACTCATTAGCGGCTCCTGTCTGTGACCGGTAGAGTAGTAGACTACCTGTGCGCAAGTCCTCTCAATAGAGGTAACACTGGACTCATTAGCGGCTCCTGTCTGTGACCGGTAGAGTAGTAGACTACCGGTGCGCAAGTCCTCTCAATAGAGGTAACACTGGACTCATTAGCGGCTCCTGTCTGTGACCGGTAGAGTAGTAGACTACCTGTGCGCAAGTCCTCTCAATAGAGGTAACACTGGACTCATTAGCGGCTCCTGTCTGTGTCCGGTAGAGTAGTAGACTACCTGTGCGCAAGTCCTCTCAATAGAGGTAACACTGGACTCATTAGCGGCTCCTGTCTGTGTCGGGTAGAGTAGTAGACTACCTGTGCGCAAGTCCTCTCAATAGAGGTAACACTGGACTCATTAGCGGCTCCTGTCTGTGTCCGGTAGAGTAGTAGACTACCTGTGCGCAAGTCCTCTCAATAGAGGTAACACTGGACTCATTAGCGGCTCCTGTCTGTGTCGGGTAGAGTAGCAGACTACCTGTGCGCAAGTCCTCTCAATAGAGGTAACACTGGACTCATTAGCGGCTCCTGGCTGTGACCGGTAGAGTAGTAGACTACCTGTGCGCAAGTCCTCTCAATAGAGGTAACACTGGACTCATTAGCGGCTCCTGTCTGTGACCGGTAGAGTAGTAGACTACCTGTGCGCAAGTCCTCTCAATAGAGGTAACACTGGACTCATTAGCGGCTCCTGTCTGTGTCCGGTAGAGTAGTAGACTACCTGTGCGCAAGTCCTCTCAATAGAGGTAACACTGGACTCATTAGCGGCTCCTGTCTGTGTCGGGTAGAGTAGTAGACTACCTGTGCGCAAGTCCTCTCAATAGAGGTAACACTGGACTCATTAGCGGCTCCTGTCTGTGTCGGGTAGAGTAGTAGACTACCTGTGCGCAAGTCCTCTCAATAGAGGTAACACTGGACTCATTAGCGGCTCCTGTCTGTGTCGGGTAGAGTAGTAGACTACCTGTGCGCAAGTCCTCTCAATAGAGGTAACACTGGACTCATTAGCGGCTCCTGTCTGTGTCCGGTAGAGTAGTAGACTACCTGTGCGCAAGTCCTCTCAATAGAGGTAACACTGGACTCATTAGCGGCTCCTGTCTGTGACCGGTAGAGTAGTAGACTACCTGTGCGCAAGTCCTCTCAATAGAGGTAACACTGGACTCATTAGCGGCTCCTGTCTGTGACCGGTAGAGTAGTAGACTACCTGTGCGCAAGTCCTCTCAATAGAGGTAACACTGGACTCATTAGCGGCTCCTGTCTGTGACCGGTAGAGTAGTAGACTACCTGTGCGCAAGTCCTCTCAATAGAGGTAACACTGGACTCATTAGCGGCTCCTGTCTGTGACCGGTAGAGTAGTAGACTACCTGTGCGCAAGTCCTCTCAATAGAGGTAACACTGGACTCATTAGCGGCTCCTGTCTGTGACCGGTAGAGTAGTAGACTACCTGTGCGCAAGTCCTCTCAATAGAGGTAACACTGGACTCATTAGCCAGGACCCGAGGGGCGGCAGTCGATTCCAGAACGGTTGCATGAGACATCATCAAAGAGAAAACAAGAAAAACTAGAGAAAATGATAAAACAAGGACAAAGACAATAATTGAAAGCGCTGCACGACATGAAAGCATTAACGAATAATAACTACTCCTATGCATGGCTGTAAAAACATAGAACCCTTTGAGCATAACTTGTACATGAAATGACGAATAAATAAATAAGAGCCTCGACAAATTAATCTTGTGGTTATCTGCATGTTCCTAGTGGGTGTCCGGCTCTTACTACAACGCAAGAGACATTCTGAGCGAGATGGATGGGCCCTCCTTGGTAACAGAATGTACGTCGCCTTGTATTCAAGAAACCTCTTGACATTTGAATAACGCCGTTGATCGCTGCAAGAGGGACCGTTTAGTAACAGAGTTTGTATTTTCTAAGACAGAAGTTTATTTTGACCAGTGTTGTATATTGCGTGTCGTGATGGTTTTTAATGGTAGCCAAAAACAACAGAAAACGCACGAAGCTCACAAGAAAGGAGGAGAAGAGGTCCAGAAAAAGATCATTAAGTTACCACAAAAGAAACATAGGAATGAACACAAGTGAAAATAAAGATCGAGTAGCGAATAGCGATATTTCGTTGGTGGAGACTGAGCCTATTCTTAAAGAGAGCAACCACTTAGCGACACAGCTTTACAAGATGTTGCACAGACCACCTAATTACCATGGGCACATACATTTTTTTACTGAAATTATTCTTGGCCGTGTCTTGTCGTCTGCGTTATCTTGAAATACTAAAGTATAGAAATTAATAATTGTCGTTTACAACTGCATTTGATAAAGTAACTTCTTAACTAGGCAGACATACATATACAGAGCGATGGAGCCAAAACGAAATATGTTTCTTCCGATTTAAAATAAAACACGGGCTCTATTTTAATATAACTTATTTACCAGCGTGTATACGTCTAAAAGTGCTGGCATTAAAAATTGCAACACTTTCAAGACACAAAATGCAATTACGCCGTAGTAAATGCAGACAAATGCTTCGTTAGAATTACAGAAGTGTGTACAAATAGACAAAATAGTTGTGCTTAAGTCAATTAAATAATTACATTGAAACAAAATGCACGCACCGAAACATCTAGACTTACATTGGCAGACAACTGCTTGACAGAGGAAGACAGGGGGGGGGGGGGAGAGAGAGAGAATGGATAGTGGGAGAGAGAGAGAGAGAGAAAACGGGGAGATCCGCTCATTAGTTGGACATAGTTGTAGAAAACCTTCACCTCAGCATTTTTATTTTTATTTTATTTTAATATAATAATATAACATAATTTGTTTAGAACATAATAATATATTAAATTAAGCATATGAATCGTTGATTGATTTAAAGCTAAATTGAGTCTAGCAATGCGTGTTGTATATAGGAATACACGCATATTATTAATGTCTACATACAATTTTGAAAAGAAGTCATGATTTTCATATAATTATAAATTGTTTAAAAATATAATTTGTATACATTAGCATTATTTATCTCTCTTTTATGAATTTACTTATCTCCAAAAGTAAGCAATTATTTTCTTGAACAGCATTAATCAACATTTAATTCGAGGTTTCAGGAACCACCTTAAAGTTGTTAAACACATATCTTTGTAACTAATGTAACATTATATTTGTGTCTTGTAAACGTATCTAGTTTTTAATTTGTAATCATTGCACTTATAATAATATAATCGAACGGTAGCCTATATTTTTTGCTTATCAACAATTTGGTCAAAACGACACATTTTTTAAAGCATTGAAGCAAAATACTGCTTGTGAGAATGTTAGCAATGGGGAAATGCGAATCCATGCGGTACCCGAGATTACAGTCTCGGTCTATGTCCTTGCCGGCTTCTCATCACATAGTTTACATCAAAGCGGACGTAAGTGACGGAAGTTACCGCGACAATAAAGTAATCCCAGACCGAGATTCTCCCACGTGTTAATAATGAAGGTGGCTAATTCGCACTTTTTCACTGTTTATTTTAGTTAATTGATAAAACTTTTGACCAACAAGCGGATTAGCAAGCTACATTTTTCAATTACGATAAAATCGTCACGGTGGGCCATATTAGCCTTGAAAATAATTAATATAATGCCGTTTGTATCTGCATTGTACCTTTCTTCATTAAGTCCTTCTTCGAGTGACATGTTTTAGGGTCTCAGGATAGTTGGGAAGGAATGCCCGGAAGCTGAAGCTTTATGAATGACTAAATCTCAGCATTCGCGTTATAACTCGGGACAAACTTGGAAATACTCCAGTAAAGATTGTCGCTCGTGGGAACCGATCCGGCGACCTTTTGAATTAGGGTCGCGTTTGCTATCAGTGAGTCACTGTTATCGGCCTTGTCCACAGTGTTAGATTACATGTTATTTTTAGATGTGTTTTGTAAAATAAACATCAAGAAATGTTTTTTCATGGAACAGGGGTCGCGACTAACCTTGCCCTCAAATGCTGACTATCATGGGTTCGAATCATATAGCAAGGATACTAACCAAGGGAACCCCTCGTAGCAAGTTGAGGAATGGAAAGAGTCATTAGTTTTAAGTTATTGTATTGTTTAGTATTTATTTAGACACATTTTTTCGAATTCAATTCAATTGTAGATCCGGTGGTTGTACAAATTAACAGTGAAAACGATTTTAGATGCTTATCTGAGTTTGACAATTCAAATTCTGTAACACATTGAAATGTGCATTTAGATGTCTTATTTTTCTCGTATAAGAGATACTGAAAATCATGGTATCTTTTTAAAACTAAATCATGCTTAGTTTACAGTTTAGTCCACGTGTATAGTTGATTTCGGTTTCTGACTTACATTGGTATAATATGAAACAGGATATTCAACTTTGGCCGTTACTTCAAATCATAATCTTGCTCAACATTTAATTAATTTGAATAGATGATCTAAATATAAGTGCGTAATAGTAGTCCACTTATGTTTTTATCACCACAGGTTCACTCCACATAATAAAGAGTAGCATCCATAATTAATTATCAGAAGTCGATGCCGATGCTACGTTCATGTTACCACTCTAATACTGAATAAAAAATAACCGTTTCTTTACTAATAACTTACGTCATTTAATTGATACAATTGCTCAATTTAGGCCTACGCGTTTGACGACTCTGCAGAGCTAACCTTCAAAGTACAAACTAAGGACCGATGTTTTTCGAACTAACACACGCGAGATTTGACCTAAGTAAATTGTATCCCGATGATGAAGCATATTCAAAAACAATTTAATTTCCAACAAATATTCTGTTTGCCTTGACCACAGCCTAGGTTCCAATTACTAAGCATCAATACCCGCACTTCAAAAGAGATATGTGTAGATAGAGCGAAGAAACGATTGAGTTTATTCAATAGAATATGTGCGGCACGAGTAGAATCACCGGGAAAAACAAAGCAAATGTTTACAATGAAAACATGAAAATGTAAAGAAATTTCCAAACGGCGGGAAAGATGGGCTAATTAATGTATATTGCCATTATTCATAACGACCTACGGCGAGGAAAGAAATACATTCGCATATTTTCCGATTCGTTAGGTATTACAAACATTGAGAGACCCGTCCGGGCCTGGCACAAATTAAAACATCATTTATTCGAGATAATTGTTTTATCGAATTGAGAATCTCAGATTTGAATTTTAGAATTTTCCAGACGGGGTTTACGTTGAGGGGTTGTGAGTGGGGGGGGGGGGGAGGGGGCCATCAGGCGTTTACCGTTCGTTCACAGGATATTCCAGAAGTCAAGCTTAACAACCCCATGCACAGTACATCAATATCAAAACTCTCACATCACAGTCTAAAACATACAATACACACGACGGAAAATAGACCCATGTGCAGGTCCCAAACGAAAAAACCAAACATGCTTTACCAAAAAAAATTGGCTGGACAAAAGTAATTTTTCCTTAAATGGACGTTGAAATAATGAGCAATACTCACGACATGGAAAGTGTTACATGAGTGAAATAAGTCGTAGCCAATACGTTTCAGAGTATTATTGCCACACCAAGCTGTATTTGGCGTTCGAGGTTCACGCATACAATCAAGTGGACCAACAATGAGACATTTATAATATATATTTAGCTAAGTTATATGAATACATTTTCGCTTTATGATAAGTAGAACCGATATTTAGTAGCAAATACAGTATAATAATATGTAGTACATAATTTAAAAAATAAAAATAAATATATTATTTATTGAATATTATTATTTACAAAAAAAAAAAATATATCATTTACTGAAGAAAATCACTGAAGGGAAGTTGATGGGAACAAGTAAAAAGATGGAAGGGGGGGGGGGGGGGACGGTAGAGGCAGATAGCGATTGTAATAAATACAACAGATAGCTCAAGGTATGCGTTGTATGATGGGTATGTAGAGATGAAAACACTGGAAGAAACGAGGAAGGAATAGAGATCTGTTTCAAACCAAATCACGGATTAATGACACACAAAAAATGTATAAAATCAGTTAAAAATGAGCAGAAAGAAACATTCATAGTTAGACTAGCTTTCATTTAAAAATTTTTAAACACGAGTTTCATAAATACCTAATTGTAGTGGATTACTTTAACAGTTATTTTAAGTTGTATGTGGCCGCTGGCATCGGTAAATGCAAATTTACTTGAAATAATCGCCCGCGCATACCTTATAATTGTGCAAAAACAACGACAGCAACATAAATATAGAAAATAATAATGATTGAAATATAAGATTTTGGAGACATTATGACACGTGTCGATACCTGTTTAATAATTAATTGAAGAGTTCGCTTTTGCATACTGGCTCCCGAGAATTCGGGGACTTGCTCTCAGAATCGTAGTATAGAACGGGGCTATCTCCAATATTACCATATCATATCAATATAATAATAATAATTATTATTATTATTATTATTATTATTATTATTATTATCATTATTATTATTGTTATTATTATTATTATAATGAAATATAAACGCAAGCAAAATGTTTGCCCACGCGTGGAACGTAAAGTACCGAACGAAAACCCCACCTACCAACAATGCCAGTCTTCAAACTCGAAAACATCTTTATGAATACATTTTCCATCAATAACGTAACAATTATCTGTCTGTAAATGGTGTATGAGCATTGTACGTAATGGTGGGGAGGGACAGAGTATACCGCAGGCTGCCTGCAACGTATTGGTATGCTATGCGCAGCCCACACTTACAAGCAGTGGCTACAATTATACCACTAACGAAAAAACGCAAAGAAATGTATTTCGTCAAGTAACCCCGCAGCGGTGAAGCCCGAAGACTCAACAAGGTGTTATTATGACCTATTATGATTATCATCATTATTATGTTTTTTTTTCTACACTCAACCAATTTGTAAATGATTTTATGGTGCTACTTGAATTTACGTCTAGGTGTTTTGAAAACGATTCTCTACACTCAGGTCTACCACACCGACATAGACGCGTACGATCGCAGGTGGGATTATTACCACTACACCGGAAATGAAGAACAGTTCAGTTCAGTCATAAATCAAAGGGGATTCCCATTAGGTAACAACGCGAGTTACACACATTTATGGAAAATATAATATCTGAACAAGAGTTTTTGCAAAGATTACGATTTCTAATGCAAGATAACGTCCTCAATGTGAAAGAGGTGTGATTATTACATCCAGGATCAGGATTCATAAAGATGCGTATAGCTCCCAAGTGTACCGTATTTGCTAATCAAAGCCTAGCAATCTGAATCATCGCTGGGTAACAGATTAAAAAATCAAACATTATAAGTCGTATTGTTGATTTTTACGACATTTTATCTCCTTAAGTTTGCAGAACGACATAGGTATGATTTATAGCACTAACGTTCGCTATGAGGGACAACTTCTGAGTTAGGCATCTTTGTGAATCCAGGCCCCAGTAGTGTGTGTGTATGTGTGTCTATGAGTGAATGTCTGTGTGTGAGTGTGAGTGTGAGTGTGGGAGTAAATGTATCTATCCGTGAGTGTCAGTGAATGAGTGTCCATGAGTGTTCGACTGTTCGTAATGTTTGTTTGTACGTGTGAGCATGTTTGATGTATACTGTTGAGTCTATTCGTCCACGACTCTGATCTCTCCAATATTCACACAACGTTTGAAACAGTGTAATTCCCTCAATACTACCAATTATATAGCGCATTCTAGCGATTGTTTTGGGGTAGCTAGTCCGTTTTGTACGGACAGGTTAAAAAATTCGTATATACACAATTATCGCCGATTTGAATTTTCCATACTAAGCATTCCGTGAGGATAAAGAAATGTTGAAACATTAGCACAGTTTTTCAACTCAAAGAATTAAATAGTGTCCATTCTTTGTATCCGAAAATAATTGCTACAATGAGTGATATGTAATTGTTAATATTGACGGAATTACAAATTACAAGTACACATTTATTTTTTATTTTTATTGAAACGTTGTAATTTCCTTCAGTCAACTTTCGTGAATATCGTCGAGACAAGACCAGGGATGACCAATAGCCTTAACATGAGCGTTAGTAAAATGAGCCCCATGGATACGACGAGCAATCTGATCAAGAATATTATATTGCAAATCGATAAAGTAAAGTGGGTTACTAGGATTAGGAGGAGGCTGCACACACGTCAGGGGGGGCAGATTCCTCCTACGAGGAGAACATGAAGCCGGAGAGTTAAGGGTGAGTCGGTGGCGCCCAAAGGTAAACAGGGGGAATAACTACGACGTAGGAGGGGAGAGTGCGCCTAATAGGGGAGAGCACACGACAAGTGCATGAGTGTAGGGAAGCAATGTGGCTACTCCTACCTATCAGGACATGACGTGACAGGAAGCTCAAGTGTGATGCAGGAAATTCTACACAAATTAAGTAATTTCGGAACATAGCTATTTTATTAGAATCAAAATAATGTCTACAACATATTATATCGGTCTATTTCGTCTCGTTTCAAACCCTCTCACGCTCAAGACAATTAACTGACGTCTATGCATTCTTTATTTGCATTAATTTTTGTTTCTTATGTGTTTATTGATTACATTAATATAGCTCTAGTTAATAGATAGATACAGGGTGAAATAATAAAATAATAATATAGGTTATAAATATCAATATCTAATAAGACACAAGTCATAACAATACAATAATTAAATGTTCACTAGTCAAAACATGGTTTACCTACTAATTCGGAATAACAGAAAAGTCTGCTGATTTTGAGTGGCAATATCCCAAAACAGAATCATAAAATACAAAAGATTTCAAATACTTTTACAAGACTGATTCACGCAAATATTTACATTTCGAAATTATATTGAGCCTAGTTCCCGCCAAAGAACCAATGTTGTTAAGTGACACATTCCGCACAATGATCGAAAAATCCCAATAGTGTTGAAGGTGTTCTAGTTCAAGTTGCAAGACATTTTATACGGAGTGGATTTAAGTTTTTTCTCCCAATTTTAATCGCCCAGCTGTTATCCAAATTTTACAGTATAATACGCGTTATGTGTTTTTAATCGCCTTCCCGTTTAGGACCAAGTTGTTTGATCAGATTAATTATAAGCCGGTGTTCTGGGGTTATGTGCCAAATATATTATAAACAGCTTACTTCGGCCGTTTAGATTTCAAGTTGAGAATTTCGTATACTTGATTAAATTATCCGGACACGAAGTTAACTATTTTGATAATAGTACTTGAAAAAAATTAGAAGATCAACCATGCTTTGTAAAATACTTCAAATTTTGTATGGAAATAATATTATGTATGAACGTGTCCAACGAATTACCTGTGTAAAAGGTAAGTAATTGTTTTCTATAATAACAAATAATTACGTTTAAAATAAATTAGCAGGCGCGTACGAACAGGGGGGGGGAATGATGGGGGACTATACCCCCCATGTTTACCCGTGACCCCCCTCCCCATATTTTTGTAGAATAAATGCTAAATTAATTTTTTTATAGGAAGGCTACATGATTGTTTTGAAAGATAAAATATACTTGAGAAAGTGCTCCTCTTCGTCTGCGCATACACACAACCACTACAACCACAGTCGTAGGCAGATAGTCTTCTTCCCTTCACATTACTGGAATGACTTCTTGCTTGCCAGTTATTTACTTATTTATTTATTTACATGTAAAGTGTGCCTCGAGTAGGTACAATACAATACCGAATGGAGTATTTTCATGTCACAATGCGAATACCGAGGTCGAGTTCTACGATTAGCCATGAATATACCTAAGTAGTCACCAGAAGAGGGAACTGTTGTGCACACTACAGCAGGAGTTCATACGAAAAATTATTATTGTGTTGGTACCTCTGCCAAGTCTATTGTCAAGACGTTGCTCGACATAAAATCAAGCTAGAATTATCTACCGATAGCGGTCACCCATGTCATTTCTGCAAACTTAACTTCAGTTCTGTGTCAACGCTGGACAGGTATAGGGATATGGAAATATCTTGATCAAATTTTATTTCGAAATCACATGTGGCCGTTGTTTTCATTGGGTTTTAAAAGTTGTCTGGACATTTACATTTCATTGAGTGTGTGTAAAATTCAATATTAATGAAGCTACATCTCTCGCATGATAATTCTTTTGGGAATCGGATGCTTTGCACGTCAAATGAATTCATCGCTGACCGCTACACGCTTAATCCCATGGATATCAAATATTGGATGTCTATATGTAGTTACTCCCAATGAAGAAATCCTAAAGCTCCCATCTCTTTTACATCCTTGACAAAACCAGTATTTATAAACTAATCCAGTCGGATATAAACGCGAAATCTTGATGGACAAGGGGAACTTATTTTGAATGAATTCATCAAGTTACTGGATTACTAGAATTTAAATATCCATAACCCTGACACGTCGAACACTAAATGAAGTAACATGCTGTGTTTGGACACGGTATCAGGCTAGGACGCAACTTTGTTTCATTGTATACCTGATGTTATTGGTAGAATGAGGGGAAAGGGGGGGGGGGGGGGGGGGGGAGGGGAAATTGATGTTTTCGCGCTCTTACATCCACAATCAAGGTAATTTAAACTACGTGAAATTAAAATTTGACGTTAGAAAAGATCTACTCTATACAAATCTGTTGGTCCACTTTGTAATTTTTATTAACATTTTCGGGTTCGTCCGTGTACTATAAAATCACATCAAAATGATCAATTAAATGTATTTATTTTTATTGGCATTTTTTCGGGATTACAACCGACTTTCTCAAAACCATTTTCTTTAAACGAAACAATAAAATTATATGAAATATATAAAATATAATAACAAAATTATTTTGAAAAACTGGGGTTAATCCCGACAAACATCAATTAAAAATAAAAGCATTTAATTTATAATCTTGTGAATTGTGATTATATAGACGGATTGAACCCAAAAATATTAAATAATACATCACAATTATATTATACATTGTTAACAGTCAGGACTCCACATGTGTTGGTCATCATACACCGGCGCACTACCACTGCAATAAGATACATCATTGTCGACAGGCGCCACCGTAATCTATGATAAGAAGAGCCAAGACAAGACGTCAGAATCCATCCTGTGATGTTAACCTATACGGCTCAACTTACGGTATGAACATCACGGACAACATTGTGAACATGCAGCAATTGTCGAGAAAGTTTCGGATAGGCCCATCTGTCGACTGGGGAAATGCCCTGGTAAGTCTGAGCAGATTTTGGACCATCCCCGTTAAAACCAATAAGAAAATGTCTTAGTTTTTCTTAAACTATAAAATAATTGAAGAAATGCTAAGAGAGACTGCTAATATTTGTTGTTATGGACTGCCCACCCAACTGATGTCCGCAGTTCCTTGGGGCGAATTAGTAATTTCACATTATACAGACAGGGGTACAGAAAGGTAATGGACTTTTTTTTTTGCTATTGTTATATTCGCTTGGCGGCTAATGTATCCGCTGGTGGCAAATATCCATTTTAATGGAATCTGCACTGGCTCATATGAGACGTAGAAACGAATTGTTTCACTTAGAAAATGAGTCATATTCTGGACAAAGGAATAATATATTCGGTAAGTTCTTTTAGACGGAGGGGGGGGGGAGGAGGATTGAAACAGGGCCGTTTTATTTTTAATTGCCGTGGCCGATTCCCCAATCCGTTCCTTCCCCGACCCACAATCGTCAACCCTGTTTTCTTGAGAAGGCTCTGTCTTAAGCCTTGGATTAGCTCATACGCTGAGAGCGTCGGTTTGTCAAGCCGGAGAACCGGGCTGGATTCACGGTTGGGACAAAGGTTTTGACATTTGATTTTAAATTAAATTCACAATAAAATATATATTGAGCCCATCTCATAACAACAGTGTGAGCGTACTATAAATATTTTGGTTTCCATGGATCACTAAATGGGGAGGGGGTCAATGTTTCCCCTTCGTGGTTCTGTTCTGCACTGTAACAATGGCTCGAAAGACAATATTTATTGTGTTGTATTCCTATTTGCTTAGATTCTATGTCACGAATATAGATATTCGAATAGCTTTTTAATTAAATATCAATCATGCTTTATAGTAAAGCATTCAAGTTGACTTGGAAGAAGAAAACCTTGCGTCTACATCTGCAATCGATGCCGTAACTCTAGATCGTGACCCACCGTGTAGCCAACCACCGTGCAGTGGCGGACGATGGCGCCCCGGGCTGGAGGGCGCGTGGCCCACCTACAATTTCCCGACAATAACCGAGGTATTAGTCTTGAGTCACGACAAACTCCAGGTGGAATGATAAAATATTCTCTCCTTGTCTTAAACGCGTCCGGATCTCTCTTGTGTCCGTAGCAGCGCGTGCCGTGTGTCGTGTGCCGTGTGCCGTGTGCCGTGTGCCGTGCCGTGTGTCGTGTGCCGTGTGCCGTGTGCCGTGTGCCGTGTGCCGTGTGCCGTGTGTCGTGTGCCGTGACCGTGTGTCGTGTGCCGTGTGCCGTGTGCCGTGTGCCGTGTGCCGTGTGCCGTGTGCCGTGTGCCGTGTGCCGTGTGCCGTGTGCCGTGTGCCGTGTGCCGTGTGCCGTGTGCCGTGTGCCGTGTGCCGTGTGCCGTGTGCCGTGTGCCGTGTGCCGTGTGTGTCGTGTGCCGTGTGCCGTGTGCCGTGTGCCGTGTGCCGTGTGTCGTGTGTCGTGTGCCGTGTGCCGTGTGCCGTGTGCCGTGTGCCGTGTGCCGTGTGTCGTGTGTCGTGTGCCGTGTGTCGTGTGTCGTGTGCCGTGTGCCGTGTGCCGTGTGCCGTGTGCCGTGTGCCGTGTGCCGTGTGCCGTGTGCCGTATGCCGTGTGCCGTGTGTACATGTACAATACATAATACAAGTGGGGGTGACGTGTCTCCGAACTGTTGCACAGACTGTACCAAGATATAAACCCCTTTAAAACCACCGTGGACAAAATACCATTTTGTACGTTGACTTTCTTGTTTGATTGATGAAGTACAAATCTGTCTGTAATTCCCTTGTATTATAATTGTGGCACGTTCGTGTTATAATGTGACTAATGTACATTATTATAAATCAATTTAAATTTCAAGTTTCCAAAAGTTCCGATAAGTTTGTTCAATAAGTGACGGCTTGCATGGGCAGGACGGCTGGACGGGTATAGCGCCACATACAATAGCCAGACTAGAAGATTGTTGGTAGACTAATGATTTCATTCTAGGGAGTGACTTTGATAGTTTGATTTACAGATAGAGTTGCAAGGGTAATTATTTTGAACACAAATAAAATAGATTGCTAGATATGTTCTAAAATAAATTTTAGCAGAAGTATTGTACATGCTTACTTTACTTGACAAAATATGGCATTTGTATCTGAAAATAAACGTTCAGTATTTTTTTTTAAGTATTGCTATATTTCCTTGTTTAAATTCTTTTGTTTTAATTTAATTAACTATTCTCTCGGCTAACAAATAACAACTCACTGCTGCATCAATGCTATAGAACAGTGTTTCTTTTCAAGTCTACAATTTTAACCAGTTATGATTTCTTCAAAATGCAGGCAGGCCAGTTAAGCAAACAAGGGTTGTATACTTTCATCGTTTACCGGTACGAATATTCAACTAAAATGAATATCGTTTTTCCCATCTGAAATATTCGGTCTGTTAAATTCCCTCTTCACCTACTTAGGTGAAGCGAGCGAAGTATGCATACGTACGTCTGTGTTTTTACAGTAAACCTAGGAATAAACAATACGAATCAGAGACCGTAAATGATTTGAATTGAGTTTTGACCGGCGGGGGAATATTCCTGTCTATTATCGTATCGCGGAGCTTTCGTTTCACCTTCGGTGTATTTATACAAAACAAACACAATTTATTAGAAAGTAATCAAAATGAATATGTTTCGGTTCTTCGGTGGTTTGTCGGTAAACGAGAGGGGTAATGTAAGGAGGCTGTGTACCTGCCCTGCGATATAGCCCTACACGTTTCTGACCATTAAAACAACATTTTATGTTTTAAAACTGATCAAGGAAGAAATCAAGATGGCATCCCCAAAATATCTAATAGAAAGATTCTATGCTTCAGCAAATAAATAAAATAAATTTATTTTTGTTTACCCACTCAGTTACAAGAACTGATACTAAGTGGGGGATGTTTACAAAATTTATTTTGTGCTTCATGACTGTGGCGGCTCCAAAGTCATCGTTTACAAAATTTGTCAGTATTTTATTATATTAAAGTCAATTTAGAAAGTTTAAACCCCCAGCCCGAACCGAGAGTTGAAACCTGGACCATCAGGAATAAACCCCCAGGACCAACGAGTAACACAATAATTATTATTACTACTTGCGTTTTTAACGTTTATCTTAGTGTAAATAGTTGGTGTTAGTCACGTTTCTTTACCTAAAAGTAATATGTAGATCATTTATCAGAACCTTAAACGCAATATGAATTTTGAATCAAATATTTCAGTTTATATGATACTAATTTCAATTTACCGTCATGATAATGACAGGTTAAAAACACTGAAATATGACATATTTGGGGAACAAGCTCAAGTTACTCGATCCCCCCCCTCCCCCAAAACTACCAAACTGTATGACAAGATTTTAGCCACTCGATAAGTGGACCAATGGGTTGATTGGTCCTTCTAGAGTAGTGTTGCGTTATCCGTCACCAGTATTTTCCTCTTCATTTTCCTCTTTGCAGCATTTAGGCCTCACCGTTTTTATCGCATTTATGTTTAGAGATTTCTTAGAAACTTTTCTTACCGATTTAAAATAGTAGTTACTTGAAAGGTACAAGGGTTCCACTATTGCGTGCCTTTAAAGACCAATAATTGGTCTGATCACATAAATAGAGCAGGTAAAACCTTGAAGGTAGATCTCAAAACGAAAATGTTCTTCACTAATTACTGCTACCTATGCATGTGTCCGAAACAGACAGAAGTATTAATTATTGTTGCACTAGAATCGCTCTTACTAAGACATTTCAATCATTTTCGGCTAATCAAAACTCTCAACGATAACAGATGCCTTCCAGGCAATCATGCTTAGATTTTGCTTTCTAATTTCTGGGCCAAATCAATGATTTTTTTGAGAAATAATCACTTGTGGGTCATAGAAACACGTTTCGAATATACAAAGTGAAACGCAGTGATGGCGTTAGTAAAAATGAATACATTTCTTAGGTAGGACGCTTTCTGCAGGGTGAACACCTGCATTTCTAGTGGGCGGCTTGACAAACTGGTATGTTAGGGTGTACATGGATATTTTACTTTTCTTTCTTATACCGCAATAAGCCCCCACATTTGTTTTATGAACGAGGTAAGCATTGGAAAAATCTTTCTTCATTATTATCAGTGGTGGAAATCGAATCTTCAACATTGCGCCTAGTGAAATCTGCCTGATGCAGCAAAATACTTTGTAGGGTCGGCAAACTCGTCACATTTTCTCTTCACTAGTCTGAAAAACTCTCTGAATGGATCAGGCGAAAAACAGCCAACAAATTTTTCTATACATTTTGACCCTATATTCGATGGCCAAAAAATAAAATAGCATAACTAAAAAATAAATAATGCAACTCGGTTCATTATTTAAGGTGGGTTTATCAGTGGCGGAGACAGGGAGGCTGAGGGGGCTGCAGCCCTCCACAAAATGTCGGCTTTAATGATTGTCTAGTATGAATGCAATATTCATGAAACTAACTGCTAGATACGATGTGTTGAAGTCAGTAATTTTTTGTGTATTGCTTATCGGGCAATGAAACCAAATGCCAGTACAGGCAGTACTATTCTTAACAAAACTTAAAAAATTACCCCATTCAGCAGGCAAGATATTGTACTTATCTAAACCACAGAGCAAAATTTGTGTTGCCTGATTACATTGATGCGTTATCAATGTAATCAAAACAATTGACGCATTGAGCGTACAGCCAGTGTCCTGAGTCCTGACTATAAATTTATCCGCCCTCTCACCAAAATACATTCCTTACTAAATATGTCACTGATGCACATTCTTATTATGACACCGCAACAAAAATAATGCCAATACAGCGATTGTGTACGAAGGATTTTGCCTTTTTATGCCAAGTTATTCGTTGTGTCTGTGATTAAGACTGAAAGGAACTTCACTCTAACAAGCCGGCGACTCTCAGTACAAAGAAGCCATGCATAATGAAAGCAAAGACTATGAAGCGAAAGATGTCTCTGTTTATTGCCTTCAACTCATGAGGTGGAGGGTTAGTCCCAGCATTTAAACGGCTGGAAATAATAGTTTTCTAGTAGGATTTCAAAAATTCTGCAATCAGATCTAAAAAGCGAGTCCGCTGTGCAAATGTGTATGGATTCTGTCACACATAATATGTCTACCGTTACTATTACAATCTTATGTTATTTGGATAAATATACCCATTATTATATAGAGCCATATTGTCTATACTATTTGACGTATACTGTCCTAATTTTGGTTCATATTTCAACCATTTTAACATTAAAATCTCGACGAAACACGAAATACAATTACATATATTTTGTCACCATAAAAACGAATTTCATGTTAGACAAATGCAATAACGAAAGTTCGCTCGGACACAGCATCAAAGACAGCAGAATACGACCTAAGACGTAGCTACAAAGCACTGGAATGTTTAGGCGAGAATCTTCTATAGATACGCGCGGAATATTGGGAAAAATATAAACAGGGTATTCGAACAATCAAGCTCGATCGAATCTACGGAATTTAAAACGGAGATTCAAAGCATAAAACGCGGTGGATCGCGATATTCATCGGTTAAGTCATATTTCAAGACTGCTGTACTATATAGAAACAGAGTAAAACACAGATTATGTATTTCTATACCGATGAATGCTAAATATTTATAATATTGCAATCAGTTATATTGTCATGACACAAAATAACAATTCTGTTCTCCGTATTCAGCATGTGCACTATTGTTGTTACTTTTGCGTTGTGGGAAACATTAATTTCGTACGGTTTTATAAATCTGTGAAAAACGTACAAATTGGCTCCCAAAGAAGATTAAATCCAACATGTAAAAATGTAGAATACGTTATAGTAAGGTAGTATTAAAATTGGTGTCCCTTCTATAAAATAATTGTGGTTCACTGAAGTGTAGCATTTAGTTTAACGCATGTTTCAAAAGTGCCTCGTTATTGTAGGCAAGTCCATAACGAAAATACTTTACTTGGTGTCCTTTTGTGATCAATTAGAGTTTGTGTAGTTTATGCCACAAAAACAAGTGTTGATTAGAAAAATAATCTTCGGTTTTCTAGACTACCTGCACATATAGATACGTTCTCCCAGCGACGACGACAATGCTATGGTGGTGTAACGTGTTGACAATGTGCGTCTACCGAAAACAACTTAGCTGCGTTTCGATAGCTGGTGAGTTGCCAAAAGGGAAGCAAAGCTGGAGGTAATAAATACTATTCGGTACACGGACGTCTTGCGTCAAATTCGCATCGAACACAAAATAGGGCTTTCGTCCTCCATTAAAAATTTTATCCTCAAGGAGTATTTTTAAATTTTATTATAACATGGTCAACAATCTTAAATTTCAATATTACGTTTCATTCACCCATATAAAAGGTATCAAAAATTAAAAAACAAAACAATTTTCTTTCACAATCAAAGTCAAAAGTCAAAACGATCAACGAAGTTTAATAATGATTTTGCCGATAATTACGGAATAGTTTTAGATAATTCCCTTCAAAGTTTTGAGGATAATCAATACTCAGAAATAATGTGAAAGAGGCTAGGAAGCAAAATGTATGAAGACAGATGAGGATATGAGGGGTTTAGGAAAGTGTCAAGTAACCCACTGCATTGTGACACAACCAACGCTATAAAATCTGGAGAAACAATTGACGGTTTTCACATTGGGTGAGAACAAATTCGTTTATAATGATAGATATTACATATTTCTTAAGATTGTAAATGTATTTTAAGTTAGGTAACGTTCTTTTTATTGTTTCGGCTCGTTCAGTGAACGAACAATATTACTAAATCGTAGACTGCGCGCAGGACATCTCCCCCGTAGAAATGTCTACTCGAAAAAAGTGTCTGGAAGTAGCACAATTGTCAAACGGGTCGATTTTCATACGTTCAACTCAAATAACATTTCCTCGCTTGGTAGGTGCGCATATTTAATTTTATTTGTGACTCGACATTAACTTATTTTGAATGTTTATTTGATTCGCCATATTGAACAAGAAACATTGTATTTTTCGTAATAATTTCAAACATTTTATAACGGGTCGTGAATGCAAGACGATTATAACAGTTAGTATAGAATAGGAATAATATCACGGGACTAAGCTGCAATTTTTGAAAATTAGTAACTAACGGGTTAAGAGATTTTGTCCTTCATAATGACAGTTTTCGGCACAGGAAACACATTTCAAAGTAATACGGAACAGGACATCAATTCGCCATTTTGAAATTTAAAAAATTATACTGTTAGCTAATTATCCATACAGTAACACGGCATGCAAAGATCATATTATTAGAATATAATATGTTACGTGGGTAAAGACGGCCGTAGATTACACTGAAATCCCGTCGGGACTGCTTTGCAAATATCATGAATGCGACATACATTAACCTTTATTCGCCTATTATTGTGCACATTAGACGTTTAACTCAATAAATGCATCATGTTCTATTTATGTGTATTGTTGTATTGATTTTAAACGTTATGGTTGCAAAGCGACACGAATACACGTTGCGTGTCACTGCTCAGCCTTCAACGTTACCTAATGACAGTTATGTTTCTGTACAGGGAACAAATACGGTATTCTTTATGAATATAACTATAACAATGCAGTAATATTTATCAACATGTGTATCTGTTACATTATTATATGTAAAATTATATATGGATTACATTGTTGTTTATTATAAGGCTAAGAATTATTACAGCATTATTTGTAAATGTTACATCAATTTAAGGTATTCTTTTTAATATGCTTATCAATACAGCATTGTTAGTAAATAGTAGGCTACTAACAATACACCTTTCTTTGTAACGCCGTTATTTTTTAAATCCGGCTTTCACGGGCGCTATCAGTTTTCAATACTATTTGCAATTACAGCATCCTTTGTAATGTGACTAGCCATGAGAATGTATTTTGATTACCAATTGCATTAGAAACAATTTTTAAGGCATACTATCTTCTTTGTAAGTAATCGGTAACCAAGAAAATTAAATCTTATAGAAAAAGTTTCCTACAAATACCAAACAGAAGTAATTTTTACTCTAAAATGAGCTATTAAACCAGGTAATTCGCGGAGTACACTACTCATTCCACATAGGCTAGCATACTCAATTGTTTTTAAATATGTCAGATAATAATCTTCGGCAAATCTACTAAATATTACCTATAGCTACATATTATACCCAAAATATTAAAATTTCTCCCGATTCCAACCACAAAATACTTTGTGTTGCTTCTGCATTGAACTAAGTCACATTTACCTTCAAGCTACTAACGCGATTAAGAAAGATAATTGCACGAGTCCTTAGGCGTTGTTATGTATATACATTCTCTCTACGTATTGGTGTCTAAATACATCTAAAACCATCCGTAATAAAATCTCAATGACAATAAAACTACCGAGTACATAAACACATCACGCCAATAATTGCTCATCACTAAACGATGAATAATTTCAATTCTCTTGACGTAATTTCCTTGATGGCTAAACCCCCCCTTTCATGCGCATCGCATCACATTTAGTCAGGTGCCAAACAGCTAGGCTAGCAAGCATAATCTTACCTAGAGCTATATAGCTTGGTTGGTAGTTTTAAATGCGACCTAATTATGTCTGTTCGTTGAAATGTTTTTGAGAATACATCACTACCACATCACGCAATGTTACATGATTGTACCCTCGCACACACTCACACACTCGCAGGCGTCTGATCTGATAGAGCTGACCAACAAATGACGGCTCTTGCATGGCTTAATGTAGCCATGCACTGGCTAGACATTTTTATCTTAAATCATCTTTTATAAATTGGCTTAAGCTTTGTTGGTTGCTTCGAAAGTTGACCTTCTCAATATATAAAATAGTTTTGAGGACTATGAGTGTAGTGTTTCACGTTGTGGTGTAGTGTGTTCAAATCTTTATTCGGTGGACGTTTATGGACACGGACGAAAAAGGATTGGAATTATATAAGAGCTTAAGCGGTCTGAAGTGATGCAAGAAAGGTATTTTAGTTTCTTCGTGGACTGAATCTACATTATTTATTATATTTCGAACATTAAAACTATGAACGCTTACTCGAACATGCTTTAGTTGGTTTTGATAAACAGCTAAAGAAATAATTATTGAAAATTTATGAAATATGATATATTTATGAAATAAATACAAATATATAGATTTCCAAAAATGATATTGAAAACACAAAATGTTTTTGGTTTGAGGAAATCTTGCCCAGTAAATGTGTATTTGAACAAATTACAAACAATGGGGCATTGTAAACGAGATTATAACCAAAAAAATTAGTTTCTTCGAATATATAGTTAAGTTTCAACTTTTACATAGTACGTCCAAAGTACGTTTATAGAAGTAATGAACAATTTTGAGTTTTCGCAAACGTAGATGCAAACTTAATAGAGGTAACCAATAGATTATAAATTGATTGAAGAATAATCATGGTGTTTGGAACTATTCCTCCAAAGTCATGTTCCAACTTTCGTGGACAATCTAGGCGAAACAAAACAATATTGCATTACACTATTACAACCAATAAATAAATTAACTCAAAGTGCATGACTACGTTTTTAAGATCATAACCATCACAACAAATATCACATATTAGTCCCATGTTCACTATTACAGGATTTTTCTTTCCGTATCGATTATAGAGAGAACTTGACAAAATATAAACCGTCCCGACGTACTTTTCAACATGCCGTAGTTGGTAATGCTACCTGTCATACGCGTTATCTTGTTATAGCATATCGCGGTGTATAGTTTGTAGTGCATACACTGTCAATACTTATACTACATAGTAGTGTTATAGTGATCCCGTGAAATGTTAAACTTGCAACTAAGAAATGTTTGAAGAAAAGATTTTCAATAATAAAATTAATCTCAATAAAATGCTAATCACATAATAATTACAGTACATAAACATGTACTTTTAGTAACGTGTAGTATTAGCTTACTCTTCTGAACTACTTCCCTGTATGCTCGAAATTAATTGTACGATTAAGTTAATCTAGCGTGCGAGTTTTTACTTTTCGTGTGGTTACATTTGCGTGAATTGAAAATACTACTTTATTTCTTTGATATAAGGACAATCAGTGCAATGTGAAAATGGCGTATCAGGTGTTTGTGTACGTTTCAATAAGTTTTAACTAGAGCTACATCATGTTCTTGTTATATTCAGTTACAAATTATAAGATATTATTTAAAAAAAAAACACGTTGAATATTTGATTCAGCGTTCTAGAGCTTTTGAAAACACAGTAATTTTAAGAAGGAAACCGTTTAAATCGACATTTAGGTATTACTCAATAGTTTTCCGTTTAGATAACTATAATTACAAGTGATACTTCAAAACGTTGTTGTTTCGAATCTCCACACCGGCAATCCTGACTTATACTTCGTACCACAGTAATTGTTGAGATGAATTCCATGACTTGAGTATCTAAATTAGCCATGCGACATTATTTTGCAACTATCAAAACTACTCGCCTAATTAGGCTCCTAGATACAAGCGTGCAGGCATTTCGTACGGAAATTGTAATTTAATAATATCAGTATTCTTATTTCGCTACCTAAAACCGATGTAAATTCCAAACCGGACACGGCAGTTTCTACACAGCTCAAATTTTAAAATTCATCGCCAAACTATAAATCAACCCGGCTATCTCATTGATTTGCCGTTAAACAAATTCGCCAAGATCGAATAAAATACATGTATTAAGTGCACATTTCACCTGCCCCTTCGCGGCGTTCAATGCAAGCCGACTTAGAGACTTAACAGTTCAATGCCAGTGAGAACACAATTTTATGACCATAATTCGATAATATATTGCCCATTTCGGCAGCTGCTGCACAGGTACGTCAATTATACCGGGGAACAGTTCATAATAAAGATATTAAGATTTAACTGTACTTGGAAATATTATGGCTATTGGATTCAGGACAACTTGGCTATCTATAGGTTCGTACTACAACGAGTATAATTTCGTAGCGAAAGATTCATAAATACTACTACTGTCGAGATGTCAATTTAGTCGAAGGAAGATTAAACAGAGATATTTGGATATTTGGGGCCGCGTAACTTTCAGATATAACTAGCTTCAATTTAAGATAGCAACAGAGATTATGACAAAACCGCTGTGAATCTTGTATCTAATTGAATATTCTAAATTGCTAAAAAAAATCTCAAGACAGTCGTGAACACCATTTCGTTATATCGTTCGAGAAACAGTAAGTTTCACAACACATTTGCGTATTGCTCGTCACTTCGAGAGTCAACTGACTGTTTTATTAGCACATTGACATAAGTCTCGTCTCGTCTCTAAAGCGACTGTCAACAGTCAAACTGACAGTTTTTATATGCAGCGAAACTCTCTGAATGGTTATCTTCCTTGTGACGGTAACCACACTGTTAAGCTGACAACTTTTATCGATATAGACATAAATTACTCTTTCTCCTTCACCATTGCTTGGTTCATAAATCAGCTATCTTAAGCGGTCCCGTCGCTTCTTTGGCTGTGTAGGGAATGAACGTCGGTTTGAGAAATTTTGTAATGTGCACGAATCAGTGGCTTATCCACTACTGGGAGGTCAATTAACTACATGACTCTCTCCTCTTCCTCGCAAAAAAACCATAAGATATAAGAGCGCGAAGGGACGAACGTAGAATCGCCAAATTCACTCCATGCGTTTGGTAGTAATACATTTCATGGACAGTTTAGAGAATGAGCATTGTTTCAGAATATTTGGAATAGGCCTACTTCTAAAGCACAAATTTCTCTATGGTGGGTTCTGTTTTTGTTTTGAATTACAGAAGCTTCTCGTCAAATCCTTGTAGAAAAGTTGTTTAACACTACAGTTCCGTTTATTTCTGGTGATTCCAAATATTCTAATTGTGCTTAAGAAAATAATTTTGACTTAGTTTGAAAGTAGAGGAGATGTAGTAAACAAAATACCCATAAGGTTCTATAAATCTTCACTTTGAATTGAATGTTTAAGAAGGTTAGTACACAAAAATGTAACCATTTCGAAGTCAAAGATACAGTTAATTTATTGTCGTTACTTCCTAGGTTAATAGTATGTGAATGTCAAACGTTTCTAGCCATCGCTAGATGGGACCCGCGGCGGCTTGGGTCCTGGTCCCAGATTCCTTAGCCGTACAAAATACTGAATCAATCCCATTTTATCAATTTGTGGATACTTGACTGGTTTGTGAAAACTATAAAATAGTTGATACAGTCCAGATAAGAACCATCGTATGCTCGCTAAACATTTATCAGACGGTTTACTTAAATTATCAAACACAAGTTGACGACGCTATATAAATTATATAACAAATCGGCGTTTGTTGACGTAAAACCCTCCGTTATGAAACATAATGTTACAGAATTCATACTAAGTTACCGAACTGTGATTCGATAGCCAGAGAAGAAGTTGACGCTGTCTGTTCAACATACAGTTTTAACCTACGGACCGAATTCCCTCACCAATATATAAAGAATTTAAAGTCGTCCCGAAAATCTTGCAGAGATTTACGAGCCTGGTTATTAAACCTCAGATGATATATTTAATAATAAATAAACACACCTGATTATATAATAGACGGAATCCGGTATTGAAAACTGATTTTCCATTCCTTTATACCGTATTATGTATCACAATTGACAAAACTTTATATAAAAATGACCATAAAAAGTGCTGTTTTTCGGTGTACATACACTCGCATATTATACATATATTGTTCGGTGCCAATAATCGTTGTTGTCCAGCATGCGATATAGCCGTCTGTATGTTGACAACGTGCAACTTAATTTGTACTAGTAATAATAGCTTCCTGTATGTATGTGTGTGTATATGTAGTTATAACTTTGATAGCTTTTCAGCTTATTGTTTATTTTTGAAACTGCTTTTATACCGTCACCCGTTGCCTTGAAATGCTAAAATGAAAGCAAACGACTCATATATACTCATATTGCGCTTTTATGAATGCACAAGATACTGAAATCGCATGAATTTGTCTACATGTTCAACATATTGAAGGATTATGTAACTTGTTGGCGTTCATTGTATAGTTATTAATCAATTATTTATAGGGAATAATGTTCATGGACATAGCGTGTACAAAGTTTGATAATTACACACCAAATCCAGGTTACACGAGTATAGAAATATAACTTTGCCGCAATAACATTATAAATAGTTGGATTTAAAATCGCAGCCAATAAAAATACATTCCCGACGCAATCGGATATTTAATGTGCTGATTGTATTAATTAATCTTTACAAGAGATGTTTTAACGCAAATAAGGAATGATTAGAAGAATAGTTAAGTTCCATTAGTTCCCTTGTTAGTTTAGTTATAAGAATAACAGGTTTGAATTGAAGCTTTCTCTGTCTTGATTCAGATATCGTAATCTAATGCCGAATTACTTAGCGACTCGATTATGAAGTTATAAAGCGACGACAATACCACCTTGCTAACAAATAAGATTTAAGAGCAAATAATATGGCACCGTCATAGGTAATTATGTATATATCGTTCAGTCATAGAGTCTCTTATTTCAGAACTTTGTTTAAAACGCTAAATATATTATTACCACCGGAAGTAAAAGATCTATCGAAATAAACAATGCTATACTTATTGTATAAGTCATAACAATTAACTGCATTTATTTTGGACAGCCGATATTTGAACGAAACTCGAGTTTTCGTTCACTGAAATTTGAGAAAATGTGTTTCTTTTACAAGAGCTCGGGTTTCAATAATTGCAGCAACAATGGGCTAGCACTGAATGCACGAAACTGCGGGGCCGCCCCGTGCGCATATTTAACTTGGGCATTCGTGTTATTATATCACATTACCTTACGTATAATTATATCGCTCAGAAATTAAGAAAGTCCACGGCATTGTTGAGCTTACCCTTGCAAAAAAAATGTGTGGTATTCTTAAGGTCATTTGCGTAGAGGCTTTACAAGTATTTCCTTAGTTCTAGGCGTGTTTAGTAATTAACGACCAGTAGTCTATAGCTTAGGCTTAGGTCACTTCAAATAAACTAGTTTTCTGAGTTGTAGCTTGTTTGTCACTAAATATTCGAGGAGCATTCCCGCACGGTGTATTGGCGACGTAAAACTGTGGTTTTCTCGACTAGCAAGATAGTGACACTTACCTTAGTTTGTGCTGCGTAGTCCAGTGCTAACATGCAGTCGTTGTAACCATTCTCTGTCTTGATGGTGGTGCTCATAGGGTTTCCAGGGGCGCAGAACTGGCCCACGCTTTCGCGGTACCAAGGATACATTGCGAAAATAGCCTATCTCACAGTCACAACAACAGCTTCGATCTATTAGAATCACAATTCTGTTTTAGAAACTAAATTCTATTAATTAAACACGACACTTTCGATACATGATTATTATCTTGATGTGTTACGGGTCACAATACGAAGATACACAACACTATTTCAATCAGTCCTTGAATGAAACACACAACACTGATGTTTTACACCGCGACAATATCCAATTCCTTCGTAATTTACCGGTAACAACGTGAATAAATACCGACACTAACGATCACACACAGTTTTCTTGTCCTTCCATGGTTTTCGTATTATTAATGTTTTTTGTTCATGACAGTAGGCCTATTATTGGCCGGGTCTATGCGATGTCTGCCGCAAGCATTGTTGCAGTTGTCACGTGTTCACAAACAAACTAGCGCACACAGTTTTCCGGTAGAACTTCCACTGATGATATTGTATCTTTCGGCAGAAATGTTAAACACAATAATAACCAAGCGCTTCGTTTTTAATATTCTGAATTAAAATCACACGACTGTCTTATTATTTCATTCAAGAATGACTGCGGCATGGAAATCTGTTCCAACACAGTTTTTTACGCACAGTTTTTTTTTAACCACCGGAGAGGTCTCAGCCATGCGCAGAACGTGGTAATTATTTTTTATTGCGCACAAAAACACACAATTTTCATTCAACTTCACTGTTTTTTTTTTCTTCGTGCACTTAAACACCTCGGAACGGTTTCCAAGTGACCCGACCCCCGCAAGTGATCCAATAAAAAACCGTGTAAAAGTCTTCAATGAAACTTCAAGGCTCACAGGCGTTCAGACTCGTAAAAAATGACTCCCGTCTACGGAACACGTTTTTACACACGCATGCAGACTCTCTTGATATTCTTGTAAATCGCCGGTGGTTCGATGACGCAGACGAGAGAGAACCGAAGAGTGTCTCGTGGTCGAGCCAGAGATCCAGCGTGGTGGTTGAAGGCGTTTTGTTTTCCACTCCGTCCACGTTGATCATCAGATACGAACGAATGGAACAAATTTCAAATATAAACAGAAGAGCGCGAGTTGGTTTACGCCGTGCTTAGTTCAGTCGCGTAACACTGCTTCGGGACCGCTCGGTACTCTTCGCGCCGCCCCGCCGATTGGCTCCTCCCACTGCTACTGAAAACAAAGGGAAAGGGTAATACTATTAGAAATAAAGACTACTTTTCAACAAACACATTTTAGGCCTCAATCTGCTCTGTTACGTGAGTTATGATATTCTCACTCACTCAGCTCATACAATCGTACGAATATTTCGATAGATCGTCTTCAATATACAAAATCCACATTCTCAAGATAAAATTTCCATTACAAACATTTGAAAACAATGAACCCACGAAAAATGCATTATCAACGGGGTTGTGGGGTTTTTACTTTTTAGTCATCAAAGTGATAAATGGAGTCACATGCCACATGCCTGAGCATGGGACTGGCATACCTACTACAGCCGGCTGACCGCTACTGTCGGCATTCAACAATACAACGCCACTCAAAATACGGCCGATTATCTTTTCGCAAACGATTTCAACTATTAACCCGGTCCCATAAAAGTCATTATCTAATACCTTGCATTAAATCTATTTTTCTCTCGGAGACAAGACAAAACCGTAAATACATCCACCACCGTCTGTGACTTGAAATAAATAAATGAATTCATTCGTAATTATTGTCTTCCCACTCAGTTACAATTTAAAGAACTGATTTTCAGTGAATGACATTTAATATTTGTACCTTATATTTATTAATTGCTTCGTTGCCAGCAGCAGCTCCGAAGTCAATCATCATTTCCAAAGTTGAGCAACAAAGCCCGGAGCGGGAGTCGAACCTAGGACCAGCTGCATTCGAAGCACGAACATTAACCCGCTAGACCAATGAGCCACACAAAACCGATCATTTTCACGCAACAAGGGTATGCGCGACGATTGGTCCACACTGTTAGACAATTATTGGCTCACGAAGACCCAACTGTGGACTGTGCATGTCCTCACAGTACAACAAACCGACCATATCTACCATGGCCACTTCGTCACCAAATAACATCAACAATAATAATAGGTGAACCCCTTTAACATACATGACTAATTTATGATAGTAACTATTACGTTAAATAAGGTGCAAACATGGAAATACTTAACATACTTCCCTACAACGCATTATTCCTGGTTTTGACAGTGATTATAAATCGTGCACCCAATAAAATAATAATGTTTTGTAAGAGTGCTTGCGGTAGGGTGCACTCTTTACCTTCTTCAAACAAATTATAGACTCACGGAGAGGGAATGTCTATGGGACTTCATCCGTGTATGACTGAGTAAAACCTTTGTATGACCTTCAGTCAGGATTGCACGTGTGTGGAATCGAACCCGATACCTAGAGAATAAGTCTCGAATGATACCACGGAGCTAAGTCTGCCGATCTAGCCGAGATGTTGATGAGTGGTTCGCGATATGTTTGCGATCCCCCGGATATGAATGTGAATAATCATTAGAATCCTCCCCTCCTCCGCTGTTAATGTCACCATGCACGATAACTCGTTTAAATAAATGAGTAATCCTTAAAACAATGGATAACAGTTGAATATGAGGCTAATGTCTGTGGTCGGTTCCCCAGCCCAACGAGAACTTACCGACAAAAAACGATGGGATTGAAAAAGCAATTTGTTCGGTGTCACCTTAATGCGCGGGTCCATTTAAGACTTACTAGAAGTCCGATCTTCCCACTGGAAGCTAAGTAGCATGATGCTAAGACTTTGTATATGTTGCCGACTTCAAATTTAGTCTAGAAAATGTATAAATACCACTTTAAAAAATGTAAGGACCAATTTTACATTTAGTGACATTTCATGTAGAAAGGAATTATTGCATGCCTATCATAATTCTAACAAAATTAGTTTTATTTCCGTTTTAGTCAATACTAGACCAATTAGACACAGAAAAAACTTAAGATTTTAAAGCGAATTTCAAACTCGAATGATATAGCGAATGCAAATATCCAATAGTACTCACGGGATGCGTCTTAGCAAGCATAGGACAACCTGTACGTATCCATATAGGTAATTACCATAATTACTCCATACACCGTTCTACTTTAAATTTATTTTTCCTAGAATCAGTAATCGAGTGTTTGAGAGAGCTGAGGTGTTGTGCCAATCCCAAGGCCCATGATGCATGCTACGGTCTAGGCCTATAGGCTCCCGGTCATTTCTACCAGCTCATCACGAAGCTCTTGCGTTGATCATCAGCGGCGATTCGGAAGTACCAACAGATTTACAGACGGGGAAAAAAAACAACGACTGCATAGTGTATAATTACGAACATTTTCGTAACCCTTCAATTTTCAGGTTAATCTGCAGGAGCCCTAAGGTGGATCGCTTAGATGTGAATGAAAGTATGATTCCTACCAGCATAGCCGCATTATTTTTGATGAATTATGAACATGCATACAAAATACAAGTTGATAGTACCTCTTTAATTGGTCGGTAACATGGAGAATGTGATGACCTTAGAGGGATTGTTGACCGGTCGCGTGGTAATGCTGAAGGCTTTCTGCGGTTCAATCTTAACCTAACAGCTGACTCTTAGTGCTGACACATCAATACCACCAACAAACGCATTTGTTTGGTTCGAAGATAGTTCATCACGTCCTAGAATACAAAGTGTGGGTTTTTTGCAATGTTGTAGCTATGACGAGGGAAAAAGGGTTCACCCATGTGTTCTTTAGAACAGTGGTAATTAGATAACCTTAAGTATGTGCTACTGTAGCTACGGGCTGGGTTTCAACAGCGAAGAACCGTTTTCAGGGCTATAGGGCATGTATATACTGGCTCAGTGGTAACATTCAGGGCTCTTAGTTCAAAAGGTTGCGGGTTTTATCCTGTCAAAGGTATTCCTGATTAATTCCAAATCATACTTCATTATGTTCATATAAAGAATAGTTCTGAACTACTCAAATACTGCCACATACCTAGCAGCGATGAACACAGAAAGAGTTGTAATAGGTACTCGAATTCCAGTAGGCAGCAAACATTCAATGCAGCTTTCAGATTCAGATTCAGATTCTTTATTGATAATGAATACAGCAATTACAATTATATAATATCACTGACCCCCAGTGAGTATACTAATCGCAGGTAGGGGGTCTTCTACAATACAGTCTATATTATGTAATATGACGTTACAGAGGAAGTAGGAATTTTATACTAATTTAAATGCTAATACAGATATAACAGAAATAATCTAGTTATAACACACTGTAGATTACTTGCAGTAAGTAAGCGATTACCCACGCTCTTGTGACAGAAACCAAAGATGACTTTGACATGACCTCCACGAGCCATCGTTCATTTCTGGCACTTATCCGGTGACTAAGTTTTTTGCAGAGATATGAGATGATGATAACAGTAGAAATGATAATAACAATACAAGAACATACTCAACAAAATAAGCAGTTTTTGCAAGAAAGACCGGGCTTCTTATCTAAGTGTCAGCGAAATAATCGATTTACTTTACAGTCTATACACTTATATTCGATTCCGTGTTCACATAAAACAAAAACAATTTTCAGAACTTTGGCTCAAGTTTAAACTCATTACACTGCTTTCTTTGTAAATCCCTGTAAATTGACACATTTTGTATGCGGCACCGTCTTGTATTTGGACTAGTTCTACCTAACAGGCGAATAAATAATGATCAACACTTTTTAACACTTCAACTAGCCTACATTAGAGTTCAGACTTGAAAGAAGAAAAGGTTTGAATTTCTTGGCAACGACTGAAGATCGCGTATAAGAAAAAGCAGGGAAAATAGAATAGCCAGTGTAAATGATCAATTTAAACCAATCAGATAACACTAAATCAGACACGATTAAGGTAAGCCTGGATATTCATTCACGTTTTCTATGTTGAGAACCGTTGCTGCTTAATTTTGATATTGACACGAATGTACCCGACCCAATAATGTAAAAGCCCTACCAAATAATCTAGAATCTCAATAGAATTAAAAAGCCACTTGCTGTACAATCCAATCGTAAAGGTGTATTTTTAGTTCTATTACGAACGGGCCGAGTTTCATAAATCGGAAGTTTTTTCACTTAGCGCATGCAGGCACGAAGCTGCTCATCTAGTTTTTGCTAAATACCTGTTAGGTTTAGGAACTTGAGGGGGGTTTTCCGCAACTGTTTTTGTATGTCTCTAAGACCTTGCCTTTATAAATATTTTGGCTAGTTTCTATATAAAAACAACCAACCGTTAGATGCTAACGATCGCAAAAATCAATTCATGATGCCACACGCCGCACTGAGCATGGCGATCTTGCCCGTGCCCGGTGCCAACACTAGACTTTCCTTCTAGCGATCAGGGATGAAACCATATTATAACCTCTCTAGTATCTCCTTCCTAATCTATGCATTCATTCGATCTTTACCATTATCATTATTGGGGTTCATGGTTAAAGGTTTAATTTATTGTTATCTATCTACGCACACATACATACACATTACACACACAACTGCTTTTTGTTCCAACCTATTCAATCACACGTGTATACGACTATGTATACGACTTTTTGTAATGCGGAGAAATTATCATAATGATAATTGCTGTTTGATGACGTATTGACAATGTGGTTTTTAACCATCAGTCGATGGTTAACGCATGAATATGATGATAGGCCCACCAACTGGTGTTCATGTCGCTAGCAAGGATTTCTGGGGGGGGGGGGGGGGGGGAGATGTTTTGCAACAACACAATCGCATTCCAGTACATTTGCCTAATAATTCTGATAAACTACAGCAACAACGGGATGAAGACAAACTACTTTCTGTGCAATTAGTTGGATATTTTCGATTTTGAAATGCTTTGGTTATTATTGGCATGTTTCTTTCATTTTGTGTTCACATTTGCTTTCAAATGGATATTTTGTTTTGACCCAATTAACGCATACAATATGTTACAATTTAATTAATTATGTATCCGTGCAGAGTGATTGAACTTTAAAATACTATCTGCCTGAATGTTTTCATTAACCTATACGCGTTTTTGTTTTTGTAATGTATATTGAACAAGAAGCCAAAAGCTCAACACATCTGTTTTTTTTTTGGGGTATCTCTATGTAAATGGCTCTCAATGTACACCAACACCAACACGAACAAGCTACTGGATGAAAAACAAATATAATTGTCTTCAAGTTGAATGTCTCGATGCCTATACCATCTCACAGCACAGTAGCCAATGGAGCATATTACAGATAGATGTTCTTATGTACCTCACCTCGTTTCAATGAAATACTCAACTTGTACTAAATGACGAACCAGGTTGTTTGTGAGCTATAACCACTATAACCAATCTCGACCACGGCTGTACTGTCCCTTGATATTTGTGCTTTATGTCTCTGATTGACTGATTCCATCATCGATACTAGTCAAGGTGATAATAATATAGTAATAATAATTTGTCCCACAATTGTAATACATTAAAAAGTAATGGGACGTTACATTTTTGCAGAATAAAAGTTTTTGGTTTTCTGGTAGCCACGTATCAGATAATTCTGCTGAGATTAAAGTATTAAAGTACATTTCAAGCCTTATTGCGAAATAATGATTGTTTCTGTATTTATCATAACTTCAATTACTATAAGACGAGATTTAGGTTATCCAGATTTGCAGTCGAATGGTTAAGGTGTCTGCCCTGAATGCATAAGGTCTGGGTTCGAGTCCAAGCGTATTCATACTTCTCCGGAATGTCTCCGATATATTCAAATTTGTGTCAACGTGATAGCAAAAAATATAAAAAATAAAATTGTAGAGCAAATTATAGATTTCTTGCAGAATAATAAGCACTTTTTCCTTGTGTTGGTAAAAGTGATTCACATTGAGTCCGCCTTGTTCTAAATCAGACACTGATCTTATTTGGTCTTGCGACACTGGGGTTCAACAACATCAGGTTTTTGCTGATCCGCCTCCAGACTTGTAAATAGATGCTTTGCTTGTGACCTTTGTACATACGGACACGGGTGAGGGAGAACATTCGGTGTGGATTTTATTCACCAGAAGTCGGTTGTACTCGTGTATGAAACATACGAGAGAGAAGGGTACATTTTGTTTGTTCAGTTGATTTTGTGTTTATTTCAACATCTGTATAGTTTCCAGCACGAACTTAGTAAGGTACAAATATAGCGGAATGAGTTAGCTTATTTTTCGATGTAATGTATGAATCAACCCGTTTAGACATAATATTTATTCAAAATTTTGATTTCAACCCCGCGCGTAACTGCTGTTTGTAAGTTATGTCTCAAAAAAACGATACAACAAATCGAAAAATTGAATCGTGGTTCCAATTTAGATTTTCAAACACCACAGAATGTATGTAAACATCATTTGTAATATTTTAGTCAACAGAGAGATTATATTTTATTAGATTGAAACAAAATAGTTACAAAATATCTACCCTCCTAACCATAAACAATATTCTTAATGCAGTCTGTACTGCATGTGTCTGTGCTGTCCAAATTAGTGACACTATCAGTTTTTTCCCAAAGATTTTCTGTTGAGTTTTAGAGATGTGACCAAAAAGCGATAATTATTATACTAATTTTATGTTTAACACATTCTGAATACAATTTTATACTTTAAAGTTGGGTTTACATTTTACATTTAATATTTTTCGAAGAATTTGCGTTCACATGTACCCATACGCACAGCTTATGTATACTGATGTGATAGAAAGACGTATGCTATAGAACAATACATCTTCCAGGGATAATATCGCTATACGCGAAAGTTGGAATTAAGATTATTGTATAGCAGCTACCAAATAGCTAACTTACCTGGGGCAAACTAAGTGTTTATTTATGAGTGGGCGCAACTTTAAGATATTAGCCAGGCTTTCAAGTATATAATACACCTGAAGTTAAACGCGTCTGATAAAAATATATAGTAAAGTGGACGTGGGTGGGTGTAACCTAAATAAAAACATTGTACACCTTTTTGCTAATTTGAATAATACACGACTGTGTCGAGAAAAACTTTCAGACTCAATATTATAGTAATTTTCCAAGTCGAGCACAAGGTATTCTATAGTAGGTGGTCTTAAACATAGGCTGGACTTATTTTATTACTCCTATTAGGCGCAACACATCTACATTAAACACCGAGTTTTTTTAAGGCGACCTTGCCGGCCATTATACCAAAAAGTTCCCATTGCGTTATTGTTTGCCTAAGCACCGTTATCCGGAGTTCTCACTACTTTTGGTACAAATACTTAAGTTAAGTCATTAGCCTTAATGCAATCACGTTATAGATACTGTGGGAGCTATTGTTCTATTCTGATTGATCATCACAATCTCAATCATACCAACTATTGAGTAATTTTTGTAAAAATGAACATTATTTCCACCCAAATCCCATGGATCTTGTTTATCAGCACATTCTGGTTTACTGAATAATGCTATAAATATGATGATGAGAGCATTGTACTAACACGTAGCTGACTCCTGCCGATCGTGTTCCGATTACCTGTTCAGTCATAATGTGTACACTGCCATTTAGATAGCAAAACAGTCCTTGTACAATCATTTTAAAAAAACAAGACGGTCTAACAAATAACCTCAAGTAATACTAATTTAAAGAGTGAATGACACAAACAATACAAATAAGCTACGAAAATGTTAAATTCCTGAAACACAAATTTATCTATATGCGCCAGCACTCTAAGTTTTATAATATAATAATACTCATTTACTTATTTGAATCAAAGGTGGCGGATTTTGTTGATGCGCATTTACTATAAGTTAATATGGTTTTCGCTTAGTAGTAGTAGTTTATACTTGAGGTGTATTGAGGTAGGGCCTACAACATTTCAAAGTCAAAACAACAAACAACAAACAAACATTTCACATATCTGTAAATGTGGTTGTTTATGAGACTTGTTTGTTTTATGTAGGGTTTAATCGCTGTCTAGCTGGCCTGTGATCGACGTTCATGCTTTCCTAAGATAAGAGGAAACACACTCTGGACGTGTAAGCTCTCTTAACAGTAAAGAAATACAGCTTAAGTGATTTCAAAGTGTTAAGGTTATTTTACAACAGCTTAATTGCTAAAGGTTTAGATTTTTGTACCCCATGTTTATGAAAATTCAAAATTGTGCATTAATTCAGTCTAAATGTACACTATACATACATCATAGAATTTGTACAGTTTATATTATGTTACGTCAATTTCTATGAGACTGTGTTTAAATCGGGCAAAGTGAGAAATGATTAAAATTTGTGACATGTGGGATAAATAAATCATATATTTTCTAAACATTTGATAGCAGAATATCCATCGGAAAGTATCATATGAACGAGTGCAGTCCGTATAAATTATTTATAATATTCAATTAAATGAGAATATACGAATACTTAATAATTACTCAAATTATTAAGTTCGAAGAGAGCTAATTGATAAATGTATAAGGACACGACATAATATTTTGTGCACACATCTTAATCATTTTCACAGACCATCCATCCCCCAGAAAATGTTCAAATCAATAAAATTCAGCCTGAAAATACGATTGCGAACGTTTAGTAAATGATAATCTATTTAGAACAAAATACGCTTCTTGCGTCTATATATTGTAGACTACCTCAACAAACAAAAGACTCCCGTCACGATATTGTATTGTCTAAACAACCAGACCATTATCTCTCGCAACATGCAGGTGAATCCATCGACCGAGTCCGCCAGAGCCTTACTCGAAATTTCATTCAGTCGAATATTTCTTTCATATTTCGTCGAGCTCTGTAGTGAAACTGGTCTCTAGACTAACTAACGAACGAACGAACCAAGGCATAATTCTCTCCTCTCTCTTGCTCTCTTGTCTCTCAGTTTCCCCTATTATATGATTGTCTCTTCTCTTCTCCTCCTCGTCTGCTCGTCTACCTGTTTTCTTATTCCTGTAGTGGGCGGAGGGCGTAGCTATACTCTCCACGGTACATGCGCGTAGACCGTACCTACAAGCCGGCATCCTTTACATCCCACCAATCACGAGCAAGGAGCTACCACTTAAACGCCAGAGCCCCATTGGTAACGAGACGTATTACTAACTGCTGGGCATACATACATTACAAAAAACGAGACTGTCCAACCTGTCAGATGGCCTTCATGTGTACGTATTATACCGTTCGGCGGTCTGTGCGCTATTCGGCCAACGATATTAACACGACCTATGGATGGATGGATTCAATTCAGATTCAACTTATTGTGTTTTAATTACTGGCTTCGGTTCAATTAAATACGTGTAGGTGTGAAAATTAGCGATTTCTTTAAGCGTTGGTAAACGGTAAATCACACAGCTAGTAGCCTACATTAGAGCCAAAATGGGCCGTGTTTATTTACACTCAATCTTCAGTTTTTACGGAGGTAAAGTCACTCTCATCTACTCTGAAGAGACCATTTAGTTTTTTGTACGCAATGGTTTAAACGAGGTTGGTACAAAAGCCCAGAAGTGTGAATTCTCGTAAAACCCACTAGAGGAAGAGAGTCCGGGCTAGGTTATGGGTTATTAGTGAAGAGAGAGGGGAATACTTTCGGTTGCGGGGTGTTGCACTTGTGGGATAATCGAGAACACCTCTTTAATTGTTGTCTTAACACGTCAACACTTCACATCTATCTCTAATAGTTTGGACGACGGGAAAACTTGGAACTCATGTTTATCTTCATTTAGTTACATTAACATAGAAATAAAATGCAAAAATATTAATCTACAATATTGTGTTTCGGTTACTACAATAGCACATACACATTTTAACATTCCGAAACACTACAGCGTATACATTTATACACTATAATATCAAAGATTTACAACGACCGTATTAGTCCAAGAGCCAGCAACATAAAAGCTCCCCTCATAAGGTACATATGTTTTGACTATTGGAATAGGAGCGGAAAAACTACTCTACTAACAAAACGCGCGTCTTACTCCTCAACGTGGGGGCTTTTAGGCCCCACAGGGGGCCAAAAAAGCCGAAAAAAGGTCCAAGGTTCCCCTCATAAGGTACATGGATGGAGTAAACGCCATTTTGTAGAGATAAGTGTCCCAAATAGGAATTCGAAGAGTAAGACGGGATGTTAGGGGGCGTTTACCGATCAGACGCCATTTTACCTAAAAAGGGCAATTTTTTATTTTCGCACATGCATGCGCTTAAATACTCAAATCATATCCGGAAATGTCTCGAGACGTAGAAAAACATACATTTTAAAGAAATTTTAGGTTATTGTCCTCGCCAGACGCCCTCAAAAGCGGCCCAAAAAGGCCAAGGTTCCCCTCATAAGGTACATGAGTGGAGTAAACGCCATTTTGTAGAGATAAGTGTCCCAAATACGAATTCGAAGAGTAAGACGGGATATTAGGGGGCGTTTACCGATCAGACGCCATTTTGTCCAAAAAGGCCACTTTTTATTTTCACACGTGCACGCGCTTTAACACCCAAAACATATCCTTAAATGCCCCTAGAGGTGAATACATTTCTAAGATATTGTGTGATGTCCTCGCCAGCCCCCCCCCCCCCCCCCACAGCCTCGATCCGGATGCGATAGTTTTGAAGCTCCGCCCACCCCTAACTTTAATATACCAGTATTTATTATTATTAATGTCAGGATTTAAGGATATGTTTTGGATGTTAAGTGCGTGCATGTGTGAAAATAAAAAGCGGCCCTTTTTGGACAAAATGGCGTCTGATCGGTAAACGCCCCCTAATATCCCGTCTTACTCTTCAAATTCCTATTTGGGACACTTATCTCTACAAAATGGCGTTTACTTCATTCATGTACCTTATGAGGGGAACCTTGGCCTTTTTGGGCCCCTTTTGAGGGCGTCTGGCGAGGACAATAACCCAAAATTTCTTTAAAATGTATGTTTTTCTACGTCTCGAGACATTTCCGGATATGTTTTGAGTGTTTAAGCGCATGCATGTGCGAAAATAAAAAATGGCCCAATTGGGTAAAATGACGTCTGATCAGTAAACGCCCCCTAATATCCCGTCTTACTCTTCGAATTCCTATTTGGGACACTTATCTCTACAAAATGGCGTTTACTCCATTCATGTACCTTATGAGAGGAACCTTGGCCTTTTTGGGCCCCTTTTGAGGGCGTCTGGCGAGGACAATAACCTAAAATTTCTTTAAAATGTATGTTTTTCTACGTCTCGAGACATTTCCGGATATGTTTTGAGTGTTTAAGCGCATGCATGTGCGAAAATAAAAAATGGCCCTTTTTGGGTAAAATGGCGTCTGATCGGTAAACGCCCCCTAATATCCCGTCTTACTCTTTGAATTCCTATTTGGGACACTTATCTCTACAAAATGGCGTTTACTCCATCCATGTACCTTATGAGGGGAACCTTGGGCCTTTTTTCGGCTTTTTTGGCCCCCTGTGGGGCCTAAAAGCCCCCACGTTGAGGAGTAAGACGCGCGTTTTGTTAGTAGAGTAGTTTTTCCGCTCCTATTTCAAAAGTCAAAACATATGTACCTTATGAGGGGAGCTTTTATGTTGCTGGCTCTCCGTCTATATATCTTGTGCCTGAAATATAATTTTGTTCATTGCAATAATAGATGTAGACTTTATAGGAACAACATACTATCTATAGCCTTCCAGAAAGTGTATTCTGTATGTATTTCATGATCCTACGGGAAAATCCAAATGAAACAATACGATGATCGGACATTACATTTAAAACATGCAAGCTGTGTACATAATGAAACATTCTTACTTTTAGTACTGTTAAATAATTGATAATATGTTTAGAGCATCATATATATTATGTAGTTCGGCTCATTGAAATTAATATAAAGACTGGCGTATATTCGAAGGATATAATGTTTGTTTTGTAAACTACCCATCACCCATACACTACGAAATCAATGTGTGCCTGGCATATCAAATAATTATCTGTATTTTTCAGAACAATCGGGCCGCATTTGCATTTCCAATGCTTCTAAAAATGCATTACACCAAGGAATACAATCATTATAATATATTGTATAAGCTGAAGGTGAACCTTTTTTATGCCTCATATTACACGTTTAGTTGTAATCCGAATAAGTTATAGTGTTATACAAGTGTACATTAACCTTATTGAAGCATGATTCTGTAGGCATACATATCATATTGTTAAAGAAATCTAAGAACGTTTAACTTGGATTAATACAAACTATACGTGCATCTTCTAAATGCATGATTCGTACAGTTTTTAACCGATGTAATTCAAGTTTAAAATCTGAACAAGTTAAGTATGCTGAAATTAATCACGAACAATGAAATTCATAGAATATGGAATAGATAAGGATGTAGAATGTAATCTTACTTCAATAAATGATTGGAATGGTTTAATGCATTATTAATAACTGTCGAGTGCTAATAAGCAGCATGGTATTCTTTAATTATACACTTTAACTAAGAGGCGTATACCTACAATCCAATTTCTCTAATTAAGCGGGAAAACAACAAATCATAAAATAACAAATCGTATTGTTATTGTTTCGAAGTTAATTTTAGTGCAAGAAGATTAAAGCATAGATATTGCATAGCAATAAAATCAAATGATTAAAAGTCACGAAGAGAAAACATAGAACATGGGATGGTCGTTGTAATGATCGAGCCTATTGAATAAACGGGTATTCTCATGAAATGGCCATCATAGGAATTAGGTAGTTTTTATCGAGCAAGTAGGCGTGAATAAAGGGGATGTGGATAAAAGGGTGACAGGACGAAGACAGGAGAAGACAGATGAGAATCGTGTGCACGGATAAGCCGAAGATGATAGCAAGGAAGCTAAGAGGGAAGCAACAATAACAGGAAAATAGGGTGAACGTTATTATTTGCAGTTCAGGGATGAATATACGACGTTTTGGAAAGAAGCGGCCACCGTCCTTAAACACAACGATGTAGGCCACCAATCTGAACTATGTTACAGAGCTAAGGGTGTAGAATATCGGGAACGCAGCCATAATGACGTAGTAACGATTAATCATGATTTGCCGATATGTTGGAGGGATGAGATTGATCTACCAGACTTTTATTCTGAAAAATATATAGTGACGAAATTAACTCTTGTGAATTATTTCTAACAATCAGTTTCCATTTAGTAATTTCTTTCTGTGAAGCAAAATTATATTCAGGGACCTCTTACTCAGGATAGTTCTAAGAGTCCCTATAAGATGTGCTAAGCAAATGAGCTATATCGATACAAGTTTATAGAGTCATGTAGCTGAAAGGAATAAATGTATTTATGTTTTTTATGATGGACACACACATAATATTATTACGATTTTTGTTTTGTCTGCATTTAGTTTTTTAACATTCCCGATTCATTTTTCTTGGACCTGAGCCAATAGTAGGCCTAAACAAATCGTTTTTATATCACCATTGAGATGTTGCTACGACGAAAATCAGAAATATCAGCAAATATCCAAGTAAGGTTTTCTTCGGCTAAAGCCGCATTTGTTACTACATTTAGATCTTGTCTTTGGTTATTATTATATACCTCACCAGTTTTAAATTATAACGCTAACCTTATTATAAGGATAGCTAGAAATATTATCCCATTCAATTAGCGGTATGAATAATATTGCCGGTTGTATACGTATAATTCCAATACTGTTCTTTATATTTCCAAACATGGAGCGAAATTATTTAAATTATTAAATAATATAATAAAATTAAATGATAACAAATTTAATTATATTGTGGTTTACTCGGTAATAAATATTAAGGGGAATTTCTTTAAAAGATATCGTTTTATAGCCACGATCGTGGTGGGTTATGGGATATGGGCCTGAACTCGGCACCTACATCAATTGCCATGCGCCGATTATAACCTACAGTACCAAATATAAAATATAACCCAAGTGTTTAAAATATACCTATATATAAAGATGAAGCCCGTAGTAATGGTATTAATACACAACATTTTATTGCTTATTTCATTATTTTCATTATTATTACAAATTTGTATTCTTAATAAAAAAATTTGTTAAAACAAGAAGTTTCGTGGAAACGTTTTCTATTCAAAATTTAGAATTATGCGATTACTCTCATAAGAATAAATACCTCTTGAAAATTGAAATGCGTGTATTAAGAATATTCATCACTATTTATGTGTATCCAACCCTCGCCAAGTAATGCGTGGTTTTCAACTGTGCAAGCTACCCGGCGCCTCCACATAAAATTATTATCCAATACGATGAAGCCTAATTCACGTCACTGACTATCCATTATAATATGATAAAATGTAAATATGAAAAATAAACTTTCTAAGTAGATTATTATGATTAATAAGAATCAATTTATAAAGTTATATCTTTAAAAACACATCTTATCATAAATACGCGTATAAATGATTTACATATGCCAACGCCTGTGTTAAAAATTGTCAAAAATCTTTAAAAGATTATTGGATTTGTAAGTTTTTTTAAAAACAATATAAAACTTGTGAACGTCCATCGTATGTTACTTCGAAACGCCTGTCTGTGTGGCGGCCAGCTAATATCATCTCGAAGATTTGCTTATGCTCGCGGCGTGTTGGTTTGAGAGCAGCATGCCTTGCTTATCAGCTTGCCCACGATCAAACACACTTTCCCATGGAAGACTGACTTCTGTAAAGGTCAAGATTTTGGCGTGGAAAAAATTATCACCCTATAATAAGATTGAAGAGAACAGAAGAAGGGGGGGAGAACGAGAGGGGTAAAGTAGGATATTAAGAAGACATTAGGAGAAGCCTGAAACATGTTTCACGACAGATTAAAGGAGAAGATAAAGAAAGAAGGATTACTAAAGAGGAAGGAAGGAAAAGTCTGGACCTAAAAACAAAAAAAAAACGTTCCAAAAAGTAAGACCCAGGAAGGAAATGCTAAATCCCATACTGCCTAATGTTGCAAAGGTCGCGATTAGCCAATAAACTCCCGTTTAAAAACGTCATAAATTGCACGGAATGTTCCGAAGGTTAATTTAATTTTCTAAAAGATATACACAATTGTTTTATAAATACAAATTGAAATGAACGTTATCACACGACAAAGCAACATCACTAACGTGACGTTTATTACAAAGAGATGATCCGACCTTTTCAGAAGGTGGAATCTGTACGCTATAAATATAAGACATTAGGTAAGAACAGGGAAACTATACAGTTATAATGAAAATGCTAAAAACTATCATAAACAGACAACAGTAGCATGATAAAGCTAAGAAACGTAAGTCATAGATAATCGTGCAATATGATTAGGACCAAAACATAAGCCTAATAATAATGAGATTAATTACTATGATAGAAATAATAATAAAAGTAATAAAAAATAAAAAATAATAATAATTATTATTATTGTCATTAACATAATTATATCCGACAAATTGTCAGGTGGTTTTTCAAAAGTAAGAATTGCTTGTTATTTTTCTGTATTTTAAAATAAAAATAAAACATTAAATTGGAAGAAATACTATATATAGTTATTTAATTGTGCTCAATTAATAAAGTAGTCGACTTTTAAAAACGACCCTCCCACAATCGGCAAGCAATATTTCCTTTGAATGTAAAATGTGTTTTGATAAACTTTGGAAGGAATTCTCCTGTAAAGCGCCTGCGGGCGTCTTATTTAGCTCAGATGTTATATTCTCATAGCACGAACATTATTCTCTGAATGCAATTTAATTTATCACGCCAGATATTCATTTAAAACAACAATGAAGTACGAACTTGCTGCATTATTATCCATGTTCTCGTAGTGGTTATACATGTATATATATGTATACCCTCATTTTTCATGCCTCTCAAGGGAGCAGCGCAACGGTTGTCTTCTACTAAACAAATTAACCACACATTTAGACAACAATAGCCGCCGTATCTCCCTACCTACATTGTAAATGATTAAACGGTTACAACTTTATAAATTGGTACCTATTTAAGCTAATCTAGAGTTAAGGGGTTATTATTCTAAATGGCTGCTAGGTAAAGGTGCAACTCCGAGCAAGATAATGACATTCACGAAGTTGTGTGGAAAAAATAACTCTGTTATAGAATAGACTTCTTGTGTTAAGGAGATGAAAAATTGACAGTCGTATTCATTAGAGTGTGCAAAAGAACATACAATTTGTATTCTTGTAGACCCCCCACATACACATTTACCCATACAAAGCCCCGTCGGGATTTTCAAGCTGTTGCAGTACTTATGATGACCGCAGTACTTGTTATCAGATAATGGGAAGCTACCATTGAGAGTTGCCGAGGTGTAAATGTATGGAGCTCCTAAACAAAGGTCTTACATGTACTCGTGATAAACTACGATAGTATTTCTACATCCAAAAAGACAATTTAAACAATGGTGAACAGAATTATTAATTATTAAAATGTCACAGTTAACTACATTAGATATGGCCCTCTCCCTTTCCCATTTGAGAGCATATAGAGCAGGCAATAATGTGTAGTCGGTTTCTATGAATTGTAGACGGGATAGAAAAATTAGTAAAACAGCACAAATTTTGGTGCAATTAAATTGTAATGATATATTTCTTGAATTATATTCAGACAAGCTCGTTTTGGTGTTATTCACTAATTACCACATAATTGATAAGAACTACATGAAATGGATCCATGAATTCCCCAAACAATATTGACCAACATTTCTAATCTGCATTGCCACTCTATAACGATCAAGACCTCAGAAAATAATCATCATTATTGTGTATTAAGCATTTACTAAACGGCTAGATTATTCAACAAACACAAAGAAAAACAGCAAACGTGATGTGATGTATTGATTTTGTTTCTTTGTATAAAACGCGATTCGTCTATAAACATCGCAATCCAGTATTTTCGGGGCTCTGCCACAAAAACGGTGAGAAATAGATTTAAAATTTAACTTTGACTGTTCTGAAACAGAATGCCTTCGTTAGCAGCGTACACAGTTTAGTGGGTGCAAAAAGGAATCTAGAGAAAATCAGTTTCAGAATTCAGGTCTTGCGAAGTGAAGTCAGTGGTACAGTTAGGAATAGATTATTTAGGTGGTCACAGCTGTGACACGAACTTACGAACGAGTGAACGACGAGCGATGTGATCACAAAAGGGATTGAAAATCACGTATTTTCACGAATGATCAGAAATTAGCTGTTTATTATCGCTGCATCAATGTCTACGGTCTACTGGTTAGCTGAGCGAATGCGGCGAGGAGCCCTACTTCGAAGAACGCGGAAGGTGCATGGGACATAAGTAGGAGGAGAGGGAGGTGGGGGGCGATTTATCGTGTAAAATTGCGGATTACCTGGGAAAATAATTAAAAATTTAGTTTTCAATGAATAACGGATACGGACTTTCACAAGTAGATCATTATTGACCATCCTACACAGTTATTATTGTTGGGGTGTAATGGACATTATAATCATGATTGCCCTAGTATGTTGACTTATCAAAAGTAGGCACAATTTTAATGCCTTTGTTATAACATCAAATTTGTCACATCGCGCTGTCCAATACCTACACAATTATTATTTAATAATTAAAATGTTTCCGTAAGAAATAATTGTACATTTATATAATCTGGACTCTGAATAATTTGTAGCGTCAATACTTGAAACGTTCGACTTATGAATATGTAATAGACGCTGTTATAATGTGTTAGATTAGTATTCGTATTACTGTTATTTAATTTTTATATTGATATAATGTTTGTGTCCTTCCAATTCTCAATTTTTTTTTTTATTAACACCATAACTTGATAATACAGTGTTCTCCACAAGCGGCAACGGTGACATAAAAAAGAATGGTTTTATTGGGGCACGCTTTGGCGATCCTCATCACCGCTTTATTTTAAAATAATAATGGAATTTCAGCTCTTAGAACATTACGTATACAACCATACATCCATGAATATTGGTACAGTCATAATTGATCAGACCACACTATTGATCAGACATTAAAAGCCTTTTATATCGTGCAATAAAGTATGGTTACTTCTTGCAGGTCCATATGTTGATTGTAGACTCAATCGTATTCATTGATTATCAATTGAGCCAATGATCTGAAACTAATACACATCATCTAAAAAAAAGGTGTTCTCTCAAAAACTAATTAATCAGAGAAAGTTACCGACTTTGATTTGAAACTGACATATAGAGGTCAATTTCGTGTATCTTAATTTACCACCTATCATCAAAATTTCAGCAGTCCAACTCGATCGCCCTAGAAAAATCGCACTGTCACATCATTGTATAGTTCATAATAATAGTTTGTAATGAATTTTACACGAGAAACGTGGTGGACTAAAAACATGAGTTTGGATCACGCTTCTCTAGTCACAGATTTAGACGCACGGGCCGCCGTTAGCTATATGCACTGACCATGGCACAAACTTCACCGTCTAAAGAAAATCAGACATCGTCTTAAATACTTGCTGGATATTCAACCAGAAAGTGATCAGGTTGATCGAGATTCGTAATTGAGAATAGCGATGCATTCACACCCATGTACTGTTCAGTGTTCAAGGTGGGCTATGGTTGAATAGACGCGGAAACATCAAGCTGGGCCTAAATACCTAAAACGTAGGAGACGAATCTGCAGAAACGGAATTAACCTAAAACTGGCGTTACCTACTGTGATCTATATATTTGATCTAATGATTGACACCTTTTTTATTCAAAAGCAGACATGCAAATCTATCAGAATGTTTGAAAAATCCCTGGCATGGAATAAATTAATCTTTCCTGTATCCCCAGTTGTTTCTTGCTATGTGAGATTAATGAGACCTAAAACAGGGAATACAACATTTCTGCAGGATTTAGCTCAACAGACACTTTATGATTAATTTAATGATTTTAATTTAGCAATTGAGTCTCCAAATAGAGGTGATTATTTTGGACTGAAAGAGAATTGAGTATCACCGTAGTTAAGCATTTCCTTATTAATTTAACACCGTTGGAATTCATTCGCAGATACAAAGAGATTTTGATTTCAATTATTAAACTTTTATCCATGAAACAAAAATGTTGTTGCCTCAGAGATTAACTTTGTAAAGGAATATTTGATCTCTGCTTTTATGAATTTTACTGTTTACACGAGGGTATACATTTAATACCATGTCAAGAACGACAACAACAACAACAACAACAACAACAACAACAACGACAACTATTATGAAAATAATAGAACCAATGCATTTTTGTGTTGCCTTATACCTAAACAGTTAAAATGTAACACGAAATCGAGTGGTTATTTTGCAAGTTATACTTTATTTCCCATTTTTAATTCCAATTACCTGCCCAACTGTTTTTTTTTGTTTTAATGGTTTAACCAATGACAAAGGATCCCTAATTTTTGTCCACCGAAACCAATTTATTAGAATCACATTCTTTGGTTACTTATTTTTAAACGAAACAATGTAACGGAATAAAGAATGTGTACATTGCTAACTTTATTTTTATCATTCAATAGATAAGCGAATGCTAGAAAATCGTCACGTTAGGACTTCGATAGTTCAACGTCAGAAATATTGTGCAGTAAAGAAACATTTTCCTATCGTGTAGATAGGACAAACTCCAATTTGGGAAAAGCCATCAGAGAAAGAGCCTATAAATGCATAACATTTAAGCACATGTTTACAAAAGGATCCTAATATCAATTACATGAAAGTTCACTTAACATCCCAAAGCACTAAGATTGTTATTCTTAGGCGCGCCCCCCTACCTAAAATAAAGTGCTCTATTATATGGGATGGTATTGGAGGGGACGGAATATCGAGTCTGCACTGGTATCTTAGCTAGATGTTATACGGTTAGGGCCATCAAGTTATACTATACTTTGACGGCAAATTCTTATTATAATGATTTTATAACTAGTTAAATCCGAGGCAGTGTAACTGAAGGGCTATTCGGCTGTTCGTATCTAAAATATTAAGACCATGGTCCTTTTGAGTAATTATCATTTGTAAACGGAAATGTTAAAGTTAGTTGTTTATTTAGTCAGTTTCATGAAATTGTAATATCAGATTCATTAATTTTGTGGTTGTGTAGTAAATAATAAACAATAATAATAATATGTGGCATTGTTTTTACTCACTTCCTTAGCATTATCATGTAAACAATGGTATGTCAGTATTAATATAATATATGTAATAACTGGTACGTTCGTAGATGACTGGACTTGGGCAAGTTTATACATGGTTTTAGAATAGCAAGATAATACATAAGGTTCGCTAGAAACAAAACTAGCATTAGAGAGTAATTTTGAGCTATTTTATTAAGAATCAATTATGTACAAATAATATTTCAAATTATTTAATACTTTTTCGCACAGTTAATTAAACCAAACAAAAACACTGACAAGTTGTTTTTTTACACAAGACAACGCAACCCAAAAAAAAAATCGCAATTTCTTGTTATTTATTTTATTTCGTCATGCATAATAATATGCTTCGTGTGTCCCAAGTTGATATAACCCACAGCCTAGAGCTTTCATTCATACTTATAAGAACAACTACTCACGCAAAGAATACTGTCAACGCAATACTCGCACCAACATAGGCCTACACATATTTTAAGTTGACGTTTTTACTTTTACATTCAAGAGAAGGCTTCATGTTGTCGAAGTCGAAGTCGAAGTCGCAGTGCGATATCAAGATAAATCGCAATTTCGCACTTATCCGTCTTGAAGTCACACTTCGAGTGGAGATATGCGAATCCCGCCCTAAAAATGCTGCCATAACATAAAAAATATAGAAATATTCATTTCCATTTCGCAATAGTTTTTAATCATACGTTTCCATTTTAACCCTTAATAACATAAAGAATTTCTATTATTAAGGTATTTTTCGGAAACACCTTATGTCGCTGGGCACATTTAATTATGGTGTGCAAGTGCATAATGTACAATCATACCCAGCTGCATACATTATTCAGGCAGTAGCATTTCATTGTCTGTATTGACATAACTTCGGTAACATAACCAGTAGCACAATATTCCTTGAAATGTAGAGTTAGCAGGGCAGGTTGTGCCTTAAAAATACTGTTACGTCTTGTACTGTGGTACGAGCTTCGCGTAGTGACTGGAAAATTATGTTTTTCAATTGGGTTATGTGTAGTGTTAGAAAAGTACTAGGCTACTTACCGTATACGCCAAAGGGTTATCGATTGCATCTTACAACTATCTTCTTGTCTATCATAACGTGCAACGCCTAATGAAATAGGTACCCTACGTTTGATAGACAACTATAGCATGTTATTTCCTTCCCATTTATAGAAAATCACTTCTTTTAAAACTGTAAGAACATTTTTTGAAAGATCTATACGAATTAACTTTGCATCTGTTCGGGAATTAACTATTCTGTTTTAAAATTCTCAATGCGTTTTAGGTAAAACCACTTGAGAATAATACTTAATTCATGAATGGAAAAAAGCAAATCCAATGCACATACGTATATCAATTCCTGTGTGGTCTACGTTTAAAGTGTGAAAAGAGTCCCCTCCCACCCACTACCAAAATAAAGCGAACTAAATAGCAATTCATTAAAAGAAAGAAGTAAAGCAAGTTGACGACATTGAAAAGACGTTTACATGTTTACGGGTACTGACCGTACACGCATACAAATGCGCGACAAGGTTCTGCAAATACATGTAGACCGTCCGAGACTTTAGTGGAAACCAAAATGGCGATATGATTTTCAGGATTTTAAAATGATTGCTACACTTGTAATCGTGGAATGTATGTACGTTTATTTAGATGAAATTAAATGAGGTCATAATTGGTATATGATCGTTATATTCGTGCTTTGTTTTCTATTTAATAAATTGTATCAACAATAAATTACTTGCGCAAAAACCTTATGCATCAAATATTAAGTTTTGAGTTGTTACTGGGTCGAACTATACAAGGTAGGCCTTCTTGCAATAGGAAATTATAATTACACACTATCTTGTTAGGTTTAGTTAGTCTTGAAAAGGTATTAAATAAAGCTTACCACTATAAGGTAGAGTAGGAAGAAAAAAAATGCCATATTAGGGAAAACTTGTACTATAGATGGCTTTGACAAAGACATTTTTACTTTCAGCACTTGAAATTTACACGAGTTGTATCCACCGTACCTTATAAAAGTGAAGAAGAGCTGGTATTTCTTATTGACTGTATTGAATTCCCTTCAAACGAGATGTGCCCAAATCAGTTTACACTTGAAAACAAGTTGTTATATTTAATTAAAGCTTTTCCCGATCATTATACTCACATGTTCATTTGGATTCATTTGGAAGTTCGTATTTCAAAGGTCTACTATTATTTGATTGGGTAGAACAGACAGCAAGCTTATTAAAAACCTATTGTTGTCGCTAAATTGGAAAACCAAAATGGCTGACAAACGTCTATAAAAACAAAATGATCAATAAATAATTGATTCAATTCACGTGGCCGCATTTTTCACTCATCTGTCTATAGAATAAAAATTGTCAACGTTCCATTTGAAGCTCTTTGGCAGCGCACAAGCCAAATTGTCCCAATTCAGAATAAAAATAAACGTGTATCCTATTTCAGACGACTTGAGTCGAGTCGTTGGTCGGGGGAGGCTATATTATAATGATTTAGAGTTACGGTAACCGAAAGTGGATTTAACCAACACATATTCGTCACGGCTCGTTTTCAAAATATCTGCATCAATAAGTCATACAGATGTGTAATCAAGTTTGATTTCACTTTACGATGTGCAATTCAATTTCAATTCAAATACTAATGCAGCTCGGCGAGATTTATTTGAACCGATTCTAATGAAAATAATTATTTACACATAGTTGAAGGGGACTTAAATTTGTAACTAAACATTTTAAAAATTACAAATATTGGATACACATCTGGCTAAGGGGAATATAAGTACAAAGTACCATTCACCTCTACTGGGAACAAAATCATCCAGTTCGTATTTTAGTTTCATTCCTTAGACATGACAATTCAATGTCGCACAGACAAGGAATATTGGTTTAACTAAACTTGGGACATTAATTAAAATTATCCTATGTTTTACGAATCTAGCTCTAACTAGAATTACTGTTATTAAAAAAATATACTAAAGCTATTGAAGCATCATTTTTATTGTGCAGGTCTGAAAATATGTTTTTGGAAAAAATATATATTATAAATGTAGCAGTTCGCTGTATTTTGAGCGAAATACATTTCAGTGTTTACGAAGTTATACGAAAGTTTATTTAAAATTAAATTTTGTAAATTATATAATCAGGTATAGGAAGTATTGAAGTCAAAGAGCAGAAGAGAAGAGAAAATAAAATAATTGTTAAATATGTCTTCAATCCGGTTTTGTACCGCATCCCGCATCAATCCTAATTCATATCTTTTCCAATGATTGGAAGTTGCTTTTCAGCTCAGAAAAACATCAGACTTTTTAGTGAACTGGTTCAACTCTCTGGCTTATGTTTAGATCTATGTACACAATTAGGATATCACTAAAAGATTTTGTAGTTTACAACTTTTTAAGTGTCTCCTTTTCAGGGCAAGGATTTAGGTTCTCCATAGAACCATAAACGGTAAAAAGAGGTTATAAATGTATGTTGTGCATTACAAGCACTCAAAAACGACCAGATGTTGGCGGATGATAAAATAAATCAACATTTTACAAACCTATATCACAATATTTGACAACCAAAAATCAATGTGATAACCACAAGTATTCTAATTTAGATATCCACTTGCGAAATTGGCAAGCAGTAAGTCCCGTAGTAAATTACAGAAATATGTACTTTTGGCATGTTACGGATTTATTTAAATTTTAATAACATAGTTAAAATACGTTATTTCACTAACAATATAAAACACACATCTTATTATTTGTGTTTGTATATTTTCCATCGATCCTATTTAGTTATTAAACGTATCAACAAAAGGGTAAAATACAATTAATTATTACTGAATTTATGACATAACTGTACATCAGAGAGATTATGTCTTGGCAGATGAATGGATCTTGATTGGCATACTAATCAATTTCAGTACTGCTTCTGCCAACAAGAAATTAAAATATTGCACACGCCTCTAAAATATAATTTATTGCGTCGCCATTACACTGGCATAATTCTCAGCAGACGTATCACTTACAATTACAGGCAAACAACATGAGCATATCCCGAACTCTTTCGTCTCGGAGCACCAGACAGTTATACCAACCGATTTCCGACACTGAAATAAAACTGTGCGTATGATATAAACCTCATTATTTTGAAAAATAAATCATTAGTGAATAGTTCTTTTTGGAAACAGCATAAATAGGATATAAATTGATCACCATAAAAAGGACCGGTATTGAAAAGACAATAAAGTGTGGTCAGTGCTTGATGGAACTTATGTCCGCCACTAATAAGCCCTACTCTCTCAAGTCTGAACGCTTTATAATGATACAAGCGAGTACTATTAAATATTTTTACAATTACCTTCCACAGCCGTATACACCATATGCCATTAATATCTATCAAATGTTACTAGTAGCATATTTTTGGAATACGCATACAGGTTTTGAGTATGAATAGGCATAAGAAATGTTTACCACGCCCTTGCCAAGATTCTTGCAATATTTTCTAGGTTTTTGCTTCTTCTTAAATTGCAATAAGGTATTTCCAAGAAAAAGTAGCAATTAAAAATGCTTGTGCTCATTGAGGGAAGTGATAAATTGAGTCAATGGCATACGTGATATTAATTGTTAAGCTCGACTGCCACGAATGTTCACCTAAGGTGCAACTAAGAAGCATACGCCTCTATATCATCGCACTAACTTCCAACGCCATATTTAGAAAACAATTTAACAACGCTTAATCAACAGATTATTGATTAAACGCTGCACTCGATTTATTTATTGTTTTAAAGATTGATGCGTTCACAGCCAGTACAAACTTATAGATATTTTAAACAAAGACATTATAGTTGCATTTTTGATCACCTAGAAATAGAAATATTTGTTCTGAATGTTACATTACATTTTGCATGGGGCATTTACATAAGCTTACAGCCCTAAAAATTTGAAGACATATTTTGAATCCATCATCAATCAAAAATGTGAACAAGATAAATATCACGTAAAGAAATTTGTTTGCGGTATTTATCCATTTCGATTTTATTGGGAGAACGAACATGTATATACTTGTTGATTTAGGAACAAAATTTCGCCTGTATATTTACAATATGTACACAAATAATTCATCTTATTAATCCCCTTTCCTGACTTTCTCCATTTGGGGGTTTGCCTCTCTCACGTAGATGTAGATATTGATAATTTATGTGCTGTAGTAATAAAGCGATTTAAATAAAAAAAAAATAGCGATATATTCTAACCAGTAAATATTTTTAAATAATCCAAATGAAACCTTGCAAATATATGTATATAATATATATAATATAAATATAATATAAAGAAAGTAACGGCACATGTTTGCAAAGCCAACATTGACAGTGAAAGTGCCCGGATAGGTCGGTACCGGTACCGGAAAGATATTATACCAGCCACTCTTGCCGTGTTCACTCCAACGGTGATGGATAAAATTGCTGCGAAGACCAGAGCAGTTAATAATATATTTAACGCACGCGAAGCCAAATCGTTTGTTGCCACCACCACCATCAAACCATTACACAAGATATGTAGCTAATTATAAGGATATCAAAACCTCCTACCTTAGCCATTGAAAAACCATACAGAAGCCACTTTTACTAGCGCGCTCGTCGATAGCAGTATGAAAAAATAAACCGCTGTCGTAAAGTAGATAGTAGTTTATGAGTGCATTTTGCATTTGATTAGGCTTTTAAACTTTCAAGACCATATACATGTTGAACATTTTTATTTTGAAAATCTAATGGTATTTTATACCATTACAAAAAACAACTTGAGGTGGTAACTAACTGTTTGGTATGTAAATGGCATCTTCAATTGCGTCTGCACTGCAATGAAGTACCTCACCGCGAATACACCCCCCATTCCGTCTCTCTCTTCAGGCTTCATCGCGTGGCTTGGTTGCAATTAGGGTGGAAAGACTTTACACACCTCACCCAACAAACGTGGGAAAGAACACTTATTTTGGCACTTACACATTTTGTGTTCCAATACTAAAAATCGATTGTTAAAAAGATGTATTTTTATTTTCAACCCATCTAGAATAATTTTGTTTTGTGTTATGAATTGTGGATTGGTATAAAACGCTCTCAATGCCTTCTTCCACCGCCACTGTTTTCGTTCTTCACATCGAATACATTGCATAATTTATTTTGGATTATCTGTTTCACTAAATACAATCTTCATCTGCCTCTGCCGCTTTCCCATCCACTTTCCTCTCAATTATATTCCTTCGTGGCTTAAAATATGTAGAAATAAACGATACCTCCGCTAAATTCAACTGTTCATAAACTTACTTTTTCGTCTGCTGTTTTTAGTAATCATTTGTGACTATTTTGTCCACGAGATCTTCAACCAAAGGTCATTTTAATTACCAAACAAAAGCCCATGCCTGTATTTTCCTACACTTTATTCGTTGCTTCACATGTGAGCCCGCGTCTTCAGCATAAAGATGTTCATCTAAATATGTACGCGTTCTAAGTTTGGCAGTATTTTCACGTGGAGATGCCACCATTATTCAGCTAAATCGGCAGACGAAGACGATAAGCTTATCAGAAATTTACAATTCTATAGCTCTACCTTTTATCATCTCATATATATATAATGATCAAATTCTATAAAAACTTTAACTCAATTAAAAACGTAATAAATTATCCGAACAGGCAAAACGAGTTATAGCAAATAACCAGTTAGATTTTACAACGCATATTTTTGTCTTTGAAGTCATGTATATAATAATGAACTTACTGCAAGTATATACACAAAGACATTTCGATAGACTATATCAGTACTCACAAAACATATTGTGAAGACTTTTGTCTGGGGTTAAAATTTATATTGTAATAATAATTTATAGTATTTTCAGTGAAGAAAACTAATTCAACTGAGAGATGAGGATAACTTATAAAACATCTTCAATCAGTATTGCCAAATGTGGGAATCGAACCAGGGATCTTCCTATAATAAACCAGAGTTCAACCATTAATCCTCCTACCCTTACACTTAAAGATACCCTTAAAGTTACCCTTAAAGATGCTCCTTCGTGGCTTCCCCGTTTCAATACAACTGTTTGTGAACTAGTTCTTCAATACATGCATATCTAGTTTAAAATATTTTGTAAGTAGGAAGATGTGAGAAGACAACTTTTACCGAATGTTTATGTTGCATTTAAAAAATCTATTTACTATATCTTTCAGCTGTCTCAAAAATACAATTTCTCTCTGATTTATAATTGTCCACGTTATTTAATGCGAGCATTCTGTACCGTCCTCCACTTGCTTTGACGGTGTGAATCTCAAGATTGTAGACGTTCAAGACGAAGTTTCAAGACGTTCGTTACAAATTGTGCCTCCATTTACCCACTCATCCGTTGCGTAGACGGCCACATCACAAGCCCAACCTTTTCAAACTGGAGCTGAGAACCTGTCAATGCTTATGAAAGATCGACTATCAAATTAACTTACTGTAAGTTATTTGAGCCTAGAAAAGATTCATCCTACGTCGCGTTAGCTACGGTCAATTCCCTACCCTATACGTCGCGGGTACAGGAGAATAGATCTTCAATTAACTTTCTAAAAAGACGAAAATTTCAATATAAGTTACACCTTACCTTACCTAACCAACAAACATACCGATACATTGGTTTTAATACCATCGTTTCCAATCATTACATACCTCTGCTTATAATAAAAATAGACTTTCCTGAAAAAAATATATTGTGCTTATGCTTCTGTAAGTTTGCTAGAGCTGATAAGTTTTGTTAACATATTTTGCATGTAAATCCAGATTTCACACCCAATAATTATGTATCAAGTTTACACATAAATGTGTTAGAAATTTTATATTTGTTCTGTGTTATGTTCTATTACCAATGCCTAATTATTACTGTAGTTAGAAATAATAAAAACCAATGTAGTGTATTTATACAAAAAGCATGAACATACAGCTGAAGTCACTCAAGTTTATGCCTGTTTACACCAATACACAAATGCATTGTACTTAATGAAAAACAATGCAGCACAAAGTATAAATTAAAATACATACATCATAGTACAATACATGTATAGAAAATTCTAACAAAATATATTTTTTAATTATTATAATCTAGTAAAATATAATATATATTAAGATAATAACAGTAATAGTCGTAATGATTGTAGCGAAAATAATGACTATATCCTAGCGAGTTGTGGAGCGAATGGCATTCACCTTAAACCCCAATGAATGCTATTAGCCGTGCAGTTATACGAAGCTTGAGGATACATTCTACCGCCGGTTGTGCTGTCATTTGCCGGCGATGGATTGCAAGAGAGCCCGCGAATGTCAAACAACTGACGACTGACTACTCAAGCTGTCTCAGCGAGCTATTAATATAAGCGCGTATAATTGCCGCTAACAAGGAAACCATTCCTTGCAACAACTCTTGGAAAATAGTGAATTTAAGAACATTATGTGAAATTATTAGAATCGTTTAAAATTCTTGATTATGAGGAAACAATTAATAAATATCTTGTGATTCGTGTATTATTCATAGTTCACCTTGTCAAAACATTACATAATTATAATATTATGAAGTTAATTAATTAAGATTTTCATAAAAACAATACTCTGTGCTAGTACGAAATATTACAATAATTGCCAATAATTGATTTATGAAAATTATTGTAAATCTGTCAAGAACAATTTGTTATGTCAACTGCTGAAGGAGTTTATAAATACACACTCTTTTAAAACTTTGGGTGGTTGATTAAAAAAGGATTGTAATCTTTTCCACAGATTGTATCAGTATCTTGCTATACTAACAACAACTTCGTCGTTCATGTATTTGAGTAATTTGTGTATTGTGCATTTTTTGTAGTGTGAAAAAACTAACGTGCTATATTTTTAAAATTAGGCTAACCGAGACTATGATACATGAAGATTAAACCTTCCATGCCCACAGCAGGATTCGTACCTGGAACGCAGAAACCGTGATGCATCAACGCCTAATCAACCACGGCCAATTTGTTGAAAGGTTTTGGACCATTTTTGTATTAGCTCTCTTTTCAATTTTTTTTTACAAATTAATTTACTTTATAAGTTTTATGGCATATCTTCTTTTACTTTTTACCCCATTATAGACTGTTTATAGTTGTGGTTTCTTAGGCTTTCAAGGCCGCTGGTGGATGGAAATGAAGGTTCTGCGGTGATTTACCCTGTGATGTGAGTTGATGGCTCTGATAAGAACTCTTCTTATCACTATATATATAAATGCCAGCTATATTTTATGAGATACGCGCTATAAATACTAAAACAACTAAATCGCGTTAAATTTCAATTGAATAGGAGGGTGGAATGGCCAGAATGTGTAGATATCTCGAAGTAGCCGCTAGACTCAAAACATTTCTTTGCTCTAGGAACTACAGCACGTAACGATCTTCTCCCCTCGCAATGAACGAAACATCCCCCTCCCCCCCCCTCCCCCTCCCCCTCATATCTCCGCGAGTTCAATCAGCGTTCCTGTTCGACATTACGCTTACAAATTGTCCCAGCTCTAGATCCCCAATATCTCGACCACTACAGCTAAGTTTACCATCTTACACATATATTACTATCAACTATGCGTGATTTTTTAAAAATATACGGTATTTCGGAGTCTCGAGCACCTTTCTCAAGCACTCATACCGTGGTCTGTGATTGAGGAAGGGGTGGTAGACTCCGACTTTTTTAAATGAATACATGGGGTATTGTTCCGTGTATTGCGGTAGTAATCAAACCACATATACCAAAATATACAACCATGAAAGATTTTCGTTTATGTTTACATTAATTAAGCATAACTTGATTCGGTGAACTCCCTTTGAATAGCTTTTTAAATCAATTTTAATGAATTTTAAAAGACATACACAACCTTAAGCAAAACAAGTAAACCCCTATAGCCCTCCTGCACACATTATTATAGGGTTTATTCACTTAAGTCATACTCTCTTACTCATAAAAAAAAAAACTCATAGATAACGTGTATTTGAGGAGTCCGAAAATTACCCTTTCGTAGGCGAATGCTCGGAAGGAAATGGAGCCACTGTCCAATTCTGCCATTGTGCGTTACTATGCTCATTACAAGGGTTAACGTATATGCCGAACGTGTGTTGAATAGTTATCACATTGGTTAGTCGAAAATGTAGACAGTAAATCAAAATGGACACACTAAAATTAGTCAAATTCATTTAAGGAAAGATGTTAAATGTTATCATTCAATTGACATTATCATCAATATTACTACCCCCCCCCCCCCCCCTTCTTAGCCATTTTATCGTGGCAATATGGGGTTATATTAAACCCTGTATTCAACCCTGGTGCTTCGTCTGGAATTTGTTGGGACCTATCACTCATTTAATTCCAGGTGAATTGGGCCAACCGCGTCAACGTTAAGTTGTGAATATCTATTAGATAAGCAAATATTGTGTAGTACCTTAGTATTTTACCAATGGTTATTCTTCTTTTACTGATGTTACTTTTAATGAATGCGTTGTTGATTGGAACTGATTTAATGTGTAATGCACATTACCGAGAAATAATTTTTTTGGCTGGTGTAAGCGATAAGGCTTTGCGGATTGAAACGCACAAAAGTGTAACTAATAACACATCACAAAATATAATAATAATTACTATTACTATTATAATTACAATTGTTGTTCTTATTATTTCATACCGGTTACCGTAATACGATTCGGTACGATATTTGTTGCTCTATTCACCTTTTGTTTTAAATGTCCGACCGCAAAAACTTGCACGAGGCCCACATCCAGGCAAAATGGCTGTCGAACGTATATGTGTATAAATTGATTCCTAAAAAAAAAAAAAGGAATGAATTAAATTCGACTGATTGGGCTTAACAAAGAAGACTCATCGAGAGTTGTTGAAGAGTTCTATTGAAGATGATTTGTAAAAAGAAGCAATAGAAGTTGAAGAGTTACCGAGACCCCAGAAAAACATAGTCTATGTATCAATCGTGCGTGGTTCACTTTCTAAAAGTTCCTCATTAGACCAAGGAATAGTGGAATAGTATGGAATAACCAAACAATAGCTTATATACGATCTTGACAGTGCAAATATATTTTTCTTGGACCGTCAAGTTTACAAAAAAGTATACAAATGAAGAATTATCATTGCCCCATGACTTTTTTCAAAGTAGGGGAAACATTTGAGTATTATCAAATGTATTTCTTTTCATCAATGCGGCCTCAATACCGTACTGGCTATACTAACAGTTTATTCTTCATACTTAACTACATATCTTCATTGCTAATATCTTAAGTACACACAAATATACTTGTATATCAATGCCCAATTAATGAGAACGACCCCATCCCCCAAAACTGTTGTTTACATTTCAAGAGGAAATATATAAGATATTGTGCAGTTACCGGTGCGTGTATATAAATTAAGGGTAGAACAGAATGCGCATTTCCTTGTTATTTACCTCCCTCAATCATCATCCCAATCATAAAGTCAGATGTGTACATTAATTTCATCAAGAAATAAATGTAGGCCTACGTGTATTTATTGTCTATCCACTTCCCAAGAACTGATTTTCATTGAGGGACATTATACTATTTATTATGTGCTTCGTTGCTATGACAGTTCGCATGTCACCGTTTCCACATACACCAGTACCATATCGACAGATTTAAGAGGAAGGACGTAAATTAACGTATTTTCGTCATATCTCAATAACGCCACATAATATCGAAACAGTGACACCTACGCATATTTTGGATTCGTGAGAGCTCAATACCAAATGAAAAAGATTTCGTAGATTATAGTAATTATAGTTGTAAATTAGTTAAATTACAAATAATAATTATAATTACTGCAAACTAATAAATCTTCTTCATACGGTATTGAGCTCTCACGAATCCAAAATATGCGTAGGTGTCACTGTTTCTATATTGTGTGGCGTTATTGAGATATGACGAAAATACGTTAATTTCGCGTCAATTTCTAAGCTTAAAAAATCCCAGCCAGGATTGGGAATCAAACCCTGCACCTCTGCATTGGAAGCTGGAATAGCCCCGCAATACTAATGAGCTACACAAAACAAAGCAACTGTCTTTGGATAAGACAAGACATATTATTGTTGCAAGAGAAGGGGGGGTTTTCCCTCCAAGCAAACCCTTCATTTACTCTATGTACGTGCATTTTATTACACGTATTATGGGCACGTTTGAAGTTAATTATATTTTAAATCCATACAAACTTAGACGTTCTATTATTTTCCCCTCAATCTTCTTAGGATTACGAAAACCCAAGAACAAATCTGAAAATCTCCTATAGCGTTTCTGCAACTTCGGGAGGTCAGTCATAATAGTGCATTTATCATTTGTGCCTGTCTTCGCCGGTAGACTAGCTAGCCCTATGCGCGAGTAGGGAGGGGAGGGTAGGGTGAACAGTGGAGGGAGATGCTCTTTTGTTTCTCTTGTCCCCAATAAATAGATCACTTTAGCCAAGTGCTACACAAGCTACGAAATCCCTTACGTCAACCCCCCCCCCCTCACGGAGTCCCTCCTCGCAACAGCGGCCAGTTCTGAGGTTTCTTACCAAGCTTCATTGCCTTTCTGACGTGCGGGATAAATACGGTCACACCAATCACTTAACATGATCAGTAATAACTAATAACGAACAACAAAAAAAGAAAACGACACTTTCATTCATCCAGTTCGAATTAAGATCTATATTTTTAGTTACATTGTCAATTCCAATTTATGTCAATGTAATGTTGGGTGAAATTAAAAAACACATGGAATACTAAGATTATTTTAAAAATTGTGATAACAGAGGTGCCAGAGATTATACGAATGAGATGTTTACAGTGAACTTCTCCGATAGAAAATATCACACAGATTCGAATTTCAGTTTTCGAAACCTGAAATTGATCATGTTGAACAAAATAATTCACGAAGAAATTCACTTCTGGACTGTAGATTTATGCAAGAGGGTTGATATTAAATCATCGGCTCACTGAAGGGGGTAGTTTGTTCTGTTCTTCCAGTGTTTTTATTTCTATCCACCCTATTGCGATGAAGCTACGTCTACCCCTAGTTCAGCTACCCTTGGAGTCTGATATGGGTTATCAGTTCATCCCTTCACATCGCTCTCCCACCCTCCTATACATGTCAGCTCGCTGTGGCATTGGGGCCGTTCACGCCTCGTGTTACTGTTACCAAACAATACCTGCTCACTACACAATAGCAAATCGGTGTTAATGTTTACGAAAATATATAGAGAGAATTGGTGGTTGATGATCTAGACATTTTTCATTTTTCATTAATGAGAAGATTAAAATAGATGTAACATATATTATCATAACTAATATTTTGTGTTATATGCGATATATATACGGGGTTTTAAGATCAATCCAGCTTTGTGGATAATGTATGGAGATATAATAATAAATTTAAAAAAATATCGTATTTACATTCTGTCTAGTATTTGTGTAAATTAAAAGGATTTGTATAACTCTTTATGTAACTAATGTTCCGTGTCCTGCATTTATTACTATATTGGTTTACTAACAGTCAGATCAACAATACCTGAGTTTTACGATTTATTTTTTTACACTACATCCAATTTTCTATTTCCTGTTTTATAGTGTTATTCTTTTCTGTAAAACTTAGATGAATCTAACAATTATATACATACTTCAAAGACCTCACTACACGTGCATATACTCACTATAGTGTCATTCTAACAATGCGTGCATGCACATAATTCAAACACACAACAAAATACGTTTGCAACATGAAACATAATACACAGAAAGTGATTGTGTGAATTATTGTATAATGAACAACTGAATTAGTTTATACAAATTCGCAAGATGTGTGTCTACAATCCAGTGATAATACTACAAACTACGCGCATTCACATTAATGCATTTGTACAAACTCACAATAATACGTATAACACACATTTCGTTTTTTTCAAATTCACAACAAGAGATAAAATCAGAAAAAACAATATATTCTGCAGGTTATTTATATTGGCGCGGGTTTTGTCCATTCGTTGTAAAAACTTGATACGTTTTCGTGTTTTTCAAAACAATGTGTGGTGAATATAGATAAAGATGAATGTCGATACAATACTCCCCTATCTCAGCTGCCTTCAATGGACTCTCCAAGGACACTGCTAAATCCACACCTCGAACCGTGAGGGCAATATGTTAACATATCATCACACCCTTCATGCATGTGTAACAAAACAAGATGCGAATTTAAAAAAAAAAATGCAGAATATTAATATTTGCAGATGTCTTTGGATTCTAGAGCATTACTTGGATGGGTCTTCTACAAACACAAAATATGCCTCTGGTAATTTTCTAATGAAGACACTCTTCATGATCTCATTATTTCAGAAAACGTTTACAAGACAAGAAAATAGATGCATGTGGCCACCTAGTTATCAGATGCACTATTTTCAGTGTCGATTTCTTTACTATATATATATATATATATATATATATATAATAATGATTATATTACAGATGTTTTTAAGCTTGATATAGAGCATGACGCTAAGTATATATTATGTCAATGTATGTATTAACAATATTGTTATCAATCGCACACACTACTATATTTTAAAGTATCCACTGCCAATAAAAGGAAAAATATCTAATTTATTTTCAATTCAACTGTTCCCGACGTTATATGTTATTGTTAACATTTGTACTACAATTATTTACGATATAATGTTCAACCCAACCATTAGACAATTTATGTTTCCTGTGGTAAGATACAAGTAAGCACGAAATTTGCCTGATCCAAACCGTGTGCAAGTTTTTTTAGTAGCTTTTCTCTGTTTGTTTCACCGTTTCCAGTTAGTTCATTGTTGCTGTTCACTTTTATTTGGTATGCATGATGTTACTGCAGTTACAATTACAAAGGTACGCGCCATTGCTAATGAACGTGAAGTGAACGTAGAATTACTTACACGATGATGTTACCATTATGGGTACAACTTCAAAGAAGTAGGCTACGTGCTGCCAGCTTCAATAATGTTCTTTACTCGACACTCACTGACATTCAAATTACAATACAATACGTGACAGCTACATTCGGCGAGACTTTTGTGTAAAATGATTCGATTCGCTAACAATTAATAATTACATAGATTGTTTATTTTTTAGTTGTAGTGATTTCTTAAATCCTTGTAGTAATATAAGTTAATAGAAGAGTTATCCTTTATAAAGATGTTATCATTTAAAATTACTGGAACAAGGGTTATTCGTTAGAGCAAAGACAAACAGCCGTCCTAAAATTGGCTACATCTTGGTTTGTCGAAGTCAATGGTGAAAAAATAAATCATTACACGAAGAGGAACGATAAATGATGGAGTAGTCCTGTTTAATAATCAGTCGAATAAAACTGGCCAAATAAAACGGATAGAAAATATTCCCTTCTTCGAATATACAAACTGCCCCTTTCACTAACTACCCCCTTACGCCCCCTTACGCTTGAATCGCCCACGAATTAGCTATGTAAACGTTACTGTTAAGCTACAACCGATCTTTTTTAAATCGAAGTACATTTAAAAAGTTAAAACAAGTCAGTCAAGCTTGTCAGATAAAATATTGATAATAATGTCAAAAATAATGCAACGTAAAAAACTTTATCCGCGATGTTAAAAGTACGAAACGGGGACAATTAATGCCCACAACATCTGAGGTTACTACAGATCCACTTTTCGATTTTCCATACAGTCATATACAATAGAAACGGACGAATCTTTTTTTTTTTATATTACCTACAGTATTCGTAATTAATAATATTATATTCCCTCACGTGAGACGCAAAAAACGTTGATTAAGATTGGTGACTTCTAAAAAAAAACAAGGAAGTCATTTGATCAAGCGTTGGCGACAATTTCTTTGATTGAATTTGTTTGACAGTCGGTACAATACTTATAATAATAAATTACATTGGTAGCACGACATGGCGTTCCCTCCAAAAAAAAGCACACATATAAACCACGAGCTGAAAGCAGCGTTTCTATTGGTTCCTTCTTCGAACGTCATTAGTTCAAATCTCGTCACTAGATCGCCCTGCCATAGCCTAGTTAATAATACACGATACGTTGCCGGTATCGGTCGGTACGTACCTGTTATTCCTTGGACGTAGGCTAACTCACTATGTCACTGGTATACTTGAAGCACAATTGACGACACTATATGTTTCGAGTTGAAATTAATTCGACGGCAGTTGAGGAGCCGAGATACGGCGTGCTTGATTCCAGCCAGCGGGAATGCAATTTGAAAACAAACCACGTGAGCCAAGCAGTGTATACGGGGGTACCCTCCAAGTTCGCGAGCATGTCCTTCCCCTGTCTCCCCTCCCAGTATCATTCGCCTGCCTCCTCCTCCTCTTCTCACTCGCTCACTCTCTCTCTCTCGCTCTCATCTGCTTTTTATCGTGTCTCATCCCTTTGCGCGGGCCTAACACTAACATAGCAGCATTTGCCAATGATTGCTGCTGTGACGTCAGCGTTTACGACACTATATGACCTACACACTATATGACACTATATGCCACCATATGACATGACACTACATGACACTATATGACATGACACTACATGACACTATATGACATGACACTACATGACACTATATGACATGACACTATATATGACACTATATGACATGACACTATGATATGACACTTTATGACACTATATGACACTATATACCGACAAGCGACGGGTACCGGATTCGAATACCGTAGCTGTAATCCTTGCTCTGTCTTAAGCCTTGTTCGGACATTCCATTACCTTTTGGACGTTGCTTTCAAACAATTATTAATTATGTCATAAATACATAACAGAAGAAAATATTACTGAATTGTAAATAATTTTTATGTTTATAAAAGGAAATTAATAATAAAAAATAAAAATAATAATACTATTTTTTGTGGGAAACCTGCCGAAGTAGGCTACAACTTTATGTCCCTCTTCAGGTGACTTTTTACTGTGGTATTTGGCATAGTTGGGAAGGAATGTCCGAGGGCTAATATGGTATGACTCAATCCCAGCATTCGTGATTGCCGATGGCCAGAATCGAACCGACGACCACGAAAACGTTTGAACACTAATGTAGTATCAAATCGTAATGTAATATTCCGAAGTATATAAACAACTCAATTATGTATACCTTTGTATCAAATAAATTAAAATAAAAATCACTTTAATGCTGCACCCATGCAGCATTATGCACCTAAAATACGAGATATTATATACAATGCACATTCCGCCAAAAAGAAGGTTGAGACAAAATGTAGTTGTTGAATGATTTAACCAACTATGTAAATAAAAAAATAAAACACTAGGGTGTAAGGGTGTCAGTGGTCGGATTGTGTTAAAGAGAGGGATGTCCCCTCGAAGAAAATATATTTCCTTAATTACCCCTTAGGGGAAATTCGTGATCACTGTCACCATCAGAAATGCATCGATTGGCAGAACACAATAATATGAGGCTGTAAGGTTGTGGGGCCTACCATGTAGAATTGTATGTTTTGTTTGATTTTGTTGATCGTGGTGACGAGACTTAGGGGGGAGTGTTTTGTTTATTAGGCTGTAAAGAACTGGCCATCCATAACACCGGTGGTTTCACAGTTGCGTCTCTAAGGGATCCCCTCCCCCCCCCCCCCCCCCTCCCAGATACAAACAATTATTCAACACTTTTGGTCTTCAACTATTTGAAATTAGGTGATTACGGCTTATAAACACTTTGTCCAAAACCCTTCTTTCAAAGGGATGATGATAGTCATTTCCCTCCCCCCCCCCCCCCATAAAACGTGCAATTATGTCATGTGCTCATACAACACATTTTAAATCAAAGCCAAAATTCTCTATTGAAAGTTGCCACTCGTAACGAAAGGGCTAACATTTTAAATGACAAACTCAAACTGATACCTAAAAATAATGTAGAAGAGAGCAAAGGTTGCCATTTGATCCAAATGTGTTGAGTACATAGTCGCCAAACGCATATTATATTGAAGGTGCAAAAACGGTTTGGAAATAAAATTTTCGAAAGAAATAACTTCGTCTAATAATAGGGGTTCAAACAAAATCATACGTTGTTACATTGTTTACCTATAAAACAAAAGCTGGAACGCTTGACACTTATGAAAACCGCTTAGCAGATTTTGACATGTTTTTGGTTAAAACCAGAAGGGTTGAATTCTTTTCACGGGCCATTAGTTATTAATTGACGGTACTGTTCGTTAAGTAAGGCTTATCACAGTAGTATAGTGACTCGGTGGTATGTTTTGAGTCTTGCTTCCATGAAACAGACAAGGTACAAGGAAATAACTAAATTATTATCCGTCGTTCTTACGTTTGGGGCATAGGCCCCAAGTGCGTATTACCTATAGGTACGTGGGTTTGAATCCCGTGTAAGACTTATTGTTTAATTTTTCTTCATCTTCATCTATCGCCCCATACCTAGAATAGCATGATTGAAATAACTGAAACGTTAAACAACACGGATAATCTGGTTAAAAAATCACATGGCAATTGATTGTTTGACATTAATTTCCTTTTTAGTAATCAAATGTATTTGTATAGTTACTTTCGGTAGTCCTAATGTTAATTTGTCGTGTTTTTGGTGACTAACCTTCTTGGTTAGACCTTAAGTGGAAATGCCAAAGAAAGCAATTAATATCCCCGTTATCAAGGTGACAATCTTATTCGAAGACCTATCAGCAAACCATAGGCAATCAATGAACACAAAAAAAACAAAAAAAACATCACATTTCTTTTTCTGCGTTGACATATTTACCACCTTTTAATAGGGGGCAAGATGGAAAGCACTGAGCACCTAATAAGATAAAGAATGGGAGAGGGAGAGGGGAAGGGGAAGGGGAAGTAAGTCGTGTTAGGCCTGCGCCGTGGACGTTCGAGCCCCCTAGACATCGTCAGCGTGATGTTATGCTCCCCTACCACAGTCGACGCTGAGCGCTCGAACCCTCCGCTCTGTCGGCCAGCGCTACTGTTCGCTCTCTTCCCTCGACCTGCCCGATGTTACGACAAGCCCGCCCGCTCTTCACATGCTAGTCGAACCCACGTCCAAAGGTGGCGTGGACCTGTGCCGTTACCGATCTGTCATACATGAGGAACAGCGGGACAAATGTACCTGTTTGAGCCCAGAAAAACTAGGACTCCTTTTTGCAAGTTATCAATCCGTGGATAGCTTTGAAAAGCATTTAGTTTTTCCCTCTTTTAATTTTAATGAATCACTTTCCTGGACTATCTGTTGCATAATGTATTCCAATCTTCAGATGTATCTACATCTACTATTTTCCGTTGTTCTTTAGTTTCGTTCCTTGTTCCGTATTTGATCCACACTATAAATACCGGATTCTAATTCTTATCATCCGTACTTAATTGTTACACAATTTCTCAAAACGACCATCCTGGATACCTCAATCCACCAAATATATTCTTTAATTAAAGTAATGCATTTACATGCAGATATTTTGCCTTTCATAGTACTGCCACAGCAAATTTATTGTATACCGCACAGAAGATTTTTCTACCATTTTTACATGGAGTAGGTTTATTTAATTTTTGGTTGTTTTCATTTTACAATTTGACATTCTGAGATATAAATTTTAACAGGGACATATGTAATTATATATCTACATTTATAAAATAAAAAAAATATATATTCAATACAGTACATTTCAATTGTCTTGTTTTAGTCCCTGAGTTTTCACTCTCCCATAATTACGCCGGAACACCCTATAGTTTTTATTTTATTTTAAGCAGTTATGTGGAGAATGAAAATGATTTGGTTCTGGTCGTAGCATGACCAGGACCTCGCATCGTCACCCCTTCCCCGACCACCCACGCAGCCTAAACACGCGAGGTACCACCACAAAGAAAACAAATTGAGACATGCCACATGGCAAGACATTTACGAATTAATCTAGTAACACTTTTATAATGTTATCAATGTTTTCACTATTTATCAAGTGTCTTTATGAATAGGGTGAACATTTTGAAGTGTGGCAAACCAATTCAGCTATAGACTAGAAATCTGGTTAGATATCTGTAAAAATACAGAGAACAATTATCTAGTTTTGATCCGCCCCTTCTACGGCTATTCATAAAAACTGTCTATCTCACTTTTTTCGAAAATTAGTTATATCAATGAGAATTAATTTATGATCGAGTGTTATTTAGGTACGACAGTTTTAAATCATTTACTTCTAGTATAATGTTTTTCATTTTGATACACTGCTTTACGTGAAGTTGTACCTGTACGGTCATTTTTACCATTTAATGTTCTGCGTTGTCGCCTGTAAACATACGTACCTAAAATTTTGCCCAGGTTCTAATGATGTACAAATAATGGCACCAGTGCGAATTTTGGTAACTTTTCCTACAAGGCATCAAATTACAAGGATTACATTTTTTGAAACTTTTAAAATATAGTGTTTAGTTATTTTTCACCTTTTCACTATTGTGCATAACGTTCTCAGAATATAATTAAAACAATTTAATTTTGCGTATAGTTTTAATTGTGCGACTACCCAGGACCCATCTAACAACGTTAAATTAAATATTGTAGAAATGGAGCCATGTATTCATTACCAAGCACGGTGCTAGATTTGTCTTGAAAAGATTTCACGAACGCTTCACAAAGTCTATCCATCCTACGAGAGACAACTTCGGTAGACGGAGAAATCCGTCTATACTCAGTTTTCCACATTCACGTGTTGTGCAAGTGAAGATTAATTGTCCCAGCAAATGGCAACACACTTATCTTATAGACTACAGGGAACACGGGGTACATGTGTAGACCTACTGTGCCGACATATTAGTTACCATGTCACAGTAACGGGGGTTATCACGACTTTAATACGTGAGAAATATATAATAGGTTTGTGAAGCTTTCCGACCGAGACAAATAGGTTAACACGATACAACACAACCAACACTCTTCCAGATATTCGGTGTCAAGTGAATATGTTTAGGCGTGGCTTGGATTCGATGGGATACTCCTACAGAAGATGATCCATTTTATACCCGTTTCTCATATCGCTATGTTCAGGTTTGTTGGGCACAGAAAAGTTGCTGAAAATTTAACAACATAATATTATGTGTGTATATATATATATATTTATAATACGATATTCCTATGACAAAATGTATAACTGTTCATCTCGTTGAGTATACGCAATGATAATAATTAAAAAAAAAAATTGTTGTATTATTATTATTTCATATTTGATTGTTATGTTTTACTGTCTCGGTTTAGCGGGTTTATTCCTGCTCTAACCGCAGAAGCTCCAGGGTTCGATTCCCAGTTCCAGCTGTTTTTTGTTGTTGTTTACTTTTGAACTTGACTTTAATATACTGGTGTACAAGTGAGCAGTGACTGCAGACCTCTCCCTGGCATAATATGAGAGGTATACTTGGGGTTACGGTCAGTAATCTCATGCAATTCTCTTAACTAAACGCATCGCAATGAATAAAGCACATTATACGTCATGCTTCTTGTGCATCTTTCATTTTTAACTACCAATTTACACACACATGCAGATTAAAGATAAGTAAACCTGTACTTACCTAACCTAGCTCAACCTAACGCTACATAGCCTATCCCTTTGATTGTCTGCGGGTTAACTGTTCGCTCTAGTCTGTGTAAGTTGGTGGCACAAACGATTACTACTGACCAGGGGAATATTCCTGAAAGTATAGTGAGTGATGTCTACGTGGTTATCACTTGCTATTGGCTGATTGTTGTGGCGGACCGCGTGGAAAACACTCAATCAGCCATTAGCAAGTGACAACCACGTAGACATCACTTAAAGTGAGTATTGTCACAGTGACAACTTTTAGGACCTAGGAATCTCAAGTCAGCACGTTAATTCAGGGGGGGGGACATCGTCCGAATACCCTCGCTGCTTCCACACAGCATCGTCCGAATACCCTCGCTGCATCTACACAGCATCGTCCGAATACCCTCGCTGCATCTACACAGCATCGTCCGAATACCCTCGCTGCATCACACATCATCGTCCGAATACCCTCGCTGCATCTACACAGCATCGTCCGAATACCCTCGCTGCAGCTACACAGCATCGTCCGAATACCCTCGCTGCATCTACACAGCATCGTCCGAATACCCTCGCTGCATCACACATCATCGTCCGAATACCCTCGCTGCATCACACATCATCGTCCGAATACCCTCGCTGCAGCTACACAGCATCGTCCGAATACCCTCGCTGCATCTATACAGCATCGTCCGAATACCCTCGCTGCAGCTATACAGCATCGTCCGAATACCCTCGCTGCATCTACACAGGATCGTCCGAATACCCTCGCTGCATCTATACAGGATCGTCCGAATACCCTCGCTGCATCACACATCATCGTCCGAATACCCTCGCTGCCCCTACACAGCATCGTCCGAATACCCTCGCTGCATCACACAGCATCGTCCGAATACCCTCGCTGCATCACACATCATCGTCCGAATACCCTCGCTGCCCCTACACAGCATCGTCCGAATACCCTCGCTGCAGCTATACAGCATCGTCCGAATACCCTCGCTGCAGCAACACAGCATCATCCGGTCAGAGAAGACAGTGTCCTTGCTTCCTGGCAGTCGACCTAGCCCGAGGCAGCTTCTACTTTGCAAACCAGTGATTTACATTTGGTCGTGTGACACCCAAGCAAAATCTTTTAACCTAAGAAATTTGTCAACGCGACAGTAACACGGGGAACTATTTGTTGGAGTCGTTCTACGAGAGACTCCAGCATCCGTAGTCGGAGTCCCACAACTCCGGGGGTGGAGATGTCAACTCACGCACACCAATTCAATTGTATACACGTGTTATCCGGTAAGAGTATCGATCATTGTCGATCTGGTAACTCACAGGCCACACTCCTAAAAATTAAGGAATATTTCCCAGCGTTGAAGCTGCGAACCTGGAGAGGATTTTTGTAAACACATTCATCCCCGAAGAAGCCCACTCACTCAAAAACAGTGGGGAAACGTGTTAAAAAATGTTGGGTTGTTAAACGCTAAATCCAGGGAGTTCTATTTAGTTACGTGTGTATCAATTCTCGTCTAAATTGTTTGAAGTTTTATAGGAGGCTGTTTACAAAGGCTATGTGAATGGATGTGATAGACAAATTTAACAGATTTTAAATAATGTTTCTTTTATAGGTGGAGAACATTAAATTAAATTTGCACTATTTTGGCATTTTTTTTTTAAATGGCATGTTTTAAAAACGTATTTTAAGTTATTTTTTTTACAAAACATGTGTGTTGCTTCATAATACAATCCCATAGATCAATTAGGTGTCCTGATCTTAAATTTGATACCGCTTGAACCTTTTAATTCTACATCTAAACCGACTAACGGGCTCTTAACTCAATACAGAATTAGTTCAATTTAAAATAATAAAAAGTGATGTTGTATATATGTATTACACTCATAGAAGGGCTCCCGTTAAATAGAATAACAATTTACGATTGGTTCCTCGGATAAGACGAAAACAGCAATAATTGAATGGTTAGTAGAATGGACAAAATGTATAGTTGCAGACCAAGATTGAAATTTTGACAACCGATAATCCACAACATTCATTGTGACAAATATGTAGAAATGAAAAGCAAAAGACAGGGCAGTAAAGAAGACAGAATGAAGATACAACGTAACAAACAAACACAACTAAACATACAAAACTTAATTAACATAATATATAGTTAAATTGAAAGTCAGTCTACTATCTAGTTAGTAGATAGGCATTATGAAGAGTGTTAATATTATTATTATTTATTGTGGTTAACCATACCCAGAACGGATATGGAAGGCTACTGCAGGGCTGCTAGACCCTCTTCAGCCTATATTACAATGCATTATATTAAATTAAACAGAACATTACAATATTTGATTATAGATACATATATATATATATACATTAAGATATCAATGAAAAATTAAAATTGTAACGTTATTGCATAGTGGATCAAGGGGTGGGAGGGCGAAGTGTCGCTAGAATGTTGGGGAGGAAAGGGTAAGCGTTAATACGTTACACATTGGCAAGTATAGTAGCGTAGTTCGGTGTCTCCGCCGATCTGCATGATAGAGTATCGTGCCCTGAGGCTAAAAGGGCGGACTCGTTCCGGCCAAATCAGTCTCAGTTCTTGTTCAGAATCCGATTAGTTGCGGTCTAGGGGAACAAATTCGGAATCCTGTCTTTTTAAAGCTACTGTAGACCTTCCTAAGAGGTTACCTCAATCATTTTTACTATTCAAATATAATTATTTCTGTTATGTTTTGATAATGCCCAAAGCATGTGTTCGCTTTGTTTGATTGTGCATAGGCCTAGGCCACACGTCAACGTATTATGTATGATGTGTAAGAGTGGTGAGGTGCGACGTGTAAGAAAGAATTGTCGTCGCACCAAACCACATTGAAATATTTATGTACACGCGGCTGGCTTCTTCTAAAAACTATTACCTTTCAAGGTGGGGCTGGAACAAATAGAGGAATCGACGTTTCGGTAACAGCTTCTACCACCGCGCGGCCGCGGTAGGAGGAGGACCAGACCGTGCACGTGATATGTGGCACTGTGGGTGAAGATGCACGATGATGCTGCAATGTGATATACTTAATAGGTACTTTATGTAAATTACCGTGGTTCTTCGAATCTTGGCCTTTTAAGTATTAGCTTGCTATACGGATAGTGTCTGATAGCAATTGTCTTAAAAATGTGTCCCGGTTTGGGTTCAACCACAGTCAGGACACATTTTAACGGAAATCGCTTTCAAACGAACATATCATCACCATCATAATCATTATTTTGAGTCTTATTCCTACGTCCGTCGTGAAAATAAGGTGCGACTTGAGTATCGTGCTTCGTGTGACCAGAACCAACGTACGTCACTGGAGGCGCCAGTTGATGTATTGGGTTGGGCAACTGGCAAACTGGCTACCTGCTACACAACTCTAGGCACTGGACATACAGTTAGTGTGGTTGAAATTATTGGCCCAACCAAAACCTGACAAAAACCATCGAGTACTAAACTAACTAACTACCAAACTAATAACTGACTTCCTTACTTACGCCTAATTACGTACACGAAGGTGATTGCGCGTTTATTTGTCCTATAGAAAACCAGGTCAAAAAACAAGACAAAATTGGCACCAACACGCACTCTGGTGCCAATTTTTTTCCCTCATTCCTTATTTTCAAATTCCACTGTAAGTGCAACTCTCTATGACAGGCCTTTCGGGCATCTGCAGAAACATTTTGCATGTCTAACATATCTTCTGACACGAATTTTAACCATCGAGAAAATTAATCTGTTCGATATAAGTTCTATAATCGCCTTCGAAATGCCCCGTTCAGACATTGGTGGCCACCTGTGCCAAGTAGAGTAGAGTGGAGCTCACGGCCTAACGTAAGGTGTTACATCCATACTGAAATGTTTAATACTTAGCTTCCAAGAGGTATTGGAGATGTAGTGTTACCATGAATGTTAAGATCTCTTGGATATGTAGAATTAGAGATTAGGCAACGAATAAAGTAGGGTAGGGTATGGAAAAGTTAAGAGGCTGAGTTAGTTTGTTAAGTCGGACACATATTGAGGTAAGAAGGAATACTAAAGAATGTAATGAAGTTTTTGAAGGGTAAGTGAAGTGGAAGGAGAAATAGTAGACGCAGACCAAGAAGGGATACAAGACAAGCCACAAATGATACAGTAAACGCATTGAAACGGATGTAGAAATAAAATGACTGGCAGAAAAGAAGAAGGGACGGAGAGCTGCATGTTTAGCACAAATTAATCTTGTGATGTTTATGAATATGTGAATCTCTTCCCTTTTTTTGTGTCGCACACACTATCACTCATATAACGTAGGCCTATTATAAAGTACCATAATCGTGTGCATTTGCACTTCCTGTACTTTCATATAAACACATTTATCTTATCATGTAACATTCACGAAGAAGAACACGTTATATTTAGCACAACTATTCATAAGAACTTTCTCACTCGACATCGAAACTGCGAAGACTCATATTCTGTCTTCATGGTCAGTCAACGAAACACATTATACACACATTTAAACATCGAAATTAAAAGGAGGCGAAGGGGTTGTTCGATTATTAAAACCGTATAAATTTAAGTTTTTTTTAGTCAAATTTGTCAATGAAGTTATCACAATCGTACTGATCATAATCTTTGGAAAGTTGTTTAAAGTATTATTATGTATTAGTATTAGTATAGCGTCTAAGAACTCCTATAGATGCAGCTCAAATGTGCAGAACATTTGATTTGTCAAGTCTCTATAGGTAAATTAGTATAAGGTAAATGAAATTCAGCGTATAGGTCCACGACTGCTACAGTATGTCTTGACTTTAGATAGTACCATACGTAATACCAGTTAGTTACTTTTGCAGGCTGATAAAAAGGTCTTAGCAGTCTTATGGAATTTCATTAGCTGTGAAGTTTTAAATAGTCTGTGTTGGTTTAAGATAAAGGTTAACCCTACTCCTTACAACTAGCTAACTGAGACAATTTCGTGAGCATGTGAAATAGGAAACTATTCAATCAAATAGTACTTATTCCAAAACGAAAGCTTGGAATTACCTAGTCTACTAAAATAGCTCCCACATGTTAATACATCTTCCCTCGGTGCATGCACTCAAATGACCTTGCGACTAGATTTATTTACAAGCTCTAGGCTAATGACAATCCATGTCAAAACGATACTTTTTTTTCTTCCTATCAACTCCAAGCGTGAAATTATTTTTTTGTACTGCGGCGGCTCAGGAAAATAACACTTTCCGTAAAACTCATATTTAATGATGATGATCATATAGTGGGGATAGAATAGAGGGGACTTCTACCACTGAATTGTCCTGTCTTTACTGACTGCTTTATTTACACACGATCATACCTTCGCACCGACAATCATTCAAACACGGTTACATTAATATTATGTTATCGAGCTGGTCTTAGTTTTTTACAACAATAATACAATTCATATCTAAGTTAAATAATTTATTTTATATAAAAACACATCAGCAAATATCTAACAAAACTCCTTTCAATAAAACATTCCTACCAGCTACTATCACCCAACAGCAACCAAGTCTCCTAGCTACCATCACCCAACAGCAACCAAGTCTCCTAGCTACCATCACCCAACAGCAACCAGGTCTCCTAGCTACCATCACCCAACAGCAACCAAGTCTCCTAGCTACCATCACACCGCCTACTCAATACCGTCTCACACAATCCACTGCCACTTGAAGACCTAGTACGCCACAACACAAACTCAACTACCAATGTGCAGTACTACATTACGTTTACCGGCAAGGGATACCTCACAATGTTAAACCACGCAAATTAAACGTTCTTTTATTGAACGTTTCAAGATATTGAAAAAATGATTCGAACCAAAGATTCGGCTTTGACTCAGCTAAACAATTGAATTTATAAACTTTTATAATTGTTATATATTTCATTAAGAATATAAATAACAATAGCAGCCATTTATATATTTTGAAAGTTTTAAAACTCATCGGGTAGCTAATTCAAAACCACTTTGGTTAGAATCACGTTTTGAATATCTTGACGTGTTCGTTCTCAAGATATCAATAGAATAACGTTAATTTGTGTGGTCTAACATCGCGAGGAAGTCTCTACCCATTACCCTCAAATTCTAAAACCTACCGACTTTATCCTTCACCAAGTTTACTTGATACCCCCAATCTGACTGAATGAATGAAATATTTCTCTTCCTTCTCAAGTGACCTCCTTTAATGAATCATACCAACCTTCTTTTCTTTGTTTTGACTCGATAAAGAAGTCGGGATCACCTGTTTTTCTCACAACTCACCAGAGAAACGAACCCACGTTACCCCATCAATCATTCATTACGTCGGAAATCTAGTCAACGCGATTCCGACCACTGAGAAGCGTCATTTTCTCGATCCACGTTACCCTAATCTATCTGTCTGACATGCAAAATCACTCAATCAACCCATTTTCACGTTTCACTAGGAGTTTTATTAATTGCTACTTTACACAAGAAAGATAAGTATAACCTCATGGGGGCTGGGGGGGGGGGGGGGGGAGGGGGCACCTACTCTTTATAAAACAATGAGGCCGGGATGAAACCCCAGATTCCTAAGGTGAACCATTTTTTTTGAATTACAAAGATGTGTAGATTCAATGTAATGTAAATATCGATGACCGATTAAAATACAGCTTTTACTCATTAAAACGCTTTGAAATTTTTAAAATTTGAAATAAGATCGTAAATTTGTAATTTTTTGGGTAGATTTGTAAATTTATTCTGAAAATCTGTAATTTTAATTTGTTAATTTGTAAATTTAATTCGTAAATTTGTAAATTTAATTGATGAATTTGTAAATGTAAACGCTGGTGAAGTCTGGTCCCACGTCTGGCTATTATAGCTCGGTGACTGCACAACCGCTCCAGCATGCCAACAACGGTCACTTCCAAGAATACGATCTGGTCAAATGAGCAGCGAATACGTCAATGACTTGAAATATTCACTTTTCTACAGACAAAACAGAAAGAATGCGAAGTTCGTTTTTTTTTTAAATCTTCAACCATCAATGAACGCGTTTTTACACGTTAGTAGTAGTGTATAACAAACTATGTGTTACCAAATACTTCTTACAATCTACCTGTTCCTAAATGACTGTAGTATATGTAATGTGTTTGATTAATAAACATAATTTGCAACAGGATAAATATTTAACAATCGCAAAAAAGTTTAATATGAACAAGAGCCATACAAAATAATATAAATCCATGTGGATGAAATTATGAATGAATACATTACTTAACATTGGAGAATCGATCTCTTTAAAATGTCAGACCGAAGATCGTATAGTTAAAAACAAATATTATTCTCTATTGGGATAAATAATTATTTACATGTTACCTGTTTGGAATTGACGTCATTAGTTTTCAGCTGGTTGGTGTCTCGATATTCATATGTGCCAGTTGACTAGAGCAACGTACAATTTAAATAACACATAAGCTAAGAAACACACGTGAGATTGATAACCCACGCAAATTATTACGATGACCGTCGGCCATTTTGTTGCATACACCAGTGCGTAACAGTGGTTACAATAAGCGGCCACAGTTTGACGTGGACTTGGATTTTCGAAACGGTTGAGAACGCAGTATCGAATAAAATGAAGTACACAAATTAAATTACTAATGCCACTCAATTGAGTCATCATCGCAAACGACCTAATCTATTAAAGAACATCTCCTTATCAATAATCGGTCTACGATTTTTTATTGTGATCAATATCGAAAGGATATAAAGCCTGATAAAATAAATTAAAGAGGCCTTTGATGGAAAAGAGAGGAATTCAGTGAAAACATACACGATTCTGTACAATATCGTATAATATTTCAAAGTTTTCATCAGTTCGAGTCTTAAGCCTTTCTCCTTTCGATGCTTAAATTTATGCATAAGAGAACGATGAATTCATACTAGGCAACACACACCATAAAACTATAATCGGTTTGCGAATACAGAGTAATTAATTCAACCAACTGAAACTAAACTAGACACTCGCTTGGCCCTGGCCAATGGCGGCTGCATTCGCGAACAGAGGCTCTCGCTGTTCAACAATGTCGAACCGTTACCACCATTACTAAAGTCCGTTACCACCATTACTAAAGTCGCCATCTCAATTTATATTTTATACCTTTTAAACTAACCGGGGACCCGAATACGATTAAAATCTCGCTGCATAATATAATGAACGCAATGGGCAGCCATCAGGATGCACTAATGTAGTTGTATTAGACGTTGCACTATTATTTAATACGTTGCCATATTATTTTGTTTGTCACTGTCCACAACTCCTAACCTAATTTTAATAGTACCTTTGCTCTAATTGTATACAGAAGCTCTATATACTACTCACTGTTACCCAACACACACAACAAACAGGGTATTAAATTATTTTATAAATTAGGTATAGAATATAGTTCACCACATGGGCCTACACAGTTTTAATTTTTGTGGTCTTGGATTAATTGATTTTTCTTCATAATCAATCGTACTGTTGTCTGCTATCCCTACATTTACCTTGACTTTTTGTGTCGCTTACGAGTAACATACTCCACGAGGGTACACGAGCTTTTAAACATCCTATGACACGGCAGAACATTAACGCTGCATTGCACCATAATTTTGTCGCATTTTTAAAACAAAACTTTGGACAGCTGGCAATTGTTGGTTTGTTTAAAAACACTAAGTACATACTGTATGATAACCTTTATTCAGAGACAAACTTTGATTTGAGTCCATGCATTGGCCAAGGTCAAAAGAGTTAATTACAGTAACTTTGTTCTATATTATGTGGGCCTATTCTTGCACTGTTGTCGTTACCTGAAGCAGCTAATGTATATAACCTATCGTATATACCTATTAAGTCAATAAAAAATAGTAAAAAAGATTTTTCTGAGAACAGAAGCTAATAAAAGACTGGATGAAAACGTAATTTACAAGAGTGTATCTCTTTATAAAGACCAGAGCAGAGAAGCAGAGACTGCTTTCGATTTCAAGTTAAGTACAAATAGCTTTGTTTGGATATAGCCTAGTAGGTTAGGGGCAAGCACAGCCGTAAGCGTTTTTTCTTCCGACCCTAAAGTGAAAATCAATGGCAAGTCATAAAGAGATGGAAATAAGGGTAGTGTAGGGGGTTGTTCCCAATGATATTATCACCACACAATGATAAATTCGCGTTTAATTATCACTTCCTGATCACCAAATGATGAAATAGGGGTTCGTTTTTAGGGTTGTGAAATATTTGAAACGGCGATAAGCCTAACCAATTGATTATGTACAAAAACAAGTCGAGTGTTGGCTTTCGCTACCACCGCAAACGTAAGGTGCAATGCAATAGTAAAGTTTGCGTCATATGTGACTCATTAATAACGCATGTTTTAAGTTTGCGGGAATGCAGAAAACATAAAAAAACATGGCAACAATACCCATTCTTTCCGCAATGCTCTTTTTTTCGATCTAGTACCACAACGGTTTGTTTATATCATGAATTAAACTAGAAAAGAATATGAGTAAATTTGTATTTAAATTTATTAAACTTTGTTCTATACTCTTTAAAAATCCCTTACTTCAACTTATAAAGTAAATTTTCGACTCAAGTTTCTATCAAACTACAACAAAGATGACTAATGGTAACACTAGACTTACAAAAAACGAGACATCTTATGGATATTTTATTTTCTCATAATTAGACAAAGACACTTCCAGACATTGAGTCGACATTTCACTTTATTTGTCTGGATGTGTTTTTAAACAAGTTTATTTGTGTCTATAATCGTATTACAAAATGTGTGACTGTTAAATTTATTTCGTTGACATTTTTACTCATAACAGAATGGTATAGTGTGCGTCTATATTTATAATTTGGCGTCCCCTGAGCAGATTTCTAAATTTAGATGACATAATATTTCTGATGATGTGACGAAGTAATGTTAAAACAATGAGCTTTCCGTTTAATAATTTCACTTATTTTTTAAATGTATATGCAACTGTCTAAAGCCTAAAGGTGAAGTCATGGTATCTTTATAATCGTCACCAGCCACCAAGCGAATAAATAAATATATCTAAAAACTTCACCGTTGACTTTACGTTCTCAGTCGCCACGTTTTCAAGATATTCAAGTAAAAACTGCGTCGCGAAGGAGTATTATTTTCTTTGTAATAAAATGTCTTCGGCCAGCGCCTCCAAATATTCCAAGACAATCGCTTGAAAACTGTGAATGAACCTGGGGCCCGTAAGCTGGTAGAATTAATAAGATTAGGGTTAGTTGGCTACAGACACGAGTAGCGGACTAGCGGTCTTCTCAAAGAAGACAGCAGACTATACAAAGAATTCATTTAAAAATAATAAACAATAGAATTTTAATGTATAAAAAAACCACCTTTAACCACGCCCGCTCGCTACAAGAGTCAACAAAAATTCCTCACATCTTTGGCCAAAAGAAATTGAAAACAAAACGCATAGAGCAATAAGGAATGATGAGACACAAATAAAAAATGTCAAAGTGAATCAAAAATGGGTGTATGAAATTCCTTCATACCAGTCTAACAACTAACGCTGTCCAGAACCTGGATGCATCCATAGAAAGTATTTAAAGTTATGGAATTACATTGATGAAATTTAAAATTACCTCGTTTATTATTAAATTTTAATGATGAGTCTGTGACATTTTTAAAATTAAATTAATTCTGAATTTGATATAGGTCGAATGATGTTGATGAAAAGAAATAAAAGAGATTGTTTATCTCAACAAGAGAAGTGGGCAGGGGTAGACTTCGTGCCGGCTCAAGTTGTCGCTCGCAAAGAAGTGTAAAGGTGATGCGGCGAAGTCGAGCGCAATGTTACCCACGAATCAAGGATAATAGAGAGCGATTAAAAATGTCTGTAGCTAGCCGCAGAATGAAAGAGAAGAATAAGAAGGAATTCGACAATGACAGGCTGTTGACGAGTTGACGGATGTCCTACAGCCAATGAAAAATTACTGTCAGTCACAACTAAACCAATCCTTAGCCGCCGAATCCTACTCCACTAGCACAAAACATTGATCTGAAATTAGAAACTTACCTGCTCGATCTTGGATGCGCGTTTGTTTTTAAAGTACGTGTATGAAATTCACATTTTAGTTACGTTGTCTTGAGGATTACGCACAAAATCGGTACAGCGAGAGTATGTTGATGATGGTGGGTGACAAGTTTTAGAACCGAATTAGTTAAGTCTTGTAAATAGTTCGTCTGACTATTTACAGTCGTAGACCAGTCATACACCGACAGCAAATCGATTTCTGAGCGATACTCATTTTGAATAATATGTAGTTTGATGTAAAAAATACATGAGATGATTTCATCTTTTGGATTTAAACCCCACCGTAATGTGATCACCAAAGCGAGGAACACAAATGTTTTTGGAAGTGGTAGTAATCTTCAAGACGAGACTAACAAGAGCTTTTCAAAGGATCCGCAATGTCGAATTCAAACGGCCCCGCAAACCCGCAAACATACCATTTGGAAACATTTTGGCTAATTTCAAATCTATATAAAATGAAAACTTAAATATCCAGAGTCTTTTGTTAAGCTCAAAGGTCTAACAGGCCGCCGGAAATAAAGAAAAAATTCACTTTGATTATAGAGCCTACAATACTACAATTCCGATGGATGGACCAAAAACTCGCCGAATGGTGATGCGGTCTTAGGCAATAAAATTATAATTGCAAAGTTTTGAGATGACGTGAATTGCTAAGTGCACATGAACTGCGTCTTATATCTACCCTTCGCGATCATCAATAAGACAATTAATTGTTATTGACTATAGCTGCCACATTCTAATACTTTTAACGCCTTGAAATTGTGGGGGCGTTATCTTGGGAAAAAATAATTTGTTGTATATCAGTATGAAGGAGAAATTGTGATGATTTGGGTATCGGAAAGAACATTTTTTATGGTTTGTTGGACGACACAAACGGTTTGGGGAGAAAATATTGAAGTTGTTTGGATAAACCGTTAATATTTTCAAATAATCAACTTTTTGCACAGGTTTATTTTTATGTTGACATTGAATACTTAACACTTAACAAGCGGTACGAGAGTAGACAATGAGAGAAGGCCGGGAAAAAATAGTAGCCTATATTAGTAGCGGCTAACAAACAAGCCAACAAAAACAACACTTGCAGGTAAGGTAGTAATTATTGAGGAAAAAGAACTATTGTAACAATAAACTCGTTAATTAATAGCTATAGTACATATAGTACCACTGAAGGTTAGGTATTGTAGCTTCTTAGTATAGCTTAGTGTGGATTATACCAAAAAAGTTCAGAAACAAAAAGCTATTAAATAAGATATCGTTCTTCCCAAACTTCATACCATAAACAAAGATGTGCTAAAGCACTATAAAATATGCTCCTTTACACTTTCACTTGAGTCGCTAATATGATTCTATAACGTGAATGGTACCATATGTAATCAAAGATAAGCGTTATCCAAAATTTGTGCCTGTTAAATTTTTCAACAATACATTATACACCATTTAAAAGGTGCACTCTTCACATGTCAATTTTATGGATACATTAAAAACGAAAAAATGGCTATGGAATAGACATAAATTACTAATTACAAAAAATCTTATCGTGCAGCCAAAAACGTTTGAACGGCACTTAGATCTGATCAGATAGAAACGTTATAAAGATTGTTTCAGACAGGAAATCACACAATATGATATACTAGAGCGACCGGCTTCCGTGCCGGTTTACTACGGACCACCCTTGCTGCGTATTACCATCATCTTCAACCCCTAATCAAGATGTTTCAATAATGCATTGTGACAAGTTGTTGTTCTAGTTGGGAGGAAAGAACGCAAATGATTGTAATTAAAAGTTTTAATTTCAATTTTACATACAACATGGCATACACGATCATTATTCCACCATCTTAACATAACAAGATGATTACAACTTTTTTCATGAGATGATAATATGTATCGGGGATTATTTCTATTTAACTAGTATACGTAGGATTACATGAAGTGTATTACTGACGATAATAAACCACTAAACATCGCAACATCTCTTCAATCAGGGGTGTTTTCCAGTATAGTAATCGCTGAATCCAAAAACATTCACCCCCGCCCACAATACGGTATTTCATTTTCTAAAAAAAAGTTCAAAAAAGTTCCAAATTACAGAACAATGTATGCTTTTGTCCGTGCTTCAAAACATACAGAAACACAGTCTATCAAAACGAGGTCGAAATTCAAATTTAAAAGCAAAATTGTGATTCAATAAAATATTTTATGATGAATGCCGATAGATCTTGTGCAGCGATAACGCGTGAGACAATAATTCGAGAGGTCGCATGTTTGGTTCCTACTATACCAGGTTTTCCTCAGTCATTAGCCAATGATGGGTATAAACACCCTCATATAACTTCTATAAACTTATTGTTAGTCAGCTGAAGAGGGGCCCATCAGGTAAAGCTTTTTTCATACTATTGCAGCAGAGATTCCCAATAGAATCAGTAATATGATAACACATGCAAATACAACCCAAAACAGCTTAAAAACAAAAAGAACTAATAACTACTTTCGTTGATTAGAATATTGTGTTCGAGATAAGAACAAACAATTAAACCATCCCGTAATATATTGTGGATTCATTTGCAAGCGGATATTATTTTCTAAAATTAACATTGATACATCGCAGCCATTTTAAACCTAGACCATTAAGGGCCAGTTTCGTCAAACTTCAATCCGACGATTTTCTGTTAATCGGAGATCAAAAATGGAGCCCAGTAGAAGCCACCATGCATTTTGTGTGTAATATTTGTTGAGACCATGGTAACCAATCCGAGATTAGTAAATCGGCCGATTTAAAAGTTTGTTGACTTCAGACCTGAGAATATTACGAGGACAAATCTTGTTAGATGATGTCATCTTTATGGGAACAACAACTGCGGTGTTGGTGCACTTTGCACTTGAGTTTTCTGGACTGAGAGAATCATTAGGGCCGTCCGTGCACACTCACCTTACGAGCAATATAAAATTGACATACATTAACGAGTTCACTACCTATAATTATGCTTATTCAGTTATGATGTTAAGAGTAATTTGGTTTCTTTGGCGGTTCAAAAAAACTTTGGTGATGTCATTGAACTGCTTGACTAGGAAGACTGTTGTGACATCCGTCGTGAGTAGTACCAAACTATAGACAGGATACCACTTCACCTCATCTACGCTTCATTCATTCATTCATTCATTCATTCATCATATCTCAGTTTACATCATTCATTTATTCATTCAATCATCATATCTCAGTTTACATCATTCATTACGATTATATATGTAAGGTAATTATTTTGGGTTAGTCGGAAAATAAGTTTTTGAAATAATCGAGTACTAGGTGAAAATAGATTACACTCAAGCTAGACTTAAGCGTAGGTGCAGCTTAAGTGTGGGAGAAGATTAGATTTTTTGTGGGAATAGTTTGGCCGGACGAAGTAATATATTATGTACGAAAAGAAGGAAATAAAAAAAAAATCATTGTAATTAGAAACGAACACAAAGTAGAGTGAAATTGAAATAAACAGAATTAATAGGAAATTCCGTTTATGAAAGAGACAAGTAAAGTGGAAATTGGAATGAAAAAATGTATGGAAATAGGAAATTGGAAGTAATTAATTATTGGTTTGACACATCTCAATTGTTTGCCTTTAATGCTATTCATTTCATTTATACTCATCAATAATTACAACACATCCTATTACCTCTTGCATGTATCTCATCTTAATTTGCCTAAATGGGTACAATCTATCGCTTCCACTTACCATTCAATCACACCCTTGAGTATCCCTTCGCGCATAAAAAAATTTCAAGCTGAAAATTTCTTCCTTTTCGTTGAACTTAAAATAAAAAAATAAAAAAAATGTTTTTGCGAGTTTGAAAATATTCCAAAATATTTGCTTGTTTTGAGAGGACGTTTAAGTGCCTGTTTCAGTCATTTTTAGAGTATACATCAAGTCCTAGCAATTACAGAACTAAAAGTGTGGATTGTAAAAAATGACAGAATGATATTTTCTGAATATAGTTGTATCTTTTGGCTGTTATTTTGGAAAAACCTTTTTTTGGTAGCTAGCAAGGAAACGTCAGCGCAGTTGACGGCAGAACTAAATTGTTTTTATCAAAACTCGTTTTGCACAGTTAGGTTTTTGTTTATTTTGTTCTACTTAGATCATTTATTTGAAAAACGAATAAAAAATACAGATTTTACCTATAGAAATATTACATTTAATGATATGTGAAGTGAAGTTTAACCTAATTTAATTATAATAATAGCCCTGAAGGTACAAATGATGAATCAGGTAAAAAAAACAGTATTAAAAGATTAATAATATTTTTTTTCTGTTGACTTAATGCACTGGCATATGATAAGTAAGTTACTTTAAAGTGATTAATTGCCTTACGGCAGCCCACATACGTTGCGGAAAACCTAATTACGAGCAGCTGATTAATAATTAAGGAAACGTGAATCTCCAAGTGATTTCAGTGTCTACTCTTGTTTTCTATCGCCCAGAGGGGAGAACATTGACTATAACATGTGAATAGAATCCACACATTTTAGATCAGATACCTCCCGTCACAACCTCGACACATGAATTGCTCGTTTACAAACACAAATGTGTCAAATGAAAGACATTTTGAAAATATAATTGTCTTCTTCGGAATTAGTTTTAATGAATTGAATAGAGCGTGGAAAATCCTAAAGATTTTTGGGGGGGTGAGTGAGTGAGGAAGTTAGGGGTTAATTAAATTCCATTGCATTAATAGTTCGCGACTGAAAATTGAACTTTATACAAATTATGATAAAAGCTTTTAATATAAACATATAAATACTACATTTTTAAAGAATGCTTATCATCAAGAACGAGAATAATGTATTTAAAAATGCCTGTATTTCTTAGCAGTTTATTGTATGAAGCATTTAATGTCAACAACATTGTATACAATTGAGTTTACTAGGAAGGAATCAAATTATATGAATATACTCGTGTTCTCTTACAAATCGATACTTTGTTTGAAATTACGTAATTTTCGATAGACATCCCTGGAAACTTACGTAACTATCTCAAAATTTGTGGTATGTCACGTAGGTTTGTTTACATATACTTAAAACAGATGTAATTGAGACTACTAAGAATTAATCAATTTCAATGAATATTCTCAGGTTCTGTTACAAATCGCTACTATGTGTGACATTACGTAGTTTTCGAATGACAACCCCTCAAACTTACGTAATTATCTCAAAACCTGTGGTATGTCACGCAAGATAGTTCATATATGCTTAAAATAGATGTATTTGAAATTAATTGGAAGGAATCAAATTAAATGAATATACTCAGTTTCTTTTACAAATCGTACTTTGTTTGAAATTACGTAATTTTCGGTAGATATCCCCTGAAACTTACGTAATTATCTCAAAATCTGTGGTGTGTCACGCAGGTTTGTTTATACATACTTAAAACAGATGTTATAATTCTTGCATATATAGTCATATAAAAAATTGAATAAGAATACATAATGAAGGAAGCTGTATGAAGTAAGCTCAAATATAATCCGTGCCCATAACAATATTTTAAATTAAAATTATATGTCTCAAATAGCTATAAAGCCAATAACATAGTATAATCAATTCTTAGATGCGGGTCAACTTCTATGTAGGTTCAAGCATTTACTAGGATATCATGCAGTTGAAGTAAACATGTATCCTTTGTGGGTTAACGGTTATCTAGCGGCATTTGAATTGTTGGTAAAGAATGCCCAAAGAATGTAAAATGCGGTGAAGACCGCAGACTATCTGAATCGGTCCCGCAATACCTCAAATCCCAGTCCACTTTAGCACTGAACCAGCTGTGACGGTTTAGAACCAGTTTATATACATATTCCTCGGACAATTATAAACCATCCGTAATTATAACTTACGGAAAATAAATTTAAATATATTTTTTATTCCGATTGAAAAAGTATAGGCTGGTTTTATTTTTCTTGTTTAGCTTATTCGAAATAATGAATGATGTCTAATTCAATACAATCAGAATTATGTACTTTGATTGTGAATGCCGATTACTAGCGTTGACAGTAATAGTCGAAAGAATTCCTTACATTATTAGCGTAATTATGTGTTTTACGAAATAAATTTAATGATTTCGATTTATTTCTAGCAATCACCAATATCGAATCCAATTCATCTCTCAGTAGATTGATCGAGGTGGCTATCAAAATACTATTATCATGTAGAAAGCAGCAGTGGTTTAATAATGTGTGTGAGGTGTAAGTTTAAAAGCTCGCAGTAGATTTATACAAATGTAAGTTGCATCAACATGAAAGTGGAATACATGAAAATGTTAAGATTAGCAAAATTTAATGTTCCAAGTTAAACGGACGCTTTCAAAACAGCCACATCGAAATAAACACAAAAGTAAATTATTATTCTTCATTCTTCGCAAACAGGAAAAGTGAAAATTGATGACTATGATTTCCTTCTTGTAATCGCTTTGATTGGACCAATAATGGAAGGTGGTTCAACGCCGCTATGAAAAATCGTTTTGTCTTTTCTAAACGAAACGATTTGAATATAATTACGCATCAAATCGTTTTCGAGAAATCTGATAAAACGTTTAATACAGTACTTTCAATCACAGTTGCATCATAAAATCGATCACTATACTACATCGGCATAATGTAATTTGATTTGTATAATGCAAGGGGGATTTCATGTTCATTGATATAATAATTTATCGTTATAGCTCATGAGATTGCTTTCCAATGTAGTAATATGCAAATTGAAGCATTTTAAAGATAAAGCAATCCGCTGTAATTGCCTATTCACATTTAACAGTTACACGGTATATTCATTAAATAAGCATCTTACCCGATTTGCCGTTAAGGTAGTAATGAAGAGAATATTTGACTTCTGGTTGTAAGTTAGATATTTTAAAACTTGTCTCATTTATGACCTCAACAAGCATTTCTAGAGATTCATACAGAAAACTGAGACGATTCAAATCGATGTAACTATACCTGGCGTTTCTCGTTAAAGACGCCCATTTTGATGATTTGAGGGAAATTCTTGGAACATAATGCTACAAAAAGTCACTTTTTTGTATATAAATATTTTGTATATTGTCCGTATCTTTGGAATATCAATTTAATAGTGAAAAAACTAATTGTATTTAATTCGTAACACATTTTATGGAAAACTAAAGAGATGCTACAAATTATGCTAAATATTGAACTTGAAATGGTAAATTTTAGATATCTTTACTAATATACCCATAAACTGAGTACTTTCTATTGAGAGTAATTGTTGAAAGAGAACGGGGGGTGGTGGATGTGCAATTACGCTACACAAGTGAATGTACATTGCACGGTAGATGACGCTCAGATCACTAAAGCCAAATCACTCTCTCGGAACTAACATTGAACTTCGCCCTACGATCAGCACTACATTGTTTGTCGCGCACTTTACGCTCTGTACTGAACCACCATTTGGCTTCTAATCCTTGATAAATATCAACTTAAGCCAGAAACTTTCGAGAAATTTCAGCAGTGCATAATCTCAAGAGGGGGGCCAATTCCTTGCTTTCACTTTTCGATGGCGAGGGTTAAGATTAAGGGTGGTGGGAGGGGTAACGGGGGGCTCATATTACCGTTAGAACTTGAGTCAAGTTATGAAGTTCAGGACGCGAATGGCCATGTTTTTGCCTCCCTTATTAGCGCATTATTTGTTCTTGGTGTAGCGCTGGTCATTTGTCATAGCCTCCCGCCTCTATACCCCTCATCATCATCTGCTTTTGACAGTGTATTAAAACAAAAAAACAACATAATAATGACGTATATATACACTGCCCAATTACACGAAACTTCCTCATTACTATGGTAGTCTGCATAGCTTCCACATCGCTGGCGAAATGTGAGGTTAGCTTCCAAGGCGTATTGTCTTATTGAAAACTCCTGAACCTTAATTCTCTTCTTGGCCTCATCGGCAACAATGAAGGGGGAGTTATTTGTATAATATTGTGGTGCACAGTTTGCACTCCACATATGTCTTCAGGTAACAAACAATTTATGTATATATGACACATAAGTCTAGGACGAAAGGTTGTCCCCGGTGAAAAAAATGTAAATCAAAGAGCCTCATAATTGAGCTGGCTACTACAAAAAATTATCTGAACATGCAGTTATTGTTAGTCATTTATTATATTTCGCTAACCCAACAATCCAGCATTGGGGTTGCTGGGATGGGTTTAAAGAATCCATTTACATGTAGACCCGTATTAATCAGTATCAATTCTAGGTTCCTGTAATTAGAAAACTCCCAGCCCGATCCAGGAATCGAACCCTGGGCCTTGCATATTGGAAGAATGAATAAACCAATGAGCCACACTAAATGTATCGAATGCAGATTGTTATATTTTTTTTCAAAATTGATCGACATTAAATTTTTATCTTTTATGAAAGATAATGCAAGATAGAACTAAAACATAAGCTGCCAACAAACAAAAGAAAATCCCTAAAAACCACGCCGAAGTATTTTCAGCTGCAAGTCTGCGCCTGTAGATCTGAAACTTTTTTCGGTACTGTTTTTGTCTTTCGATTTTTTACTAAAATATTTGCTTATAATAACACAGTTTTAGATAATAGAAGCCTGGTGCTCAATCCTAAAGGGATTATTTCCTTAAAACTAATATTTTATCATAAAACCAAACGATGTTTTACGGAGTTATTTAAATACAGCCTTCAAGTTTTTTTTCCCGGAACGCTCGTGAATTGAGTAGTCGGGGGTGTAATTTTAGTCCACGTGCCACCAGAAGATATGTGTATTTAAATTTCCACGGGTGGTCTTCTTCTCGTACCGAACTACGAACATCCAACGCATCCTGCAACTGCCCATCGATTTCAGAGAAAAAATGTTTACCCAGATAACTACAGTCTAATTTCAGAGATTTAATCTATCGCTCGATGTTAACTTATGGCGGTGTTTTGTGTAAATATACCGACAAAATGCACTTCTTAGTTGCTTTACTATTCAAGTGCGGCTCCCGAAGTAAAAACTTTCTGATCATCTAAAGTGTTATGTTCAATCGTTAATAAGTTGCATTAAAAAGATATATTTATATAAGTAAGTACTAATCTTATGATTAAATCTATTTGAAAACGCACCTTTGATGGGACCCAATACGTGTTCTGAATAATATTGTGTTTGAAATAATTTGGAATACATATTTAAGACTATGTTTGAAGACTTGAGCCGGTTACCCAATAACCCAGGAACGAGACGGGACGTGTTCTTGTTTTCGGGATCGGGAACGGGAACGATGACCAAGATTTATCTGTTCTCGTTCTCGAGACCTTCTGGAGGTAATCGGCCATATTCACTGCCAACTATATAGGTGTACATCCACACCGGTAACTCAAGGTTACAGAATATGTATTTGTCGCGCAATAACTCGATGTTTCCCGTTCCCCTTCCCGTTCCCGTTCCCAGGTATTGTGTAGCATGCTTGTTTCGAAATTCAAGTTAGTATTTTAAATGTAGGCAAACAATAGCTAAACGAGAAGCGTCATAACTGGGACATCTCGTAGACATTTATGTTTGTGAATTGTCAATATATCACAGCACTCGCTGCGTATAATACAACATTAGATAAATGTGTAATTCTAAATTCACAACACAAATTATAAATGGAAAACAGAAAATGGAAAACGAAAAATGGAAAACGAAAAATGTTTAAATTATAAAATACAAAACATACCTACTAAACCTACTATACCTAATAAATTTAAAATTTAAGTAGACTAAAACTTGAAATGTAAAATTTAATACGCAAAACGTAACATGTGAAGTGTAGAATGTAAAAGTAAAATTTATTTGCAAACGTTATATGCCTATGATACAAACAGTATCATAGGTTATTGGTTGGTTGGTATCATAGTATGGTTAATACACCTACTACTTCCGTCGTTCATGAATGATGCGCTATGGAAGTGTTCGTTTGCTTACACTCAAGGTGCACACACAATTGTTAAATGATAGGCCTACTGTTGTTGGTCAAGTTTAAAAAAACTAGGAGCTGAAAAACCTAAAACAAACCTTCTAGATTAACATGTTTGGTCATTGACAGACGTCTGCCACTGGGTTACGGCCTAAGTCAGGTGCAGATACACTGTTCAGTTGTATAAGTGGACTGTGCAGCTGACGTTCAGATAAACATATCGCCAGACCACTCTCACTGACAACCGTTACGCGCTATATCAATTTTAAACGTTTTTATGGTTATTTTTAGATCTAAAACTTATTTTATATTTTAGTTATTTTTAATAAAAAAATATTCATTTTTTTTAAATACCAAAAACACCATAAAGTAAAACAAAATATCATCTCTAAGAGTATTTAGTGTTCTTGTCTATAAAAGTTTTCGTTCCGAAAAAAATTTGGGTTTTCAAAATGTTCTCAAGTTATTTTGTTGTTGCAATAGCTAGCCTGACAATAATGTGTGGTACAACCACAGCGGTTATACCACCGTGCCCTGTCTCCCTGTTTCCGCAGTCCGCATGGTAGAACCTTTGAAGTAGAACATTGAGCCCTACCCATTTCTTGATTACAACTAGTACAGAAAAAGTTAGCTAGGTCGCACACTTCAAGTAAACTGAGCCATCCCATCATACCACAAATTAACGTCACAAGCCAGTGCTCGTATTTGAACTAGTCCACGTTTTTTTGTTTGTTTAAGGATGTATGTATGTATATTGTATAGTGATTTCGATATATTATGGCTACGCCCAAAGAGTCGAACTGAAGAAATGATCTTCGTGTTACTGACAGTAGTTCAGAACTAACTGACATATTAATTGCTTTTAAACGCATTTGCCATAATGAATAATTAAAACACATTGGAATATTCAAGTATCTGTATATCTTCTATACACTATTAACAGACTCGGCACATACTTAGGTATGGGATAAGGGAGTTTGCCTGTCAATAACTTGATTGTCGGGCCACACAGATAGAATATTTTCATTTAGTGTTGGGTACCTTGAAACATTTTGATATATAACAGTTACACATCAAAGGATAATTAAGTAGAATATTTTACAGGTTGGGTGGAAAAAATAAACGTGAAGAGAAAAATGCAAAACAGGATTTTTTTTAGGCTGAATGCTATTATGTCCACCTGCTGATTACGATTGTTTTTAGTTACAAATAAGTTATATGCAGGAAGCGTTTTGTCCAACAAGGACTTTTCACGCAGACGGATAAGGATATTAATGCGGCTGTTACACGGGGTAGTTGGAAAAGTAAAAAGTAAAAAGCAAAAGGCAAAGAGAAAACGTTACTCATTTACTAGTAGAGAAAGCGCGTAGCTTACGGGAAGGTATCCATTCAAGCTAGTATTTAGTAAATAAAAATATCGCTATAAGAAATTATTTCAAATAAATGGTTGCTTTACTAATATTTCGTAGCATTTCTTAGTCACTAGCTACATCGTTATGTCTTTCAGTGGATCATTCTACATCATTCAAATGTCTTCCACAGAGAATATGAGTTGGTAAACTAACAATGGTTTGAAATTAATTATTCAAGCAAGGCCACAAACGTATAATCCAACTTTTTATCGCCTATGATATTGATTGAAATGTTAGGTATACAAGCACTTTGAACCTTACTTTTTTTCTTCCCAATTTACAACGTTGAATAGTGTCAGCATTAATTGATCTTTGCTTCTTACTACGTCACAGCCATTGAGAGGGGGTCACATGAGCCATACAAACTAAACAATCGAATTAATTTGAATCCCCCCCCCCCCCGCCACCTTCTTCCAGCCCACCTCTATATTTAGCTAACCTCCGTGACTAGTTCAACCAGCATTATAAATATTGCATTCAATTAGAAATATGTTTTAAGGTTTTTTCCGACCACTTATTTTAGAAACGGATAAGAATTATCGCAAACATGCGTCAACATCCGACTAAAACCTGGTGATAACTTAATATTTTGATATTGATGAACTTCATAAATTTGCGTTGTTAATTAACCAAGATATATGATTAGATATCCATCTTAAAATTCTATTCATTTAGGGGTTTTGTATTAGATAGGACTAATCAACGAAGGAAATTGTTTAATTACAACTGTTTAACTACACCTAATTGTTACTACTACTTCCAGTTTATATCTCATCTTGTCTTTAGAATGATTTTTAAAAAACAAAATTATCTATTTGCGTGTCCTGTGCTTTTATTTTCACCGTTTATACATTACGAACAGGGTTGCGTAATAATCCAATTATTGTGTCAAATATATCTTTGTGTTATGTAGCAACAACCATTACTTAGTATTTCAGCAATAAAGATCAACAATTTATTGAACACTGCTATATTAAATTGACAAGAAACTGTAGTAATATCTCACAAGACTCATTCTAATTATTCTGAAAGCCAGGTATTTGGAATTGCTGGTTGCTCTAGTAGTCTGCATTTCGAATTGGACCTCCCACATGAAAATGCCTTTCCCCATGTTAAACAGCAACAGCTGATTATCATATTCAAATGGGACGTCACTTGAAATCTCTCTATCAATACCCAAGCTAACAGATAGTATCAATGTATTTTATCTTCTAGTGATCAGCCGTTTCAATGGACCGCAGACAAGTATTAGCCATGCAAATTGAAGCAGTGGTAACGATTGTCTAGTGTGTGTGTGTGTGTGTGAGTGTGTGTGTGTGTTGTATATATACACCGACCTCTACGTAAAAATTGAATGATCTTTTTACAGTTTTAAGCCTTATTTAAAACAATCTTTATTTTATGACGGCGCCTTCAGTAGAAATCTGTCGGTGTTATGTAAAATAAGTTATTTGATAAGATGGCTTCCAATCTGTATCCTCCAGCTATGTTTCTAACGCTCTACAACTGATGGGCTACCGTTGCTCAGGGTATATCTTATGCAAGATAATATCAACGACACAAGATATCAACTAGGTTTCATACCTTCTGGAAACCAATTTTCATTCCAAAAAATAAACGCTGTCGTAAAATATCGTTAATTTTAAACACAGAATGAAGAAAATAGATTCTTATTTTTTCTTTATGAGCATATTTTGTAAGTTACTTAAAAATGTGAAGAGTAGCATAATTTTCTTGCGCCCGAAACTATTTTATACCGATAAAGAACAGTTCGCACTACCTCTTCAAGACTGCAGGCTAAATATCCGGCTACCACCAGTATCCTACGGATCATCTAAAAGATAATTGGAAAGCACTACTGAATCAAATGAAACAAGAGTAATCGTGAACTTCTCTCAACCACTCCGGCGGAATGACCGTTTTGGATTTACACAACGGAACTCTTGTAAAATGAGAATATTAATTGATAAAACACTGCTACATTCTTTGGTCTACGAAGCTAATCTATTAATGACCTTCTCGAGTAGGAATTCACGCGGGGAGTATCATTCATCAACGTCTAATCATACTCAAGAAACACAAAACTACTGGTTCCAATATTTTAATCTCATAGCTTGGTAACCCAGTGATCGACTGTTCTGAATATTTCACCTGCTTTCCTCGTCTACAGTATCGAACACTATAATTTAGTAAATTACATTCCCGAAGTAAAGATCCACTTGGTGCAGTATTATCAAAGTTTTGTGAGAAATAGATTGCGAAGATTAAATTGAACAGATAAGGCAACCTTCAACATTTAAAGTAATAAAATGCCATAACAAATTATCTACAAGGACAGGTTTCTTGTATGTTTTTAATATTTCTATTTGTTAGTTGACGGGGGGTCTGAGGTTAAACAAAAGTAGTAAATCAACGTAAGCAGTGTGAATGCGATGGACACAATCTGCTATGGATGTCAGACAGGTGTCATAGGTTATGTTGTTGCATCAAGCCGCGTACTGCACAGTAGGGTCACATCTCTTAGCGTACCTCGTTCGATGTTACTAACTTACCGAGATGTTTGGGAGTTAAGAGTGAATTTAAAATTTTGTTAAAAGATTTGGATTTTTATTTTCTACTTTTTAAAGCACTTTTTCGTGATAATGATACTTGTTATATGTGTCTATATATGCATAACATTTCTAAAAATCTGTCCGCGGTAGTTGATTTTTTGGGGTTGGGATGGCTCCTATAGGGATGCAAGTGTAATTCCCGCTTAAGTTAATGTTTTTCATCTTCATCTATCACCTCTCATCATCTCAGAGGTTTATTGCAATAAATAGAGATTAAAAGCAACAAAAATAATCAAAATCCGTTTAGGTATTTGGGGGGGGGGGGGGGGGGGGAGGGGGGTTTCTTTTGGTTCCAAGACATGAAATAAGGATTCCCTCTGTGTTATGTTGCACTATTGATTCTGTTGCTGTGCGCAACATTTCTAACACATCCGTTGAGACATTTTGAATATTACACTGAAACATACACAAAAGTGGTATTTTTAAAGTGTGCAAATATTGTGTTTAGACTATTGAAATGGAACATTTAATCAACAATGTGTGTGTTTTAGATTTTAGACACAATCAAAATTCGGTTGATGTATTCATAATCAGCGATGCAAGACCCAATTTTCAATTAATGTGAAATTAATCACTCTTATGTATGTTAGGCCCTACAATAACACAATGACACCCGGAATAAATCTAAATAATTAATGTAGTACTGACTAATTACATATACTGAACAATAAAGTTCGATAAATGCAATAGAAGTATGCGCCACACCGTGCCGTTATTTCAGCATGTGTGAGCCAACTACGAAAACTTGGGACCGGTTGGTACTGTCTTGAGGTGTACTGATTCATGGACAGTTATCCGCCCGCCAACCCATGAGAAACACTGAATCATAATTAACCCTTTGGATTGATTACTTTTTAATGAGTATTGAGACGAGCTGTTTCATTCAATATTGAAACAAGGAATACGCTGTGTGACTTCCTCCCACAGTTCATGCCTGCTGTTATTTAGGTGATCTAGCCGGATTCAAATGAGGTATTGTTACACAATTTAAGGGATTCAAGTTATATTCTTTCAATTTTGGACTTTGTCTAACGGCAATGTATTTAATTTTGGCCGTAGACAAGATTAAGTTAAACAAAGCTATTGGGACTGCGTATAAGAAGATGATTTAGGGGGAAATATGTATAAATCATATTTAAAATTGTGCATAGCTGTAAATGAACGAAAACCTATTTCAATGCATAAAAAAATGTAATTGAGAATTAATAAAAAAAAAAGTCATGACTTTTTTAATTTTAAATAATTTTATTGATTCACATTTATTATTTTTCTTGTCTTTTTATAGAAATGTTTATAGAACGTTCGCTTGTATACACACCTTCATTTCTATATTTTCAAGAACTATGAAAATGTGAGGAATATTATTTACAGATACAGACACAAAACACTTATGTTTAAAAAATGCCATTGTATCTAGTTGCGAGAAAGATGTTTTAATTTCTAAAGTTTCCTCTCGAGTATCAAACGTAGAAATTAATTCCACCTTATGTATTTTTAACAACAGTGGGGCATTTAAAGATGATAAAGTGTTAGGAGAGACTTAAGACATTATTTTTATTGCTGATAATGATCGTTGTAATTATAGTTCAAAGACAGAGCACACAGTTAAAATTAGTCCGAGGGTTAATCTAAAAGTGTCATCTTAATTTATTAATTAATTAACTGACGGGCTTAAAATGTCCTTCAGTCATTAAAACGTAGTCTAGTTGAACAAAAAATGATGAATTACTGTTAGAGAGTTTGTTCTTCGTGGGATAACTAGCTACGTGAAGTTAGTTCCTTGAGCGGGATCGCGAGACAGTTGAGAGACTGAGGAAGAAATGCAAATTTTGACTATTTCACGCAGACCTCATTATTAAGCCTGAATTCAATCACTCCCCCCCCCCCCCCCCATTTGATCCGTAATTCTTTAATGTTAGAAAATATGTGTTGAAGAATTTCTTTCATTTTACAAATCCGTGGGTTGGTTTCAATATTTCTCCATTCTTTCAAAAATTTGTTCTGTCTTTTTATTTCTACATTACAGGGCACATATTGTATTATTACTATATTATGTTTCAACGCGTGACCTTGAACGATGTCCTTTATTACGATCCCCTCCCACATGTAATTAAACTTTGCCATAACCTTATGTCTATAGTACGGTTACAAGTACTTCTCCCTGTGTCCATCCATCCCAGAGATCTTCAACATTCTCTGGTAACATCACATCTAACTATACTGCATTTTCACACAACACTTCTTACGCAAGCCGCAGGAAGGAAGATCTCATGTTTAGCAGATGTATGTGTGTGTGTGTGTGTCCTTAAAAAATTTACATTATTTTACCTCACGACACATTGCATATATCGCCACACTATATGCAAAAGTAAATATAGTGAAAATGGCGGGGGGCTAAATATTTAGTCTAGGACTAACTTTTCTTCTCCGTGGCAATCACCATATTTTATAAAACCATAGTTTCTGCGGAGAAACATATAGTCCAGGACTAAATAAATTTAGTGTGCCGTAATAATACAGGGCATTCGTCATCTCTTACGACTGGCAGAGCTTAGGTGTTTACTCTAGAGACGAGGGAAGTTGCACTCACCATTATCCCTGTTGCAGTCAACGGCACAACACGGCACGGCACAGCACAGCACAGCACGGCATGGCATGTCATGGCACGGCACGGCACGGCATGGCACAACACAGCACAGCACGGCACGGCACGGCATAACACTGCACGCCACGTCATGGTACAGCACGGCACTGCACTTCACGGCGATCGAATATGGGTCTTGAATACACATGCACAAACCCATCTACATTGCACGACTTTCCGAACTCAACTGAACATAAATGAGTAATAATGCTATATGTTTACCAGAAAACATGAGTATGACACATACCACGACCCAGACGTAGACATATACCTTCGACTTGGAACTGGAGAAGACACTCAGGGTATTGGTACAATATTACATTGCGCATTCAGTTTACTTCCATTGAAACGATACAGTGCAGACTACATGCAGTGACCTAGTGAGTCACTTCCATACTCTTCCATCCAGACAAACATTCCTACATCCCTTCCACACATAATTATCCATTATTCACAATTTCGTAAGAAGCTCTGCTTTGGGGTAATAACCAGTTTAACATTATACGTCTCTCTTCGTCAGCTGACTAATTATGTATGTTGGGGTATTTGTATAGTTTTTGAAGGTACGTCTGAACTCTGAAGGCTTTTAGTACGACCACAGTCTACCAACAGTTTTGGTTCTTCTGTATCTATTTTTATATATATATATATATTTTTTTTAGGGGTGGGGGGGGGGGGGGGGGAATTTTCTTTACATTTAGTTGGTATCGAAAATTCTTAGCTACGTTGTTGAATTTATCATTATATATTTGTACTTTATTTTATTTGGTGGGCAATACTGTAACACAAATTATTTATTTTATATAGATCACTAAAATAAAAGTGCAAACTAATAGTACTTGGCACAAGAATAGTACACATGAAGATGTATCCCCAGGTAAACACAGCCTTTGCGTGATATTTTGTATTCAGCTATTAATTACAATTATGGAGGAAGATATTTGTGCAAAAAGCAAATAATCTTGTCGGTTAGGGTGAGATTTTTTAAGCCGAAAGTAAGCCTAAATTAGACAGACGGCTTCCCTAGATGCATGTAAGCTCTAAGCTTACAATTTGGGAATATTTACATTTCTTTGGTAGACTAATTCAAGTCATTAGATGGAAGAGGGTTATATGTTAAGTTTTTACGAGAGTTAGATGAATTGTACTAATCTAACGAAATGGTACGAAATTTCTACAAAAAACGAAACAACTAAAGAGAACGAAGTTGGCCTATTTTTGAAAAATCGTTCCACTTTGTCGCGACCTAGACAGACAAATCTGGTCATTTGCTTACCGTAAAAAAGTCGAGAACCCTTTTAAGTTGAGTTTTTCGGAACAAAAAATACACACATATATATATATAACACAAAGCAAAGTAAGTTGAGTCTTCTGGAATAGGAGACGTTGGAAATAAATGAAACAGCCCTCACGAAGCCCAACTTCTCAACACAACAAGAAACAAAGTACAATAACAAATAGCAACGAGAACACTAAGTCACGATAATTTCACGCCAAGAAACAATTGTTAATTCGTTATAAGTGAGTTAGCTGATGCCGGTGAGTCTACTTCGGCACAGGAAACAAAGAAAACTTACATTATTAATGAAGGTAACAATTTCAGGTTTGTAACACTTCTAGCGGCGTACTTTATATTATTATAGTTTTGAAGCAAAACTTTTTGAAAAATTGCTCGTAGAATGCGTCGTGTAATATTTTCCCAACAATAGTGTAAGAAATGTTTAGGCAAAAGTTTGTCTTTTTAAGTATTAATTTAAATATTCCTTTTAAGTTGAAAAGTTGTTGCTCAGTAGCCATCTCATCATACGAAACTCTCAAAAATAAATTACTTTATGTTGTCGCATGTGTTAATTTTAAATAATATTATTGGCCGATATTTATTTTTTTATTTGATTTCTTGGATAAATGTGTAGTAGTGTGTGTATATAGTATTAGTATAATATTATTATTAGTATTATAGTATTATAGCATAGTATTTCCAGATAGCAATAGCCTATATCACTATTGTAACTTACCGTACTAATAGAAAACGAAAAACATAAATTATGAAAAGTAAAAGTTTAGTTTCTATGTGTAAATGACAACGTTTCGATCTCCACACCATTTATTCCACTTTGTAGGGTACAGAGAATAAAGGTTTACTTTGTGTTTTACATAAATGTTCTTCGTAACCAATATCGTATTCTCTATTGGCTGTGTGGCTGTCAGTTGTTGTTGCTGTTGTTGTTGCCCTTGTGTCTTGTGGGAGCTGCTTCCCGGATGCTAATTATTTGTGACGTCGTTCCTTTACTTCTTGCCGAAGGAAATACGTTCATATAACCACCCGTTGCACCGTTAAAATGAGTCGGTGTTTTCGCAACTCTGGGCTAATGAGATTATTCTCCCAGTCTGGTCAAATAGTATTATATGTGCAGATCCGACCTTTGTCTTTCTTAATTGAATGGTTTTTGTGACTCCTGACAATCACTTTGTCTAGTGCAATGGTCTCTATGTTCGCTTGTATCTTAAATTCAAAGCCTCATCCGCCTCCAACAAATGCAAATTCTTATAAAAAAATTAAAAAAAAAATGCTGGACAAAATTATTTCATGTTTACTTTGTATAAAGTTCTCATGTGTTGTGTTGCGTGTTAGTTTTAGGTAATTTATAAGGTATGTCCCAATGTTTAGATAGTTCAGAAGGAATTTTTAAGGATACTCTATGTGCAACTGTGGAAAACCGAGCCAAAGGTGTTGCCAATCGACACAGTTTTTTTTTTTTTTTTTTTTTTTTTTTTACAATATATATATATGAAAACAAAAATTGAAACAAATTATAGTGGATGTATTTAAACACAAAATTAAGAATACAAATGGTGGCTAAAAATAAAAACATACCAAAGTAAAACGCATCATACGTACAATATCTTCGATGAGGCTTGAAATCAGCTTAAATAATTTTTGAAACGCCTCTAAAACCACACGGATTGTGCCCCTAGCAGTAGGACCTATCATAAGACCTATTAATTTGACATTAATTTAATTTACTATTAATATTAAAAAAAAAAATAAAAAATTTAATATTAATTTGATAATTTGATATCATGAGAGGTTTTACACTATGTAATGGTCGTAATAGAAGATAATCTTCAGATAAGGAATTGCGTGCTTGTGTAGTCTGAGTTGGCGACGCAACTACGGTGGCAACGCTCGACTCAATGGCAGCTTCTAATGGTGAAGATGGCTGTCACGTCTGGTAATCGTAACATTGCGTGTAGGCAAGATGAACCATTACCGCTCACAAATACCATAAATAAAATACAATTATAAAAAAAATGTTATATTAAATATCCTCATGTTAAATTATGTTTGTACAATGACATAGCACAAACTGCCAGGTTCAATTTTAATAATAATCTATGTACACTCAACTTCTGTAGTTATAGAGACTATGCTTAGAGATCATATTGTGTGTATGTGAGAAAACTGAAAACCAAAGCAAGGAAGATTATATAGATAACCAAATATTTTTTAACGATAAATTAGAAGCGTTCCGAATTTTATATGGACAGTTTGAGAGGATAAGGATCAGGTATACATTGTGTGTACCAAAAACAGAAACATATTTACAGCATCATTTATTTGCACAAGTTGAGTTACATATATGGAAAATAATATTATATGAAGTTGATCAGTGTAATATAAGGGTCGATACAAATTCTTCAACAATCAACATAATGCTGGAAGTTGAGCACTTAGATCAATCAAGGTCTACTTTTACAATCTTGTTCGCTGCTTCCCTTAGATGACTGTGCAAAGATCCAACGATAATATAATCTATAACAGAACATTGAAGCTATAGTAAAAAACTTGCCGCTCAAATTAAGATGTGTGTTTTTTTTTTTTTAATCTTTCGCCTTAACAGTATTTTCACTTTTAATATTCAATACAAAAAGTTAATGCTTATTATTTTGTCTTCTCGAAGTGCCTTTTAATAAGCACTAGATTCATACAGTGACATTTTCTCACAATTATTATCAACTAGTCTTGATTTCTCTATTCACTTCCAACTTTTTTCAGTGTGAGTGCATGGGGGATTTTGCACTATTTTATTCCTGATATTGTTGGCTATCTCATCATTTCATACTCGTTTCTTTGGGAACTTGTCACAATAGAAGTTCACTTTTTATCTTATGATGTTATATCATTGTGCGTAATAATATATACAAGTACTATCACATAGTTATCCCTTGCTAGGCAGGATGTTTCATGTTAATCGCTTAAATTTATCCTTTTTAATTTTCTATTTAATAGTTTTTCAAGTCCAACTTTAGATTTATTCTCATTGCGTTAAAATGGAGTCAAGTACTCTGTTCTATTAATGCACTATGTAAACTGATAATATGCTTTAAAATAATATATCTTAAATACTAGTTTTCAGTGATTGTTAAAATCTGTGTAGACAGAAGAACTCCGTACCTACGTTACTATTATAATCTGCTACCGTCTTGTTAAGTTATTGGGGATCGAAACTCGCATCGAAGTTGGACGGGTATCGAACCCAGAGTTGTCGAAGCCTGAGCTCTGTCTTTCATTGCGCGCAACTGCCTGAGTAGCTTAAGAACCCCACAAAGCTTTTCTAGGGAAAAAATAAGTTTAGCCATCATTTATAACTGCGAATTAAAGACAGTTGAGGGCGGATTTCGTTTCGGAGACATTTAAAGATGAAGTCTGCAAAACTTTGTAGAAGGATCATTTGGGATTACACAAGGAATCCTAGGGTTGTGTTTCACTCAACTTGATGGCTCTAGCATGACGTATTTAGTGGTAACGCACGGAACTCTGACGTGAGCGGTCACGAGTTCGATGTCCACCACCAATTGTGGTGATCATCCTTCACAACTTAGCAATAACATACTTGTTTTATGTCTCTAGAAGACAGTGTCTTTTATTTGTCTTTTAGGCAGCAACGGATTCAACACGCCCTTCACTGCTCAATAGAATGAGATAAATAGAGAGACCTAGCTGTTAGAACATCAGCGTTAATCCCAAGAAACCGGACAAAATTTATGTAATATCAACTGAAACAAATTATAAAGTCACACTAATTAACCTATATCGGATAATTATTCACGGACTTTATAAACATCGTAGGACAACTATATACACCATGTACTTTAGTTGTGTTAAAGAAGAGATTGGTTGATTAATGGGGCTTAACGTCTCATATTTGTGCAACAATGGCTAATCGAGACGAAGAGCGGGTGATAATGAAGATGAGAAGATGATGATGAAGAATAAAGCCACATCCGAATCAGATCCATTGTACGTCGCGTGGGTCGTCATACGGGAGTCCAGCAAGGGTGGGCAGGGCCAAGTGGGAGGAGAAATATTCAGTGTGACAGTGGGAGGGAAGGGACAGGGTCTCTTTTCGTCGCCTCTTACGACTAGTAGAGTCACTCTGAGCCTATTCTACCCCGGGCCGAGACGGGTCTCCTTTCGTCGCCTCTTACGACTAGCATAGTCACTGGGCCCAGACGGGTATTGTGTTAAAGAAGATCGTAAAGCTTTCCAAAGTAACCGATAGCTGCGCCAAAGTTTTGCGTTACTGTCGGCAATGTCGCACCCTAAAGAGTGTAAGTAAAAAAGGCGCCACTTTAAAATGGCCTACTCTACCGTGCCTACTCAGTAAGCACGAGACGATAAAGAAATTCTCTTCCCACGAGGAGAACTTCTATACCGACTCTGATAAGTATATACACTAAAAAGGGCAGGTTTTTCTCTACTATTTAGAAACGCGGTACATTCTACTCCGGAGGCAGTTTACCCAATGAAACTATAGTTGAGAAACTGTAAGAATGACGGCCCCCTCCTTATCCCCACCACTGCTACCCGACCTCCCTCAACTTCGTGACAACCTAACAAAATGAAATGCGTAACTGAAAATAAGTTTGTTTCAGTTGTTCAGTTTATGGTTTCATGGAGTTAAGGGGGAGTTGGGTAGCAGTGGTGGGGATAAGGCGGGGGCCGTCATTCTTACAGTTTCTCAACTATAGTCTCATGCTTACGAAACAGGGGAATACAATAGTACCAAATTAACTTTATACCTCTCTAGTTCTTACTGCCTACTTGAAACAGGTCCATTACGGATAATTTACCATCTTTGGTTGGATACTTGCAATATTTTAACCCAGCGGGCGTGACTATCGAGACTTGTACTAAACGGAAGACCACCTTTGCGAATGTGTGAAAGAACGCCAGGAGTCTGTTGATATTAGTAGAGACAGTGTGCATGGAATGGGCAGTAGATAGATTAGGATCTGAGGTCGGTATGCAAATTCTTACGCCGGGAGTAGTAACGTTTATCTCTCTACCGGCATAAGATTCACCTTCTTACGCCGGGAGTAGTATAGTTTGTCTCTCTACCGGCATAAGATTCACCTTCTTACGCCGGGAGTAGTATAGTTTGTCTCTCTACCGGCATAAGATTCACCTTCTTACGCCGGGAGTAGTATAGTTTGTCTCTCTACCGGCATAAGATTCACCTTCTTACGCCGGGAGTAGTATAGTTTGTCTCTCTACCGGCATAAGATTCACCTTCTTACGCCGGGAGTAGTATAGTTTGTCTCTCTACCGGCATAAGATTCACCTTCTTACGCCGGGAGTAGTATAGTTTGTCTCTCTACCGGCATAAGATTCACCTTCTTACGCCGGGAGTAGTATAGTTTGTCTCTCTACCGGCATAAGATTCACCTTCTTACGCCGGGAGTAGTATAGTTTGTCTCTCTACCGGCATAAGATTCACCTTCTTACGCCGGGAGTAGTATAGTTTGTCTCTCTACCGGCATAAGATTCACCTTCTTACGCCGGGAGTAGTATAGTTTGTCTCTCTACCGGCATAAGATTCACCTTCTTACGCCGGGAGTAGTATAGTTTGTCTCTCTACTGGCATAAGATTCACCTTCTTACGCCGGGAGTAGTATAGTTTGTCTCTCTACTGGCATAAGATTCACCTTCTTACGCTGGGAGTAGTTTTGTCTCTCTACTGGCATAAGATTCACCTTCTTACGCCGGGAGTAGTATAGTTTGTCTCTCTACCGGCATAAGATTCACCTTCTTACGCCGGGAGTAGTATAGTTTGTCTCTCTACCGGCATAAGATTCTGTTTCTTACGCCGGGAGTAGTATAGTTTGTCTCTCTACCGGCATAAGATTCACTTCTTACGCCGGGAGTTGTATAGTTTGTCCCTCTACCGGCATAAGATTCACCTTCTTACACCGGGAGTAGTATAGTTTGTCTCTCTACCGGCATAAGATTCACCTTCTTACGCCGGGAGTAGTATAGTTTGTCTCTCTACCGGCATAAGATTCTGTTTCTTACGCCGGGAGTAGTATAGTTTGTCTCTCTACCGGCATAAGATTCTGTTTCTTACGCCGGGAGTAGTATAGTTTGTCTCTCTACTGGCATAAGATTCACCTTCTTACGCTGGGAGTAGTTTTGTCTCTCTACTGGCATAAGATTCACCTTCTTACGCCGGGAGTAGTATAGTTTGTCTCTCTACCGGCATAAGATTCACCTTCTTACGCCGGGAGTAGTATAGTTTGTCTCTCTACCGGCATAAGATTCTGTTTCTTACGCCGGGAGTAGTATAGTTTGTCTCTCTACCGGCATAAGATTCTGTTTCTTACGCCGGGAGTAGTATAGTTTGTCTCTCTACCGGCATAAGATTCACCTTCTTAGAGTCTAAACATGCAAACAGCGGTAATACACAAACGTGCATCCTGTAGTTTTCCTTGGAACTCAAGTGAATCCATCTCATTAATGGCTTTATAAAAGGGTTGGAATTACAGGCATATACTTCCTGTGATTAAGAGGTGTCTGTAATGAATAGCTATAATATGATTGAGTATGATGGGTAGCTGTATCGGCACAGGATGAAACACAGTGTGTCATAATAGTATGGTACGGATATGTAATAAGTATGTAATACCATAAGTGTCGCCTGGTCGGTTGCGCTTTGATGCATTTAACATGGAGGGTACAGTCACGGACAAAAGTGAAACATGTGCGTGTGCTCCCCCTACGTGGCAGCACCTAACACAAGGGTTTCACACGTCAGTGAGTTTGACTGTTCTTCTGATGCCGATTCAAGCGTCGCTAATTCTATTTTCTCAAAAACTAACTTTACTAGAATGTGGGATTCTTTGGTAAGCCTTATAAGGGCACATATTACTATCAGTGATAAACATTTACTTGTTGACTGATTTGCTAATCAATTAATATTAGTTTGTAAAATAATTCAAATTCAAATTTTCTTCAAAATTTTGTACATTTGATTATTACAGAAAATAAATTAAATACAGATTTTCTAGGACTAATTAACAACTCAATAATAATAATAATGACATGAACTAAAAAAAAACACAACAATTGGATTATAATCTAGAAATAAGTCCGAATTGTCTCCACTACTCTCTACTTCCTCAACCCCCCCCCCCCCCCCCCCACACACACACGCTATTCAAGCATTTCTGACCTGTAAAACTCGAACGTGTTACGAAAAATAATTAATTGATTATTACAGAAAATAAATTAAATACAGATTTTCTAGGACTAATTAACAACTCAATAATAATAATAATAATGACATGAACTAAAAAAAAACACAACAATTGGATTATAATCTAGAAATAAGTCCGAATTGTCTCCACTACTCTCTACTTCCTCAACCCCCCCCCCCCCCCCACACACACACGCTATTCAAGCATTTCCGACCTGTAAAACTCGAACGTGTTACGAAAAATAATTAATCTTCTCTAAAAATATTAATTGTTTCAAAAGCATTGTGACCAACCAAAGACCGATAGTTGAGCCTGGTTGAGCCTCCCCTTACCTCACATGAATGTAACAAATCTCAATCATTGCCACTATAATAATAATACCCTAGAGTTGTCGGCCACATTGAAATGTGAAACATATTCATAAGTTCTGATAAGATGTCAATAGAATTGATGCACGTGTCTTGTGTCGTGGAATGGTGTTTGTTGTTCTGAGTATGGGAGGGCTTAGCGGATTCCCTGCCTGGTGTGTAATTGATAGTTACACTTCCGCCGAGTCGCCACCCGACTCTCCTTTCCACCAGACAAATAGACAAATTACATTCATCAGCTTTTGTTAGCAGCCATCTTCAGCTGAGAAGAAAAAAAGAGCTTCCCATTTTGTTTCACCAATTTGCCAAAACGTTTTTCATCTTCCTTTCAGCTTCCTTATTGTAGTACTTTTTATATAAAAACACTCTCGCCTCCTTATAATAGACCTTGGTGACGCTATCTGTCTTAATGGGCCATCAACCACCTATAGAGTTTTAAGGTACTCTTTAAAGTACAAAACCAGCACGTAAATAAAAGTTCACCATACGTAAGAAAGTTATTCTTTAAAGGAAATTGCCACAATCATCTGGTGGATAAAACATCGGGAGTAAAGACTATATTCTTTAGAATAAGTGACTTTATGGGACACTTTTTTAATTTCAGAATAGATTGATTTATCTTTAATGAAACGGTACAATTAATACCGTGATACGCGAGTTAAATAACTAGTTTATTGTCCGGGTATTTTGGTAATTATTTAATAACAAGACCACCCGCGTTACTGATATACCCCTTCGAGTTGAATAACTGGGTATATTAGGACGTGCGGATAGTTGGGAAAGAATACCCCAGGGCTGCTGGTAAAACAAGGACAATCCCAGCCTTGTGAGGAGGAAAACCTTGAAAAACTTCAGTCAGAATTGCCGGTGCCGGAATCGAGCTGGCGACCTCCTGAATAAGTCTCGCATCTTACTTCTGATCGGTGTTATTTATAACAACCTCAATAAGTAACGGCCCATGAACCACATTACCTAAAGGATAGGAACTTTGGAATCTAACTATTCTATAACTTCCTCAGGAACTAAACCACTCTTATTGCCGCTATCCTTTTAACAGTCAGCAACCACACAAGAATACATAAATTATTATGGTAACCTTGTTGAAAACCGTATGACACAAGACATAAGCCACATACTCTTTTACCTTCAAATGCGGGTAAGCACTTGTGGAAGTGTTGCCCTCGCCACAAGATGTTTCGTCATTGTTTTAAATATAGATTGCCGGGTAAATAAGCTGATACGGATTCTACAACAATCGCCCTAACAAAGAAACTGACGCTGTTGACTAGTGCTCATCTTCCATGTCACTCATATCAAATGACGACACAGGAGTAACTGCATGAAACCTTTGTCGACACTTACGAAAATGTTCAGTTCTGATATAGGTAAGTCGACTGTAAGACATGATACTTTCATTCGGGAGGTCGCCAGCTCGATTCAGACCACCGGTAATCCTGCACGAACAGTTTCATCGCGTGTCATCATGAATCTTTGTAATATTAACGTTGTTGTAGTAACTATTAATATTATAAATAATTGCCATCATGGTGTGAATATTAAATTTATACAAATTTTTACCAATTCCCTAAATCAAGTTTCAAACTACTAATAGTCAAATTTGTTTTGTGAGCCCAAAACGAGCAAAAGTATCAGATAAGACGTATTAGAAAAAATTAAACAATGTAATTGAGAGGGCTGAAATGATTTAAATGTGTGTGGGGGGGGGGGGGGGGGTAATTTTGTACTTCACAACCTCGCCCTTGAACTCATTAGTTAATCATTTGTAATAAGGTGTTAGTATTCAGATTATTATTATTTATTTTAAAAATAAAATGATAAAATACATACAGTATATCAGTCAGAACAAATGATGGGTGTGAGGATGGTAGTGGTAGTGATTAATATTACAAAATAAAGCTATGACTACAATTCATCACACTTCTGGAAGGCGCCCCCCCCCATCCCCCCCTCCCCCCCCCCCCTCTGACTATGCCAGTGTCTGGAACTTCGAGTCAAGATTGAATAAGAGGATTTCCACGGTAGCAATTCTAACGAAACACGAGCGTACGTTTTTTTTTTTGATACAGTAAACTGAGAAATTACCTCACTTACGCTAATCTCATTGTGACTTTGTGAATGCGACAATGGAATGAATGAAGGAACGAACGAGCCAGCCCCACAGAGCTTTTAGCACAAATGAAAGAATCGCTCAAAATCTATACGAGACCTTTACAAGGATTGATCGTTCAATCCATACGGCGGGTTGGTTGGTTGCAAGGATGGCTTGGATGAAATCAACGCAAGCCAATACTTTATCTTCCGATCGGAAACATTCTGACGCGCTCAAACTAGTCGAAAGAAACCGATGAAAATTAACTGGGACTAGTGGCAATTTTCTGACGTACGAAAAAGGAAAGTGGCAATTGCTAGTTAGATGTGTGTATTTTTGTTCTATATTATTATATAACTGTTTGAACATTGTTATTCGGTAGGAGATAAAGTACACAGTGTTGTAAAAATTAATTTTGAAAATTAATTAATTTATCTTTAGAATAATTATTCAATATGAATAGTGATTTAATTGCAATTACTTTTCAAAATGTTTTACATTTATTAAGGAAGGTGTATTGTTTCTACAATATCTATCAAACAACTATCGTGAAGTTGGCGTTGCACAATGCACATGTCATAAGGCAAATAAACCTAATATTTTTAATAATCTAAATTTGAGTGTTGAACACTGTTAGCAACTTAAACTTTTTTCGAAATTAATGTCACAGTACTTCCAAACGTTTCTAATCCCGCAGTGATGAAATATACTTGGCAAGACATGTATACAGTGTAAAACTTAATATATTCTAAGCAGCCATTCTCAGTTACGTTTAAAAAGTTGAAAGGAGGCTGGAGGAAGTCATAAGGGCCCCTTCCGCTCCGAAAAGGGTCTACCCATAACCGCTGATTGAAATGAGGCATGAAGCTAATCTGACATCACACCCAGTGTATTAATAATTATTGTGAAAATTGTGCAAAACTAATCTCACATGAGAGTTGAAAGTGAAAATGTAAATGAAAATGAAAATACCTGGCACCTCTAATACATGTTACCAGTGTGTATGGTGCTTAAATATTAACTGGAGGACCACACCAACACCCGTGGAGTATAATTGTTTTCTTTGATTGGTCTTTCCTTTTTACAGCCCCTTTCTAATCTACACAATGTTTTGTTAGTAAATAAACCCTTTTGTAAGTCAATGAATAAGTAAATATAATTATTTATTAAAGATGGACAGCTCGACGCTCCCTTGTATGAATAAAGTGTACCTACCCAATTGCTTAATTAAGCAGTTAAGCTTGGACTGGCTAAATCCTGCAAACTAAGAGTATATTCAAAGTATTGATCTATTACTGGATACCGAAAATTACATACATTTAAATACGATTGCTTTTAAATAAAATATTCAATAAAATAAATAAATAAAAAGAAAAACGATGAAATATAAAACACAAACAATCGATTAATCTGTTTAAACTTATATTCACCCCATTTGGATTGAACAACCACTAGAAAATCATAAATAAAACATTTAAAGATTGTTTGTTTAAAAGGAAGGTTGTTTGCGTGGCGGTTATGTTATACCCCATTAAAAAAACACCCTCTTAAGAGGGCACAAAAAAACAGGGTTCAAACGCGTAATAGCTCATTTGGTGGTTAATAAAAAATGTTGGGATAGCTTTCATTTTATTCAATAAGACGGAAAAGGGAAAGTGATGACTGTGCTTTAGGGGAGACTTTAAATTGCCATAACGCATCCCTATTACTTTCTCACACCTGTAGAACACATTTCTCACCTTTCTTTCCCCTTCCTTCAGCACCTGTTCGCCTGTTCGAGTCAAGGCTGTTGCCTGTTGGGTGGTGGAGGGCGACGTACGGTCTGTTGGATAAACAATGTTAGGGGTGAGACGTGCGAGGCAACTCAACTGGTATCTAATTCGAATATCAACAGAGGGAAAAATTAAGGGTACTTATTTATATGTAGATTCTAGAGAGACTGATTGTTGGTTAGAAACTACTTTTTCAATACTTTGTTGCGTTCTCAAGAACAAGTTAATTTTACGCAGGTTAATTTGTGTACATAGTTTTCCGTCCAATATGCTCTTTTATACGGTAACTGCAAATAACTAAGTTATGTATAACAACTAACAACTAGCGAGTCACCATAGTCTTTTATGAACAATCTGAATACAAAAATGATAGGCATATTGTGTATTATTTATAAATTCATTCTGTTGTAAAAAATATGGGACATTTGTGTCAACAAAAACCTGATATCTTCAAGCTTGCTTCAAGCTCTGGATTTTTCTTTTTACACAATTATCTAGTGGCTACCCTGACGTAATGACAAGTAATTTTGTCGGGGTACTTTTAAGACAGGTGAGGCGACTCTCACATAGAAGATGGTTGGTATCCTGAGTTCTCACCATACAGTCAGACGGATTAATATTTTAAATCCCCCCCCCCCTCTCACCTCTCCCCCCTTAAACCAACTCTGACCTACACTTACACCCTTTGTAAGGATCGGAACACTTGATACCTTTGAGTTTTTATACCCCCATCTCTCTCCACACGCTTACTCGAGAAAAACATGGAGTAAAAAGAGCCGAGAAGGTTTGAATATATACTAACATCATTAAATGTCTTTTTGGTTGGCTTTGCTAATGCCGTAAGACGTAAAAGTCACGCGCTTACAGTGTAAATTACATCAGTATTAGCCAATCGGAAGGGGCACAAAGTGATTAGGGTAGGAAAGAGTCACGCCTTTTTTGTTTATGGACGATCCGTTTTTTTAAATGCGCTTTAATGCTTAAATTTGATTTTATTTATTCAACTTAAGATATACAAGGTGCAACGTGGTGTCCATAAAAGCAGATAGAAACTCTCAGTATTGAAAATGCATGAAGTTTGATGATGTCTCAAGAACGCTAAACCACATAGAAGTTAAAATAGATGCTTTCGTAAACACTTTAGTTTCTATGCTAAATATGTAATGTGGTAAAGGGCTGGCATGTTGATAATTAAATATTTTTTTTCGATGTGGTGTAGGCCTATAATATTATAGATGTATTTAGAGGGAGAATATAATTTTGCACGGTTTTAAAATTGTGACTTCCGATCATATCACATTTTTTTATTGATATGTTCATCAAAATTCATCGGCTAGTTTTTCCTGGACTAGATCCTTATCTTAATCTTAAAGAGTACGTCCTGGCTTGAAAACCTTAAATAAGCCAGACTACAACGTCACAGTCTATGTACGCAAAGAAAATAATTCTCGACAAAAAAAACAGTCACCCTAATTATTTAAAGGGTTGTTTGGGTTGAATCTAATTACATTGCAATTAGTGTAATGAGTTTAGAAAATGAGTTAAGACATTCCTGAGATGCTTTAGGCCTCCACGTTAATTACGAAAATACGTTTGGAAGGTTTGGGAGCAAAGGAAAAGCTGGGGGTGTGTTTAGGTTTTCCGCCACCGCCGCTACGACCCCTCACATTCCTGGTTCAGTCTCTCCAAGGCGGTGATAATTCATACAAGTCACTTTCTGATTGATTATTATTTTCATAAGCTTCTTTACTGTGGTGGGAACGAAGGTCGCTAATTCTCATCGGTGAAAGAAAGACAAATAACCGTTCTTGATGAATAGATGAGTACAGGAAGAGCTGGAGATAATTTCAGCACTTATTTGGAACTGACTTATGTAATTTTGTATCTATTTATTGTTCACTGACAACTTTTTCTATGTGTCCCAAAAATACTTTTTCCTGGACCAAAAAACCATTATCAAAATTAAATTCTCATATAAACTTACCGACATCAAAGGAGTGACAGATGAAAATGTAGTCGCATGCAGCTTGCATGAAATTGTAATCATTTTCATTGTACCTATAATTATTTTTTGACATTAACAGAACCAAAATTAAAATATAAAAATAAAATTCTTAGTTTCCAGCCAGTTAGAACCAGATGATTTTCACTTTTGTGGAACCTAACCGGAACAATCATCCCGAACCAAAAATCAAAACGAACACAAAATAATTTTAGTTCGATGCCCGGAACACAGTAAGTCACAAACCACATCTTGTTAGTACTCTAGTATTGTCCGAGTTATGTTGGTTCGGCAAGAGCTGCGGTTCATCACCACAGAAAGGTACTAACTTCCTTACAGCAAAAATTTACGGCAGACTACGACACGAGCGAGCTTGGTTTTCATTCATTTTATTCATCTGGCACGACCGATGATTATTCATTACTACTTGTCAGCCCACGCAGGAAAGGAACGAACCTGTAACAAACCTGAAGCCTTGGAGCTCTGAGACTGAGACTATGTGAGATGTTACGTCACACATCACTCATTCGTCGCAGCGATCATCGCATTCGTGAGGACGCTGGTTCGAATCCCACTACCTGCAATAGGACACAAGATGTTTTTTGAATACGGGCAGTTAAACTTCAATAAACAAAATATGTCAGTTTTAGGCCTACTAAAGTGAATGCTGAGATTGAGACCAGATAACAGTCTTAGGTCTAAGTAGAATTCCTAATTAAACCGCTACCCCATTTATTTTATCATTGAGTATGCATAATGTGTCTATATCTAATATCAAATATACATTCTGTAGCGGTGATCTCGATTTCTTTCTGTAACCTCTTCTCTCTCTCACCCGCATAACTTCTTCATTTCTAGCTAGGACCAAATAGAAAATAGCCATAAAAAGTGTAAGATTAGCGGTCTTTAAAGGCCTGCTAAGAGATTTGAAACTCGATCTAAATCCATGGTGTAAATATATAGGAGAGCAGGTTTTTATGCCTTGTGCGATAACAATCTAAACCAAGATAATGAATCCATCATGGGCGCGACACTCCCATTCAGAATTAGTGTTAGTTAACTGATAAATAAAATCAACAAATACAATCAACTTTTTGTAGAAGAATTATATTTCACCAGTTTATTTGTAAGCTAACCGACAACCGTTAACGGACGCCTGTCGCCTGTCGTACAGTCGTTTGCAGCAGTGGTAACATTTTGGTGGGGGAAACGTGGAAGTTATAACCCCCCCCCCCCCAAAAATAAATAAATTTCTTGAAACACCCCCCAATAATGAGATACGAGATACTTTTGTCACTATCCCCCCTGGGAGAAACATTGCCACACATCGCATTCTTCTTTAAAATACTTGCTGGCTCTCTTTATCAATACATTGTATGACATAAGGTATTTTTCGAATGCCAAAAAGACAGCCCCTGAAAATTACGTGATTATCTCAAAATTGGTGGTATGTCTCGCAGATTCGACGTTAACATGTGCTAATAAAACATGTAGTTGAGCTTTATTAGAGGGTATATCAAGTCAAGTAAGTATACTCGTGTTATCTTACAAATCGAAACTATGTGTCACATTACATAATTTTCGAATTACACACGGCCTGTGTGTAATTCAATTAAAAAAAAAAAAAAAAAAAATAATTGCCTATGAAACTTCCGTAATTATCTCAAAATCAGTAGTATGTCACGCAGGTTCGTTTACATGTGCTTATAAAACATGTAGTTGAGCTTAATAAGAAGGTATCAAGTCTAGTAAACATATTCGGGTTATCTTACAAATCAATACTTTGTGTGACATTAGGTAATTTTTTAATGAAACATCGACAGCCCCTGAAACGTACGTGCTTATCTCAAAATTGGTGGTCTGTCACTTAGGCTCGATTCTATGTGCTTATTAAACATGTAAGTGTTCTTAATTGGAAGGTATCATGTCTAGTAAACTTACTCGGGTTTTCTTACTAATCGATACTTTGTGTGACTACGTATTTTCGAATGACACACCGATTGCCCTTAAAACGTACGTGATTATCTCAAAATTGGTTGAATGTCACGCAGTTTCGTTTCCATGTCTTATAGTACATGTAGTGAAGCTTAATAAAAAGGTATCAAATGTTGTGAATATACTCGGGTTATCTTACAAATCGATACTTTGTGTGACATTACGTAATTCTCGATTAAAAAACACCGACAGCCCTTAAAACTTACGTGATTATCTCAAAATCAGTGGTATGTCACGCGGATTTGATTAAATGTGCTTATAAAACATGAAGTTGAGCTTAATAAATAGGTATCAAGTCAAGTGAACATACTCGAGTTATCTTACAAATCGATAATTTGTGTGACATAACGTAATTTTTTAATTACACACAGACCGCCTATAAAACTTCCGTTATTATCTCAAAATCAGTGGTATCTCACGCAGGTTCCATTTCATGTGCTTATAATACATGTAGTTGAGCTTATAAGAAGGTATCACGTCAAGTTAACAAACTCGGCTTATCGTACGAATCGATACTTTGTGTGATATTAAGCTATTTTCGAATGACACACCATTCGTCCCTGAAACTGGCGTGGTTATCTCAAAATGTGTGGTATGTCACGCAGGATTGTTTTAGTGTTCTTACAGTACATGTAGTTGATCTTAATTGGAAGGTATCAAGTTAACCGTATACTGGTTTCCCCTTATGACTTTACTCCGGCGATTTGTAATGGAGCTGATTCGGGCGGCCCAATATGACCTTCTTGTTTATTGCGTTGTTAGAAAAAAAATAATTAATACAAAAAATGTTCGGGTATAGAAGATTTCTCCCCTACCCTTGATGTACATAATACGCGGTGGCTGTGTAGCCAAAGTGTTGCTGTGATAACTCGTAACAAGAAGCGATCTGTTATATCTGATAATAAGACCTGACCAAGTCAACCGCTCATATGTGCAACATAACAATTGCTTTTGAATGACGACTGGATATTTATTGCTGCCCCAGTGGAATAGGAAAGGAACCGGTGTGCTAGAGGGAGTCGGGAGCGAGCATCTTATCTCCCCCAAAGTTTACTCGCGGCGGGGGAGGGGGGGGGGGGGGGGGGGGATACACGTTCGGTTCACACAAATAGACAATCCCGCATATTTCCAAGCTACTGTTATTTTTTCAACATTAGGAACCTTTCAATATTTATTGCGTATTGTGTTTAGATTTTCAAAACCATTCAGGTCAGTTATCCATTCTCGATGCCATAAGAATTCGGCCACCAACTATCATTATAGTAACACTACTTTAGTTTAAAATTCTTTTAATAAATTACGTGTTCTTCTCAAAATTGTACTTGTACAGCAGACAAATAGACAAATAAACTGTTTTTCTCTCTCAGCTCTCTTCTTTTAAATTATATATACTTTGGTCGCTGAAACAGTTGAAATCACATTATAAGGGTTTACCGATTGAACCTATTTTGAGAGATTCTTGGATGGTAGAGGGAGTAGATAAGAAGACGTATACTAGGGATGAAGGGTATGGGGCGCATTGAGCCTGATCAGCTCTGCCCCCCCCCCCCCCCCTCCCCCCCCCCCGGCATCTTATGTTCTGGTTGTAACCCGCTGTGTTTTACACAGCAGACTAAGTACCAGAAATGTGATAGCCGCTTAAACTCCTTCATCCATTCACTTAAAAAATGTCAATAAAATCGTAGATAAGGTGCGTTAGTTTTCAATGGCAGCCACTGTCTCATCTATAGTGGGTGTTGGCCTGATTCCCTGTATGAAGCTCTTCATTTTTTCGTATCTCTACGACGTACTCTATGTTATAACACATATGTACGTCTGTTTTGAAAGATGCCTATGACCACATGTGCTGGAATGAGACGTAGGACAGATGCATGAGAGGGAGGGAGATGCAGTAGGAGTCTTGGAGGCGTGGGAAAGACGGCCTTTCTTAATCACGAAACAGCTGTTCAAGAGTCTTCAACACTTTACATATGACAACATATGTTCATGCTATGCAGTTTAGGTCATAAATTAATTCAATATGATACACACTGTATTAGGTCTGGTGAAGGAGTCATTTGGGATGATATTCTGAGCTATCGTAAGGGTGTATTACTAGTACAGTGTGAAGATTGTGAGTGTTGTGTGCTGTGTATGTTGTGTGCACTTCATGAGATGAGTAGTGGTATCAGTGAAAGCAATTAATGGCCCAATAGTCTTCTCACTTGTCTAAGAATGTTTTTGGTTATGTCGTACTCGTACGTAGGTTGTCTACAAACTTGTTTTTTGAACTGTAACATGGGATATTGATCTTATTTAGACATAATCCCTCGGGTTCATGTATACTTGAAATGAAAAGTTAATTTTGCATTTTTGCCGTCTTGAATTACATTGTAAACTACTATTGAGAGCTGGAAGCTTGTGAATAAAATTTTGTTTAATTGCATTCTAAATGGCTCACAATGCAAAGAGCAAATTTATGAATTTTGTTTTTTGAAATCTAATCGGAGAAACTATACAATGTTAGATAGTACAAAAACTGATGTATTTGTGAGATTTGTCACTGTGAAATAAAATTATTACATTAAAAACACCAGACATGCTTTTGAATCTATTTTTAACTTGTTTGATCTTTTATAATGAAATTGAAATCTCGTCAGTATTACAGCGAAATGTTGACTTAATTGCGGTGTCCTTATGAGACAACCCATTCACTATATAAAGAGTGAGAAAAAGCTTAGGCACTCGTTCTAGTATGTCTGCTGTATTTAACGACAGAACCGGACAAAGGGTTTTTGAGACAATCACGACAAACAAAAAAAGCAATCATACAACTGAAAATGAAACCACAAAAAAAGAACAAATAAAAAGTTTTAAAAACTAAGCATGTGACATACGTTATTAAATTTACCCTTTTTCAGGAAACTATTGCACAAAACACCTTTCTCACATACCCACTAAATCTGGATGTTAATAATCATTTGCATCGCAGGGATGCCGAAGAGGGCTCGGCTATGTAAACAGCTTCCTCCAGCCTTTGAGCGATTGAGACAAAAACGACCGCAAAGAAACGGTTCGGTTATAAATATCGCCAACGCGAGGGAGGCAGGCTGCCTTCCTCGCGGTCACTGAACGAAGGGCCAAAGGTTTGATTCCTGACCACGTCAACAAAGGCGCAGAATACGCTCAATATTATAATATAGCCTACCAAGAATCCTTAGAACATCGAAAAAGTGAGTAAAAATTAGATCTGATTCAGTACCTGACTGTTTGCTAAATTGAAAATAGATAAATGAAAGCAGTTTAATCATAAACCAGACATGTCGACGATCGGTCAGTTTTAAGATTTAAATCAAATTTGGTAACAATTTTTTTTTTTTAAGGTATGCAAATATTTAATCGGCGACATAATGTATTTCAAAATGAAAAATGTTTTACTATGTTGTGTAACCAGTGGCGGCATGACCTTCATATATACCAACATTTAACTGGTACCCATAGGGTAATCATGCAGCATTTGCAAAAGAAAATTGTTAGTTTATTTCATTTTAAAGCTATATCTATACTAAAACTACCGCATGCATTAGTAATTTTCTTAGAAGTGGTGATTGTACCAACCCTTGTTGTGTAGGCCTACCGGTTATATATATGTGTCTTCCTCATCATATCATTGAATAACGGTGTCTCTATTTCTGCTTTTATGAGCGTTTTTTTCCTGTGCCCGTCGAGGGTGGGTTGTAGCTGGGCTGGCTATAACACGGGAGCATTGACAGATTTATGGATAGGAGACAGAGAAAAACGACTGATTGCAAGATTTATAAATGACAATCTTAAAACTCACATAGGGGTTTGGCTGCATGTGGGTCTGATTGCGCCGGAGCACAACATGATCTAGGACTATCGAAATCGATGGAAAATCAAACAATGTAATTTTAAGGGTGGAATTAAAAGGCTGAATAAACCAAAAATAAAGCTGTCCATACAGCAAAAAAATCCTGACTTCACGTCTAAGAGATACTTGATGTTTTATGGTAGTTTTTCGTCGGTTTTAGACGGAGGTATCTCTGTGATTTGATCTATGTTTATGCAATGCTATACCGATATATCAAACAACGATATTCTTAAACATGAAACTAATACATACTATCATCCTCTATCGAGCCTTTCCACAGCTCTTAGCTAATACCATACAAGGCTAAAGTTTTGAGACGGACTGTACATCTCAAGTTTTTTGTTAGTTGTGGTGGTAACACATGTAAGTGATGGAAAAGGATGCTATTAATTTTTTTTTCTGTTTATTTTTAATTTTTATTTATATGCTGTATACTGTGCTGTGCTTTCTATACAAGGGGCATACTTGTGTTGACAACTACAGTTTATTTCGTTTGATGCAATCACATAGGATGTACTATATGAATTAATTGGGCGCGCGTCATCAGTTCATAGACCAAGTTCTTTCACACAAAAACTACTCTACTCTTAACAAAGTTTTATAAATACATAATTTCCGACAAAAAGTGACTGATGGCTTACGTTTGTCCTTATTGGTTTCGGCTTAACCGTTAACTGTCGCATTGAAAAAAGTGTACAATTTTTGATAAAGTAAGAAGGCTCTGCGGTAAAAGTTACAAACGCTGTCAATTAGAAATTTGTGTATGGCAGTACATATTTTTGTTAGCTATCTATTTTGTACTTACTACCAGCAGCACTATTGCAGACCAAAATCCTTGAAGACATTTTATCTCTTGAGATGTTCTACCTCAATCTTGTTAAGTTTAAAAGAGGATTGATAACTCGAGACTTGGGTTTAAAAGAAAAAAATTATTGAAATGCTTTATCCATAAATAGTGTGTGAATGTTTTGTGTTTTAACTATGTAGAATACATATAGTATTTTGTCTAATATAAAAGTATAAAAGGAGTATTAAACAACATTACAAAATATGCATTTTACATTGTTGAAATTTATAATTAGAAAGGTTACAGTATTAGACAATCTGTAGCAGCTAATGAACTAGAGGCCAATACTGGGTAGGCGATGTGAAAAGCTATCGTTCTAGCTGGTGAAAAGTTCAACATGTGCACATTTCAAACGGTTTTAAGTGTAGTGAATCGAAAAAAAGTATAGTCACCACTCATTACGTTTATAATCTAGCATATTTCCTTTAGTTATCAAGTTACTTGCGAGCCATAAGATCGAGGCCTGGGCTTCGCTAGAGAATCAATAGACTCTATTCATGCTATACAACAAGCCTAACTGTATGTTCTACACCCCTCCTACCATAGCGCATACTAACCACACTAGCACAGTATTCACACAGTCACTCATGATCAGCAGGTGATGACAGATGGATTCACATCGTGAACTCTTCTCAAAACACTGAGTGTACTAAAATAACATTGAGATATGACGCAATTGAAGATTTGAGATACTCCACCTACTAAGCGCTAAACATCCATTCATAGGGTTTCGATTATTTTTCAATCTTGAAAATTGTTGCAAGAAAATAAATGCTGAACTGAATTTTCTGATCTTTCTTGTACAAGAGATAATTTTTCAATAAGGAAAATTTTATTTGGATGTCCAAAATTGAAGGTGTTGGTGAAACCAAAAGCAAGCAAAACAAATAATAATCTCTCATACCTCTAGAGATAGTAGGACTACTCTAGATGCCTCTGGAATTATAAACATACTCAATTCTGATTCGTATTTATTTCCGCGAACGACATTAGTCAAGTTAACTTCATAAATAAAACAATGTCTTCAAACTATCTCATGAAGCGTTCAAGAGACAAATCAACTACATTATGTTATTGTTTAGTTGTGAAGGATATGGTTACTACAATTACCAGTGGTAGACACCGAACTCATGACCGTTCACGTCAGTGTTCCATGCGTTACCACTAAGCTTCGCAAGCCACGGCCAGTCTGGCAACCGTTTGTGTAAAATCTCTGAATATATTGTTGGTTATGGTTGCTCAACAACCAACATGGTAGTAACTAACTATATAGCATTACTTTACTCTACTAAAAGTTCATATGAGTTGCATTCACGTATGTGTGGGTTTAGATCCCAAAGAGGGATAAAGAACGAAAAATATGAAAAAAAGATGAGGGAAGATCATGATTAATGAGTAAAGGCATAATTCAATATGTGCACGAGAGCTTGCGAACACCGGTCACCACGAGGAGGAGCGACCCATCACTTCGACCAGCGCATCACAATTACAGGTGGCTGTGTTCTAAGTGATCTGTTTGCATCTCTTCTTCTTTGCAAGCTAACTGTCATCTAGTTTCGAAGAGGCCTGACCTCCCCGTCAACGCGGACCCGTCCCCGCCCACCTGCAGCACCGCGCGTGCCGTCACCACTTCTTGGTCCTCCACATAGCCGTCGACGGTAGCTATACTGGCTCATGCGGTTGGAGCGCAGGTCCTAAGCACACGAGGGCTCGAATCCCGAATAAGGTATGGTTTTTGTAATTGTCCTTCATCTTTATCTATCACCCCTCATCGTCTCGATTGAAACAAAAATAATTATAATGAGTAAATGTATTCTGAGGGTATTCTCAGCCTCGTTCTCATATACCATAACAAATTTCGTGTTTGCCTTTAGATTTTGACAGAGAGTGCAAAGTAAATTAAAATTAATTAAATAAGAGACGATCCAATGTTAGTTATTTAACAAACCTTCTTAGAACCTGTAAAATACAGGATGTGTAACTAATTGAGGTTAAAACTTCTGAAATAATGGTAATAATCAGGATGAAATTACTCCATCAATATAAATAATTCATAACGCGGTATCAATTCTCGACATCTGGTAAATGTTTTCTTCTGATTAAGAATTTGATACTATAATTGAATAATTAAAACACTACATTACAAAAAATTAAGTTTTTTCCAGTGATCTAGTTTTTAAAGATGAACAATAAAGCTAAAAATTTTGGACAACATTCATTAAGATACTCGAAATGTTATAATGTATCCCTTTAAACCCTTAAAAAATGTCAATATTTTATTCTTGATATGTTAATGTATATCTTTAGCGCTGGGCGCTTCAAGCATCGTAAATCTCCTTTATACACTTCGTTAGTATGACAAGGCTGTAGGTAGACATAACTTCATTAAATTATCTTGCGGCAATCTTGTCAGCGTCTTAGGGGTGGTAACCGCGCTGTCTCCTAAGTCGCGGTCACAGGGAAGACTCTCCTAGTCTATGTCATATTCAAAGACACCACAGAGATAAGCGATGCAATGTCCTGCCAAGACCACAAGCTTAGACACAAAAACATACCTTACATATACACACAACAAAGCTCATAATTAAATGTATTTCGTCAACAGGAAGCTGAAGTCAAACGTGCTGTTTAATTAACCGATTGGTAATAATTTATTGAAAATATTTATTATTATTTATGATTTATGTGATCGTAAATTTACTAACAAAATTGTTTCCTGTTAATCCTTTAGATTGGTTTGAAACAATTCCAATTTGTCCCTTTCTGCCCGGTATAATTTCATTTATACATAATAATGTATGAGACATAAATGTGTTATTTTGTTTAATGCACATTATTCGTATTTCGTAGTTGTGCTGTTTTTTTTTTTTTTTTTACAATTTTTAGGTTAAGGAGAAAAGGAAGACTATGCTTCAAATGGGTCCACTTTTTGATTTTGAAAAAGAAAATGCTCAGAGATATTTCAGCGTATTCGTAATTTCTAACATTTACTAGTCCATCTCGATCGGCCTAAATGTTTCATATCATAAAAATAGCAGCTAAAAGAAAATGTACGTATCATCCATTCCAGCATTATCATTCATGATCGCCCCACATAACGACCTGAAATATATTAAGTAATTTTGATGTTGAGGAGAACCGTTCAAACACACTATAAACTGAACGCTCTTGGTTTGGTTATAAACCTTGCAGGGTTCTGAATGCATATATAATAACTTTAAATTATTAAGTATTCTGGTCGTTATCAAACGCATGACCAATACAAATTTAAAATCTTACATGTAACGCCAAAGTAAAAAAAAAAAAAAACTATTGTTTTTCTTTCGTGTAGAAGCCTTCTAGCTTAAACTGGTTGGGTCTCTGAGGATTAATATAACATTCATAAGGGGGCGGTAGAAGAAACTACCCTTGGCTCCAAGACCAGCTGACCCGCGGACGACGTGCCTTGCATAGAACAGAGCTACCAGGGGACGAAGGGTCATCTGTTAGATGTGATAGGCTTGGCTGAGAAATACTTTTTAACACCAAAACGGCGAACGTGACAGAAATAGTTCATATAGGAATTATTAATAATTGAAAGATACCCGAGGTAATATTGAAGCGTTAAAAATTAAAACATTTAAAAAACCGTTAGGGGGATATTGAACGATCGGGATATGTGTATTTTCCTCGGTCTGTGAAGGCAGGTTATTATGATCAATCATATTACTTCATGGATAAAGAAAGGATAATGTCTCGTACATTATGATAAAGTGACACAAGAAAGGTAATAATTCTAATGTACAGTTATGTAGTACGAATTCTTTTCAAATAATGATTGGGTTTATTAATGTATTATTAAAGCATAACGATTGTGTTTCAGTCAATATGTCACAGAAATTATCATTAATTTCCTATTAAAGAAACACAACGATTTTCGTCTCCGAACAATGACAAGTCATTAAAAATCGTTATACTTTTATAAAGGTGTTATTATTTAGAAGATAAATCAAGATTTGTGTAACGAGTAAATGTTGAAGATCGACAGTATTTACAGCCAATTAATAGCGTAAATACGTCGGGTATTAAGAATGACCTAATGATTTAGCGCAATTTTATGTAAATTATCCAATTATTCTATCTTGATAAGTAGGATAGTTAATTGAGTAGGTAGACCGCTCTAGTACGTGAGAGAGAAGCAATGTATAATTCGTAAGTAGTAAAACAGGTGTATCCCAAGATGCTGACTGCAACAACTAACTAACCAACCCGCCCGCCTTTCTGTCTCTCTTCATGGCCAGAAATCTTATCTAGTTATTTGGATGTTATGCCTGTCTGTCTAAATGTCTATTCTCTGTCTAATTGGCCCTATACTCCTCTGAGCATAATTGTCTGTCTGTTTGCTGGGAGTAGGCTACACACATGTTCGGGACTACAAAACCCACTTAACTTGGACGTAACAAACGTTGCATTTTAATTTTAAACCGACTTCTGAATGCACATGGAATAATTTGCAAAAAACCTGTGAGGAACTTATAAGCACGTGTATGTATGTGAGAAATCGTGGTCCTGTGCTAGAATCTAATTGTAATGTTAGTCAAAATTATGAACGTAATTGTGAAAAAGATAGCACATGATAATTAGCTAGCTATTTGGATACAGAACAGAATAGCCAACCTACCTATATGTTCAAAGTATGCTGACAAGCCCCAATTGTTTCAAACTTTTTCATCTATGTATCACCCGGTCGATCATTTTAATTAGAATGTATTTTTCCAGCTGCTTACTTTTTCCAATGTCATAAAGAAAGTGTTCTGAATACTAAGAACCGTTTCACATAAATTCTGTTGGAATTAACACACCCTACCCAGTCTCTCCGAGTCACATCGCTCAGATTCTCATAGGTGATAGGTTTGTTCACGTTTTAATTCCTGTTGCGTGTCTATGGCGTTATTATGGACGCTTTATCCGTTCGTGGATGACAAATCTGTGCGGGTAATTCGGAAGTAATATCATGTTTCTATCCAAACCACAAATCGTTTATTTTTCCACAAAGCTTTTAAATGCATTTAAGTCGTTCATTTAGTCAATTACACAAAGATATAATAACAATTATCAACGGATAATTATAATGAAATTAAGAGATATTATTTAGTAGAAATAGACGAATTGTTTTTTTTTTGTTTTTTTGTAAAAACTAGGAGCAGGTGAAAATAATTAAACAACGAAAGTGGTTGAAAGTACAGCTGACTTATAGTTCAGTCTCGATATATGAAATACCAAAACACCTGTTCGGTAGACAGCAGCTCAGTGCACACGCACACCCACACGCACACCCACACGCACACGCGCACGTTTCATACTAGTAGACCAAGCTTTAGCTTTATCCGTCTCTTTGGATTAAGACATTGTCCTTCCATTGACAGTGGGAACCTATAACTTTATAAGCTACATTATTAAGGAAGCTGATAGCTTCATTGATGTATGTATAAAATGTCTCCAAGGATAAATAAAATAATTTAATTTAAAATGTAATGATGAAAACATATATATATCTTTAATTACACATGAAGGTAAACTATCTCTATTAAGTAAGATTGCTTAGATTTTGATGAGATTATTTGAGTTTGTATAAGTTTTCATCGTGAGGGAAAGGGTATGCATATGAACTATAATCACCATTTCTTGTATGCATTTCTGTAGTTTTACCCGATGTGCCCCTCTTCAAGTCTCTAACTTGGTATATTACAGTGTTTGGATGTAGGGTTATCATAATATTCTTCTTATGTCTAAAGAAAACCTCGGAGACATTTCCGTTAGAATTGTCGGTGGTCGGAATCGAACCGGCAACCTCCCGAATTAGAGTCTTGCGTGTTACCGCTATCGGATATGTGTGCGCTTGATGTAAACAATTACACCGTATAGACAGCGCATTGGGATCGACATTACATGGAAATACAACGGGAATCGTCAAAATTGTAGATTGTCCTGCACAGCAAAGTGGACATACAACTTTCAATCAAAACTATTCTCTACCCAAGAACCGTACACACAAGCTCCATTTCACAATTTAACATTCCAATTAATTAAGTTTTTTTTTATAACCGGATTGATTCTTACTGTACAAACAGAAACTTATTAATTAGAACAGTTAATGCAAGTGGCCCATCGGTTAAAATTCAATCCTACGCTTGCATAAAAAGGCACACACAAATGACTTCTGAAGAATTACCATACGGAAATTTATGAGAGAACATCTTAACTTGTCTGAATCTTTCCCGCTTCCTTAACCCGCCCCCGCCCCCGCCCCCACCCCTAGGCCCATCCACCAGTTCCCCTCCATCATTTGACACCCGCCAAACCACAAGAATGTCATCAAGGCTTTATATTAAATAACATAATATAATAAATAATAAACTCTAGGACAGACTTTCAGGAGTAATTTATTCTTGCTAATTCAACCCTCTTACAATTTCAGCCTGTTAACAAGGAGACTGTATCTGTCAGACTAATTAGTCAAACTCGGGAACTGGGAGATTATGTAAAATAATTGATGGAGTTAGTTGAAGAAACGGATCCTTAGTTCATTGTGTTCACATTTAGAGCTATCAATTAAATCGGGAACACTGTCAGAGAAGAACTTCTTCACAAAGCAGTAGCAGATCTTCTTGGCATTTTAGGATAACTTCGGTTTGATCTTTCAGTAAAATTACGTATAGACATAACATACGAAACGTTGTAAGAAATTGGCATTATACATCAAGAACGTAAACGGGCTTAGGAAGAAGTGTTTATAATTTTAGAGGATTTGTTTCTAAAAGCAGTTGGAGTTGCTTCTGAAATGATGAAGATGGATTGTTCTGAGCAACGGAATACCAATCACTTGTGCAGTGTACTCAACCGTACACTGAACTTCTTTGGATATTTGGTGCTATGAAGGATGTGATGCACGTAGAGAGCAATTATATATTATTATTGATGATTCATCATATTTATTAATTTTCAATGAAATTTGAAGAAAAATATATTACGTCTTAGGCGATTTTTCTGTAATGATACTTAGCAACTTCCACAGTGGCTAATACGATTGACCCCTAACCGTACAAGGTTCAAGCCGTATTGAACAAGTGACGTGGGCTCAAATCCTTTCTAAGATGTCATTATTTCTAAAATTTGCCTTCGGACTTATCATCGACACTCGAGCAACGTAACTTCAACAACATAGACGTAAATCAACAACAATAACTACTACTTCGACAACACAAGAAGCAGCTACGCGAGAGTGGAAAAACCACAGAATAGCTACGACCGGTAAGGGAATTTGCAATGGATTCCTTCCACGACGTCGAAGAATTTCTAAAGAATGTTAAAACAAAAATCGAAGCAAATAAGCAGGTTTCAACTTAAGATGAAGGAAACGAAATACAGTTTATGTGTGTGTATATATATTTATTTTTTGAAAAAGTATAGATTTTTCATATGTGTATATTCTATTTGATATTTTATTCTATTGGTTTTGTAGATTTATTGGTTCTATAGATTTGTTGGATGCACATTTTATAAAACAGGAAAGCACAATATATTTCCAGATCAGTTGTGTGGGTGGTCGGTTATCGACTAGAGGTATAATCAACGTCCGATCCCTTATATTATCTAGAGCGCTGTAAATTGTCTGCTGGCCTAATGTTACCAAGACGAGACTCAATCCAGCCTCTAATAGCAATGCTCCGTGAATAGTAAATAGTGTTGGGTTAATGATGGTAGGTTATCAGCCATAATGCACCCTCAACCACCGTGGTGTACCATTGGTTAATTGAACACGTGGACTTATTCGGGACGAGAGCTTATTAATGTGGTCAGATTGGTAGTAGTGGCCATGCATTGAGATTCAAGTGCGTGCATTATAATTACATAATATATCGTGCGCGGGCCTTTACTGAAATATATACAAGACGATACGATACGCACTTAGATATGAAGATAAAGGTGGCTAAACTAGGGGTACAACACGGGACTACTTTGGAAGGTCTTGGGTTTAATTACCACAATTGTTGTGAATCTTCGCAGAGTTTCTTGAAGAGAATTCTGATAGGAAGCAATCCTTGGAATTTCCTTTCCAATTATCCTGCTATCCTATCTCTGTCGTTCCTCACTTCCTCTGTACTGGACAGGAAGAATCATAACGGATATAAAAATATACATTAATTGTATACATAATTATTGGAATATAACGCGTTCATCTCTAAATGTGTGTATGATATCCTCATTATGAGGATCTGATTTAAAAAGTATCTTTTGCAGTGAGTTTCTTTGAACACAATGCATCCACAACTCTAGTCCATAAATATCAACGTCAATAAAGTTCAAGCAACAAAACACTAAACTCCTCAGTGTTATACATAAGACCAGTTCGGGACTAACTTGGCACAAATATGAGAGATTAAAGGAGGGAGGGGGACGGAGAGGGGATGGTGAGGGGGGGGGGACACCTCTTTCATTCATGATTGCCAAGATTTTATACGACTTGTATTACATATATCATGTACACTTTACATATACCTATCCTGCAATATATTATCATAGGAATATTAAAAATGTAACCTGTTCATTTAAACGTTGTCAAACACAGCCTGCGGTTTGAGAAATGTTTGATCCCGGAGGAGAAATATCGGATATCCCCCTTCACTCTGCAGCCAGAGCAGAGCATTAACTAAGATTTTAACGTCACTGACCATTAGAATGACTTCTCAACTTTGATTTATAATGTACTATAATTCCTCCCAACCCTATTCCTCCCCGAAAACAAAGGCGGGCCAAACCCCCTAACTCCTTACCCCTATTAGTGGATGATTAAATACCCTTCCTAAGCTCACCCTTAACTTTTGACCAACCTACATTAGCCCTCGCATAAACATCGAGAACTGCTATATTTCACAACAATACGTGTTATACCTTTGATCACTTCTAATCATTGCGTGCTTATAGGCCAATCATGTGCTTACAGGCCAATCATATGTGCTTACAGGCCAATCATATGTGCTTACAGGCCAATCATGTGCTTACAGGCCAATCATACGTGCTTACAGGCCAATCATATGGGCTTACAGGCCAATCATATGTGCTTTCAGGCAATATCATATGTGCTTACATGCCAATCATATGTGCTTACAGACCAAACTGGATTTCATTAAAAACAAATACATTTTTTGCATGATCGAGCTAAATTTTAAATTTTATTTTAGCTTTACACAAACTGTTACGTTAGTTGGAATCCAAACCCATGATTCGCCCCTCCCCCCCCCCCCCCCCTCCACGAGAATGATTTAACAATAATATAATTCAATTCAAATACATCAGGTGTAAATAAATTTTAACGTAATTTTTAAATACATTGCATGGTAAAAATGTAACAAGATGCGGTATAAGTTAGTAGATAATTAAGAGTAGGCGGAAGCCGATGAGAAAAATATATTTTTAACTTATATTCTTTCACACTTTACTTTTCAATTCTTCTTTCGTCTATCTCCAAGACCATTAACCTCCCGTTCTTGTCAATCACTACAGCTTTTTCTTTTCTATTCTTCATTTAACCCACCATTAACATTTGCATCTCACCCTTCCTTCACCTTGGCAGGCACAACTGCATCGTCAGCGTACATAACTATCAGCAATCTCTCCCCTCTTAGGTCGAACCACAGTTATAATACGGGGTTGACTGCATAGTCCTAGGGCCCAAGAGACGCTACCAATAATAATATTAGTGCACGCGCCAAGCCAAGGAAAAGAAACAAGCGAAAATTACGAATATTACAAACAATCATATATTATATTCACTGCCCAGGGACAATATTGTGCCTTTCCTCAGGTGACTAACTAAGTATTGCGGTATTTGGAATAGTTGCGAAGGAATGTCCAAGGGATTTTAGTATTCCTCAATCCTAGCATTTACCTTACGACTGAGGAAAGACTCAGAAAAAACTTCAGTCAGGATTGCCGGTGGCGGGTCTCGAACCGGCAATCTAAAAAATTAGAGTACCTCTATTGGTTCATGTCACTCTAGAGAAGAACATAATACAACCAACAGATAGAAAGTAGTTCAATATATTCGGAGTTTAACAGTTGACTGACTACATGCTATATAGTTGTTTCAACCCTGGTAACAAAAATAAATGATGTACGATTTAAATTCCTCTGGGCAGCGCGATTTCCAACAAACTCTACCAATATTTAAAGTAAAGCGAACCTTTTACTCTTCCATACAGAACATCTCCGCATATTCTACTGTTTTCGTGCCTTCAGAACCACAGACAGAGAAAGATATGCGTCTTGTTGAGGGGGCGTGGTGGAGGGGGGGGGGGGGGGCATACTTTAATAATTTAAATGCATCCTGAAATGAAGCGGTTACGGTATTTTTTTCTCGTCCAGAGAGGCCAAGCTTTGTGCGCTTCTAATATGTCACGTTACTTCGTCCGTCGTTTGTGCGCGTTCCCTTTTTTGTTAGTTTAATCTTATCCCCTGAAGGGTAATCATGTTAAATTGATCCTTCACCCCTCTTAGTCGAGCTTCGAAAGTTTCAAATCTGGCCACTGGTCACTTTACATTCCAAATACAAATGTCTTCTCCTAACAAGGCAAAATGGAGGTACTTAATCATCCGTTGAACTGCCCCTAAACATTACGACCTTTCGAGACGACAGTAGCTCCTAACACCCCTCCCCCTCCCCCCCCCCCCCTCCTTCCGCAAACCACTCTATTTCAAACTTGACGTAGTTTATCTCCGAACAAGATGATTTGTAAGACAAATAGAGACTTGTTCGTGGACTTCAAAAGTTTTCTGGTCAAATTTTTGAAAGTAGGGTGGATGTGATATCTTTGTTATCACTCATGTTCATTCATACATTTATTCATTCTGGTTATTATTTTATCTTTTATCTATGCATCGATGCTAAACGAGACAATTCCAGTGGTGTGATTAATGAATCACATATATTTTGTAAATACTTTCCATGTTCAACAATAAATTGTCAATAGATGCTTTATGAATACAACCCCAGCATTTGAGACCTCATTATTAGCAAAACACAAGATTAGCCCCCCCAAGCGTCCCCTACATGTCTAACTGCAACAGTCTATAGTCCGACTGACCGTGACATTTTATCCTAATATCTCTTTAGTCTATACACAGACACACTGTAATAACAATCCTCCCACAATACATGACCGATATAAAAATAGGTGAGATAAATTCTCTCTGGGTAACGAAGTGTGAGCCTATTTTAGTGTTGAAAAGGTATCGATAGTGGAAAGACAAACATGTTTTAATTTTGTTTATGTTAATCCAAGACTCAACACAGCTGCTATAGGGAGTTTTTACTGGATTTATTTCTAAAATATTACTGTAGTTTCATTATCGAGGATTCTCAATCTTTCAAATGCTCTTGTACACAGTTTTACGAAGAGGGACACTTCCAACCACATACAATATTCTAACGCGTTTTGTGACACATTATGTATTTGTTTGTGTGAAAGGTACGAGCATTATCAACTGAAAATACTGAACAACAATGTTCATACAGTGGGAATGTTCTTAGTTTGTAGGAAGTGGAGAAACATGTTCGCAATGAGTGCAAATATATTGGCACACACTGTAGATTCAACAGTGGAATGAGTTCAAGACAAACATTTCCTCCTATTTAGCATTGTTTAACCGTGAACAGCGCTGTAAAATAGCCGAGAGGGAAAAGAGCACTTCACCGTCTTTTACGCTCTTGTCATTATTAAATACTTTATCTAATTATTGTTATTATTATTTGTTAATGATTAAGTATGTTGAAATGTATTTTGTAGTCAAAACGGCGCCTTAAGTTACGATGACCTTTTTTTTATTCGACAAGATGATTCTAAGTTGTGCCGAGATTTTATCTTCAAGATCTTGAAATGGCTTCTGAATTAATAAAAGTGCCGTCTGTGAAGGTTAATGGAACCCCTGCAGCCTCCGTTACCGGCAACCCGCATCACGAGTGGTGACAACATCGCCACTGTTATCTTTAACAACCCTATATCGCACATATTCGTGTTATCAGTTTAGGGTATTATATAATGTCAGATGGTAGATTGTATAAATGCAGAAGAAAAGTTTATTTTTATGTTGATTTCTTTATTTTCGTGTATTAGTATAAATTTGTTTCTGATTTTGCGATTTACTTGGCTAACCTCAAAAGGTACACAATATAGTACCCTTTGGCGGGTATCCTAGTATACAAATAATATCTTTAGGGCGATTATGAGTGTCTTAAAACACTGTTTAACTGCTGGATGAGGGACTTATGACTTGTAGGTATAATTGGGTATATTACTTCAAAAGAAGTATATATACATACACCCTGGGTTTCATAAGATCCGTGGAAGTTGTGTCTCTTTTTTCCCAGATACCGGTGGTGGTATACTCGACTCTTCTGGTATAAACAACGATCGATCCAGTTAATACCACACATGTCTTACGCATCAGTACATCGTCTCGATTAGTGCCGTTGCATGACCATAGGCAGCTCCTGTGAGTGACTAGCCCATGCTCAGTACATGCATTCAATCACAGCTTAACCGATAGAGGTGGCACAGCGGTAAGACTATTCGAGAGGTCGCTGGTTCGATTCCGGCTAAGTGTTTTCCGAGGTTTTCCTCAGTCGCACGGCGAATGCAGGGATCGAGTATACTAATAGCCCTCGGACATTCCTTCCAGTCAATTCCAAATACCGCAATACCTAGTTATAGTCAACTGAAGAGGGACATGGATTGTCCTGGGCAGGTTTCCCACAAAAATAATTATTAGTATTCAATTACACGCACATGCGCACACATACACACACATTCACACAAACACACACACATACACGCAGCCTCACATACACATACACGCACACATATACATGAGCGCACACACACACGCACACGCACTCACACACACAGAACTGCCGCCCCCTCCCGCCCAGTCCCCTACACCAGTGATCGGAAGTTAGGCGTCTGGCGTCCCAATGCCGGGCGAAAGTCTCCGACGCCAGGAAGCACCCCTAGCGAAGACGTCGAGAACTACCCTTGCCGTCTCACCAAAAACCACCCTCTAATATCCGAATAGGGGTTGCGTTCACAGCGCGAAGGGTGCCAAGTTTTGGGCTAAAACTTACCAAAGAGTAGAGAAAACTGGCCTATATATTCCGTCTCTTTAATAAACAAAGCAATGTTACGGTTAAATACATAATGCGTACCTAATTTTCATATTGTACTATTTGCGAAAGTTTTCTAACACTGATAAACTGTTGAAAACTTTGAACCTTGCTTTTCAGCTCCCAGCAGTATTATAATTTTATAATTTACTATATGTCAGCTAGCGAGAAACCAGTAAGTTGGTCAACTTGCATTATTGTAATGAATGTGATACTTCCGGGGTAAAAGTTTCACTTAGCTAATGCTGGGATTGAGTGCTAACCTTTGGACATTCCTCAACAACTAAAAACATCATAATATACCTAGATTATCACCTGAAGTGGGGCACAGCGCCCAGCAGGTGGAGATGTGGACTATACAGACTACAATAGAGAATCCTACAATAAATTATCGTATTTGTGACAGTTTTAATGGAGTATAATAAACCCATTCTCCAAGTAGAGCTTATCTATAGTTAGCGTAATGCAAGTAGTCTAACGCCACTTTATCGGCAATAACTCATTTATTATATATTTATTTTCATTGTTATTTCCTCTATCGAATACGGGCAGGGACTGCTGCAGAAGTGTATTTAATATTTCCCTCTTCAACATAATATGTGGGAAGCTAGATAGTTGTAAATTAATTAATCAATGCTGTTTGTAGTGGTCGATCTTAGAATTCGGCCGATGACTGAGGAAAACCTTCATCAGGATTTCCGGTGATGGGAATCGAACCTGCGAATGCTGACGTGGAGTCTGGAGCCATCGATGCAACACAAAAACATGAAAATGTCTCAATTATGAAGATGGTGTCAGACGCAAAATAGACAATAAGCTCCCACTGTAACCCAACGCATACGGTGTAGACTGCCTTCGGTTATTAAAGTTTGTAAAACTATCAGCTAATTAATCATAGAAACGCTAACTATACAGGGATACTTGTACCCAATATTGTATTCATAATACCTAATCTTTAAAGCTAATAAAGTTAAGCGGGCAATTTGTGGACAATTGAAATTCAGTTCGGCCCTGCAGTCGCGTATATAGACCTACTCGCGTAGCACTGCGATCCCCTCCCGGCAAATCCGTTCGCTCCCAATCGTTATTGAATATTTATGAAATCTCCTGATGAGTGGAGACTGGAAGCTATTTCCATCTCAGATGGATGGGGTTGATAGCAAAGGGCCAATTTAACTCAATAAATCATTGCAGAGTATTTAAATCGATAGCGAAATGATATTATTTATAATTCAAACATTTTAATGTACATGGTTAGATTTTTTACTCACTTATTAATTTATGTATTGTACCTTTTCAGCCCATATCTTACCAGCATCAGAAATTAGAACTAGATACACACACACTCAGGAGATCAAACTGTAGACCTAAGGCAAACATAGACAGCGTTAGATTATTATCATAATACAGCGTCGCATTCTTTTACATTTTCATAGAATTTACCCTTGTTCTATACAGCGTATTGCAGGAACGGTTGACTTTCTTACAGTACCTTCAATTATCCCAAGCACCGTTGCGGTGTAGCGTAACAAATGTGCTATTTGCTACTATTTTGTACGTAACAAATTGCTAGACAATTAGTGGTTAACTAGCTTAATATTATTTACAAATATCTTTAGAACACGTGTCCATAGAAGTTGTTCAATCTTAGCAAGAAAATATGTATTCACACCTAATATGATAGTGATTTTCAATAGAAGCTTCAGGCTGAAATCGGTTCATTGGAGAATTTTAACGATTTCTTCTCAAAGATGGAACAAAGATGAATTTCACCTAAGGCAGTTAAGTCGGTCACATGACAGCCTACTCTAAGTGACACAATATGTGTCATACTTTTTCACTGTAGTAGATCAATAAGTAAAAAAAAATTAAGTTCATTAATTATATGACTACATAAAAAATGAACATTATAATGAAGTAATTCTGCATTGATCACCATAATTTATGTGTTTTTGATAAACATTTATAACTAGAAATATTTATTGCAGAATTTGGTTTTGAACAAAAATATGAATTCTCAATTTCGCATTGTTTTCGAAAAGAGTCTAACATGACGAATAAAAAACACAGTCGAAGCTATAATAACCGTTTTGTCACATTAATAGTTTTTTCAGCGTTTCATTCAAAAGAAAATCAATTACCAAACATTGTATCTATGGCAAAGATGAAAAACGTTACATTCTGAACGATCAGCCTTTACTTACGTTTAAAAAGGGACCCAGCACCACCTAAGTTTAAAAAAATACAATAGGTCTTTGTTAAAGTAAGATAACCACAAATAATCGTTGAATCAAGTCTTCGTGAAATAATTTTTATTCACACACAGTGAAAATTTTCGACTGCAGTGAAAGTTTTAAAAATAAGTTGTAGCGTATTTCTGCAGTAAATTCCCAATATATGGAACAGAGGTAAATTAAGCTACCTACTCAGTGACAAACTAATATGACTACTCCACATTAAATTAAATTACAGCAAAATGTATGGCCTGTAAAAATTACCACAGAACGCAAAAACCTTTTCGGAATTTCAACAGTTTTCCTAAAATAACAACGGTGAAAGCAAACGTTTTCCACGAATTTCAATAAACAAATAGTTAAATAATGTATAGCATGACAAAAAATCTTACTACATTATCTACTCAGTCAACTATTAAAGAGGATATGGCCAACGAATGTAATGGGAAACGATCGGAATCAAGAATACCGATAAGAGGGGAAACGAATTGAGAAGGCAAGCAAAAAACTTTGGCAACAGCGCATGCTAATCAGCTGCCATAAGGTTTCATTCAACATTAGTGAGGCTTATTTACGTAGCTTATTACTTTTACAAACTAAACACTTATATTCGTATTCTTATATTAATTCCCTCCACATTTTTACGACTTTAAAAAATGTAATTTTAAGTATTTCTATATAGTTTCTGTATTATTTACATTTCGTATCATTTAAATTCGTTTTCAAAGTTCATTTATTATCCGCAAGTTTATATATTTTGTTTGCCTAAAGTTTCTGTCACGGTATTTAGAGGAGATTCTACATATTTTCTTCATATTTATTCATTTTTATGCTTTCGTTTTGGTACACTAACATCGCTTCGGTTTCTTTTGGGTCTTAACGAAAGAGAAGATAGTTCTAGTCTATGTATTACAATGCAAAGAAGAATGAAGGCTAGAATACAAATATTTTCATTGCAAATAATAACATATTTTACACTTTATCCCTTATTCTCAAAGAAGTTTCTCAACTTCAAGCTTCAAATGTTACCTATTAATTAAGTAATAGAAACCTGAACCGCCACAAACACATGTTTTATCCACTTTATGAAAATAAATATATCTGTATCACACGTGTAAAACAGGAAAGAAAAACTTCAAATGACCACATAGCACATTGAGAAGTTCGACAAGAAAATCTGGCCCTGAGATGGAAGCACAAACCTTCCCATACCACTGCAGCAATCAACACGACAGGTAGGCGTGATGTGGCATGTGGCATAGGGGCATATTAATACCACATTGTGACCGCATGACATGCCAAAGATATTAGGGTTCAAAAACGTGACACTGGTTTAAATCTTTTTACTTAATAGTGCGGTAACAGGGACGTTTCACCACATTATGAGTAGAACATAAAAATGTCATTGCTACGTCATATAGATGGTTCACATCATAAACTAAACTTAAGTATGAAAGAGAAGTAAGATGAACAGCGAATTATTTCTATGCGTTCACTCAAAACAACATACGCACATCACTTTCTTTCACAAAGTGAATCACGGATTTTATTTCTACAGTTCTTGGCAAATTAATTAACCCAATTACTATTTTCTATTTTAATTTGATAATAGTTTATAAGTTTTAGTAAGTGAAATGCATCTATCGTATTAAACTATTTCAGCGCATGTATGGTACGACTTATATTGAAAGTACTTGACAAAATTGCCTTAAATCGTGTGAACACGAGTATTTTAAAGCGCATACAAAATTTAAAAAAATAAAACACCTACATACACATAGTTTATTAACACCCATACATTATCAGTACATTTTGGCCGTGGTTTCGTGTTTCATCACCTTGGTGTGGTCTACTGACGAACACCCTGAAAAAATAGCAGCGAAAGCGTGGTCCTTCAATTGGGTATATATATATATATATATATATATATATATATATATATATACACCAAAACTGATAAAGATGTTGAGGAAATCTTTATCGACTATGACAATGCACCAAGTATGCACTTCTTTCTTTCGAAATCCCGTTCTTTCGTACCTACATTCGTGTCAAGGTCCGAAAATCCCCTGGCATGGGCTCGTCGAGCTCCCAAGACAGGTTGCTTACGGACCTTGTATTCGTTAGGGCGCAACATTGCCGAGAGGAGCAAAACGGAACCGCTGTCATCGACAACCTCGCAATCTGCAGGAGCAATACAAAAATAATTGCACGTAATACATTTCTAGTCATTAAATTTTTCGCTCGTAACCGCACCGCAGTCGTATGTTATGGTCAAACCTTGACGAGTACTCCAGTTATAGATTATTAATTATTGGCCTTGAACTAAAACAGCCATGAACTAATACAAAATATTTTAGTTCGGTTCCCTATTTGATCATATGGGTAGGAGTACTGCACATATATTTTGCAACACCCGGACGAATTCATCAATGAAGTCCACATTTTATTAAGTTGTTTGTTTTATATGTGAAACTTGTGTGACAGTAATTTATTGGAGATTTTTTTTTCTTTTTTACGGTCTGCACACATTTAGCGGAACATTGCTACGTAATTACAAAACAAGTCTCATAAACCGTTTCCATCGATTGAGTTATGAAAAATGGTTTTAGTAAAGTCATAAAAAGAATAAAGACCATTAATATAGTGTTTATTATCTTGTGCACTCTTTGAAAAAATGTGTCAGCTCAGCTTCAGCTCAACAACCCACAAATAACATCGTTCACGGTACAAATTATGGTTTTAGAACATGACTAATTTTGCATGCAAAGAACTGGTATCGTAAATGATGGAAGTTCCGTTCGGGAATGTTGCATCGTGCTTTCAAAGGTGTTTCAGTGCTCACACACCGGCCTCTGATAATATGGCATTTTTATAAATTCATTTACCTCCACAAGTTATGAAGATTTTTTTAAAAGTGAACATGGAAAGAAGTATTTTCCCCTATAGTGCAACAGACCGATTTCATCACGATACTTTTTGAGGGAGATACAACTGCGATTATCGGTATGAATTTTCATATCGTTTGATATAGGCATATTCTAAAAAAAATCCTACATCCATAAGTAAACAATTCTAGTTATTTAGGGGACTGGCTGGATAAAATATTTTATAAATCACTTGATCTTACTTGAATCATACTCGTAATCGTAAACCCCTATGTACCCTTCTGTGCCGACACGACGGCATCTTAAACAGCTGTAAAATATGCCAAGTAAATAAACCTGAGGTCGAAAACCCTTATTTTATTCTCCATTGTTCCCCAAAACCTTCTCTATTATCCTCTTTACCAATTATTTGCATGGCTATGCGTGCCAATACGTTTGGATTTCGTTCACACTTATATAATGATTAAAGATACATATCTCAATCCTACAAAGCCATGTTCAAAGTAAGACTCAACCTAATTTGCAATGCTAAATATTTTGGTATCGAAATTCGAAATACGATTTCAGTTGGGTTAGTTGTAGCAAGACCAAAACATACTAGATCCAGCTGTTGAGATAGGTGATCGTTGAGCTGTTGACAAATCTTAACAGTGTTATCTGAAGAGCCTAACTCGAGTTTAAGTGGCAAAGCATCAAGGAACAACTATTTATTGTTGTCATAGATTTAGCAGGCTATCCTGGCTTTCTGGATTACAATGTACTACATTACTAATCACCTATAGAACCAGCTAAGTGGTCACGCACGGAACAATGAATTACTATTTTGTATTGGGTTCGCTTGCCGGTAACAGTGATTCTATAAGGTTCTATATAGGAATATGTTTTAGAATAACGGTGATTTGATCGAAAACAGCTGAACTTGCGAACGTTATAAGACTCCATTACCTATCCAACAAGAGCTAACAATTGTATTTGTAGATAAACATAAATTTTCTTCTGAAATATACCAAGTTCTGCATCCAATATGGTCTATCCATTTACACCTTCATAATAAATCTAAACGCAAAGCATCTCGGACAACACTGTCAGTATATATAATGTGTTTAATTGCTCGAGTTTGACTACCGCAGATTTACCCTGAACTAGTTTTTTTAATTAGTCCAAATATGACAGTTGTATTCAAAGGTCTAGGCAAGTGGGTCGTCAACGATGGAAGTGATCGGAGGCGTAGTTACCAGTGCACTTGTCTACGGCGATAGTGGACGAAGGCGTATGAATATATACTCACAGTATTACTGTAGGCTAGAGGCCCAACACTAGAGTCTGTTTGTCTTCCGTCGTGTACCGTCAACATCTTAGAGCATGTATATGTGCTCTAAGGTCAACATACGCTATAGTTGGGTAGTAGCATAATGTAAAGCATGCACGAATCGCCGATCCGTACTATCGTACGCTGTCATCGTCCACGCACTTGCGTTCTGCTACTACCCGACTAGATTATGTTGAGTAGCGGTACAAAGCAGTAGGCAACAACACCAACTGGGTCGCTACCATACAATACACACTGAACGGTGTTATAACCGCGAGATTTTAACGTGGTTTTAGCAATGAAAACGGTACATAATATTATTGATAACTCTATTAATAAGCCAGATGTGATTTCGCTAGAACTAAAATCTGGATTACAACGTTCTCAATGGTTTTAGTCTTTGCGTAAACACATTTGGGCAATTATACTTAACACATTTCCCCTTAGATCACGTCTGTATAGGTAAAAACATTCCAACAAAACATAATTAACTGCAGCCTTCGACGTCCATAGTTTAATGTTGAAACGTTTCATTTCGTCAAATTTCACTGACCGTTTTAAAAACGTCAAACGAGAAATGAAACATATAAATCTTATAAAATGTATAATGTATATTTTCTAAAACATAAGACTAGTTTGAAGCAGTTACGCATTTTAGTCTCAGAAACTTGCGGTGAATAACGAAAGAGCTTGGGTCTAAATGAGACAGAGGTGAATATCATTTACTTGTGAATCCAGTGACTCACTGCTCGCGTAATGAGCAAAAACAACATAACTTGAAGCGGAAGATTCTCGAACTAGAGTTGACCGTAATCGTATTAAAAGTCTAAGTTTATTGCAAGTAGTTTAAGAAAACAGCAGAGAATAATATACGAACTGGCAAAGTATAAAGGTTACCACAATGTTAAGTCCCTTTCTGATAAAAGCATTTCTACTAAGTTAATATGATCTTCCTGGGTATTAACGATGGCATAAGAAGATTGTTTTCCTTTGCTTAATGATGTACTAATAATGGACACGTTTGCACTGCTCAAGGTGTATTGCATTTATAACTTATTAATTATAAGCTTTCTTAATGAACCGGAGTGCTAGAAAGTTAAAAAAGTTTGTAATGTTCTGAGAATAAACTTCATTCTCTGGTTTCCATATCTAATTAAGATAAAATCAACTTTTTGTCGTTCCTCAAAAGTTAAAACATGTGTTTCCGACTTTCTGACAAGTAACAAAATATGTTTCATTTTTCGGCGATTCTGGCGAATCTTTATTTGTTCCGGCATTGATAAAGTATACCAGCTGACGTCTGCGAAAAGCTAAAAAGAAATATGTTAAGAATGACACGTTTTTCTGAATGTGAGAAGTTTCTTCTCACATAACAAGTCGCGTGGGAGAAAGACTGTTTTTTAGTATTTTATCTTAATTTGCAGTGTCAAAACAGACAAAGAATGATCGAAAAATAAAATATTTCGTTACTGAAAAAACGAACAATGGTAGATGATATTTTCAAGAACATCTCGAATACCAAGTTGTCAGATATTAGGCTTCAGCATCAAACAATTTAATTACAAAAATTTGTCTAATGTAGAAATATTACAAAATTCACTAGAATATTCTTGTAGGATATTTTAAAGTGTATTTTTAAAGCAAACTGCATAATAAGTACAAAAATCTACTATCTACAGCAAACAAAACACTCAAATTACCATTGTATTTACTACATGGAAGCTACAGCTAGCTTTATGGACAATAATGTGCGATTGAATAATTATGTCGTAGCAGTTTTCCCCGACTAGAACTCGAACACAGATCCATCGGCTCTATCTATATTATAACGGTGCTCTACCTAGGTTTTCTTTCGCGCGGCAATCCCTGGTGCACATCATCCTAACATACATATAAACTTACAGGTATCTAACGAGTATATTAGGGTATTTTGATAGTTGGGAAGGAATGTCCGAGGGCTGTTTGTATAATACTCAACTCCGGCAAAACCTTCTCACTGGGGAAAACCTCAGAAAGTCTTCACTAAGTATTGCCGGTGGCCGGTATCGAACCGCTGACCACTAAACGACGACTCTATCGGGTTTTGCCAATTACCTCCCGGGACCTAACGACACACTTTCATTAAGTTGTAATTTGGTTTTTCATTATTATAAGTTGTTTTAAATATCCCTTGTATTATCATTTAAGGGCAATAATTGTGCGATGCCACCGAAGTTAAAAGACCATCGTATTCTGGCTAGTCTAGGCCCTTCGTTATTGTTGATTACAAACAACAATGACCACAATGCATTTGGTATTTTATTGGGAAAGTAATTAAGGACTCCCCAGTCCCGGCTCCCTCTTCCTCTATCCTCTCTCTCTCTCCCCCTCGTCTATGCCTGGATCCTAAACGAGATTTAAGGTAGATGAAACGTTTGGTAAAGAACGTAGAGAGAGAGAGATAAGGGGTGATAACACCCCTTCTGTAATTGGTACAAGGGGCTGGCAAGAATCTACAGGATGAGGCATCACAGTGTTCCTAAGTATTGCTCTCTTAATTATATCTACACATCCCCCCCGTGGAGACTCCGTGGCCACTTCTCGCTCTGCACAAACCACTATGTCGAGTTTAAAGGACATACTCTTGGAAGAGGCGCGTTTTAAAGGGGTCACTTGTAGAAATTAGGTCTTAGATAAAAGTGACATCGTTAATTACTATTCGATTAAAGCAGTATTGCAACCTACCGTTCGGAACCCCTAATTTACGTCGATTACAATTGTTTTAAATGCTATACAAATTATTGTTACAAAGTAAAACAAAATATGAGTACTTTTTGATGAATGTTACTTTGTTCCAATAAAGATATCCGTTTTTAAAACGATCTTATTTAATTGGGAAGGTGTCTAGCAAGAAGACATAATATGTATGAACTTTTGTAAAGATTGAACAAAATGCAGACACATCTTCATACGTGTTGTTGTTATATCTTTTGATTCACCTTGATTCATGCAATGCATTCTTTGATCTTAAACCTAGTCCAAGTATATATAGCATGTTATTAGGTGAGATGGCATAAATGCCCTTGTTGCGAAGAAGCTTTACATTACGCGAGGTCTGTTGGCAACAGTGTTATGAGATGAAGCGAACATATCAAGACTACTGACATAACATAAATATGCATATATACATACATAGTTTTTATAAACCCACAACTCCAATTCGATAACTTACACAGAGTAATTGTATATGTAATTAATTTACATATCGTTGATATGATCAAAGTTAGTTTCATGGGGTTTATCCGGGAAATTAAATTAACGGTAAATTATGTGTGTAAGGTCTTAACCCTGGTCAAGCCAAGCAAAGGACAAAAACAAGGTGGACCAATTGTGTACACAACGACAAATCTCAATCTAAAATTAATCCGAGTATTGCCTCTAGTAGTACAAGAAACTTTACCATGCACCCTAGGAATTGTGATACATGGCGACAAAATATAGTTTTGACAGGGATATGATTTACAGTTGCATATCTGATTCACGATAAATTAGCTCATTATGACTAGAGTGTAAAATTACTGACTGTCACGATTTTCATGAAAATGAACTTTGAAGTAATTTCACGCAGTTTTTATTGCCAGACCCATTTACATATTTTTAACAAATTAAAAATATTAAAAATAATAATTATTGATATTGTATTAAGTTTTGAAAATTTGTCTAAGAAAATATTCTTTAAAAAAAACATTAGACACACAAATCAGACAATAACTAAACAGCAGCACATACTATTCATACAAACCTGCATTTCTCACAAAAGCTACCATCTGATTTTTGAGAATTTTGTTTTCATGTATGTTTTATATTGCACCGTTATACAAATAAAACCAATGCAAACAAAAATAACTGATTTTCGTATTTATTTAGTGTCGTGGATTTGTTTTGTCTCTGAACCTAGAGATTCACTTTATGTTGTATGAAAACCAAACAACCGAATAAATCAAACCCCTTTAAACAATAGGAAGTATGAGGGTGTAATGAGATATTGGTTCCACTCTTGACATTCCAGTGTATGACTTTAGTACTTTCATTGTTTCCTTGGCTACTGATCCATATAAGATTAAACCCATGCTACCCCCTTGTATCACAGTATAGGGGTGCTAAATTACATGCCGAGTGAGAACCACCCCATAACATGGGCATTGGGATTTGCTCCCTAGGCACATGATTGTGTTGTGACTTTCAACACATTTCAACCGCAATCCACTTTCACATCCGTGTACTTCTTAATTAACTAACAAAATAATTAAATAGTGACCGTAGATCCAATCCTGTATCAACTCCTATTTTGATTTTTTGGACACCCCGAAGTCTTCATTTTAATTCTACCAGGATTTGGGCTAATTTCCCATATTGTTAGACAAGAAAGAGTTAAGAAGGAAACCTTTGATTCTTTAAGAATAATTTATGCTATATTATCTATACACGTTGAAGTCTTAATAATGTGAAACTTGTTTATCACATTGTACTGTCTGAAATCTCATAACAAAGTCTATAATATTAATAATAATCTGTTGTAAGAAATTCGACCCTCTTCAAGTAGGTGCAGTGGTGTATCTAGAAATGTACAATAGGTGGGGGGGGGGGGGGGGGGGCGTCGTGCGTCGTAGATGGATAGAGTTCTGGGGTGAAAGACCAGTTACCGAGGTCTGATTTTTTTTCATATTTTAACGTTTTGAACGACTAAACACGTTTCATTATCGGACAATGTTACACAATAGGTTTAAGGGTAGGCCTATGTTAGAAATTATAATAATTACAAACGAAATAAAATACCCTTGAAATACCTAATATAAATTTAAATTTGAATAATTTTAGAATTTTGAATAGATTACAACTGGAGACCAAAGTTTCAAACTTTTTAAGTTAATTTTACTTACTGTTTTGTTAGTTATATATATTTTTAGGTTAATAAATGTAGGTATATATAGTATGTAATTTTACATTTAATATCGATAACAGTATCTATATAAATGATTGGAGAAAAATCAATGAATACGAGGTAATCTGTTATATTTTCAGACTTCTTCCCGAAACAGATTGCACTCACGCACTTAGTCCGGGGTGAACATTCGTTTAGTTGTAAGTACGAGACATTCCTGAATGTTCTTACCCTACTTCTTCAGCCCCGGCCAGCATTCCTAAGATAGCTTCTAATGTAATGTTAATTCCCGAAACTGTAACTGTGCAATCTTGCATCGTTATTAAACGCATATTTTGCATCCGCACAACATATTCTAGAGTATTATGACAACAATATAAGTCGCAATGAGTTCTGCGAAAATGATTTCTTATTAGTTATTATTCTATGTAATAACTTGTTTTATCATAAATCAGTTGTTTATCAAGATTGAGATTGAAAGTGGTACCACTCATATTTAAAGAATTTGTTATTAATTTATGTTATGTGAAAATAAACCATAATAAATAAATCAAAATATGTAATCTTCAATATTATACTTGATGCAATATTCTATACGACAGATATTGAAAATAATATCCGTGTTTAAGAAATTTTCAGCGATACACCAATAGTTTACCTATGGTTCAAACCTAATAATTGCTAATTGCAACCAGCTCTGTGTGTCCCTCTCGCTCTCTCATATCTTGTCATTTCTGAGCCCACAATACCGTCTCATTACTCTGCCAAGCTCCAACTCGGTTGGACGTACGGTATGCACGAGAGGGAGGGGGGGGGGGGGGGGTGAGCGCCCTCGACAAGAAACTGTGGGGTGTTTTTATTGCACGGCTTGTTTCACGAGAGGCTGACGTAAAATTTGACGGCAGCAACAAATGTACAAACCAATCTGGTCCCAACGGTCGACTATGTGACTATGCATACGAAAACAAATTTATCAAAAGTTTAAACTTCGCCCTTTGATATTTTGGCCTCTACAACTACAAGAACCCATATGCTTGTAACTGACAAAGTTAGAATGTGTAGATTCGAAATTTTGATTTGTAATATCATTTTTTGAAATTTTTGAAAACTACCCTCGAAACATTTTATACAAACATGGAATTTCACGAATCAGTTTTACTTGTATATGTAAAGTTAAATTATTCTCCGTATACTTAATATATTCTCTGAACGAGTATTTTATTTAACACTGGAAATTGCTTGCACAGACATTACGAAATAATAAAGTAATATGTATATGAAAGATATATATAAAATCTACTACTAATAGTCACGCCATACCAAATGCATTCCAACAGGAAATGAAAGGTTCAGTCCTAGCTAAGATTATTGTAACATCGTACCAAAACAGCTGTAGACAATGAAAAAAACACAATAAAAGCTTGCAATCTTCTAAAAATTCTAAAAACACAGTCATGTCTTTTTGAAGAATTTCTTTAAACGAATGCTGAGACTGTAAATAAAATAATCCTTCTTATCTAAATTATGTCAGTCTTATCCGAACAGTATGGAAGTATCACTACCAGTTTCAAGTAGAAGCTACGAACTAGAACAGTAGACAAATTAAGTTGGTACTTTGCACTACGTCATTTCATCCGCATAAGACAAGTCAGAATAAGTCACCTTTACCACCCAACCCATGCAACGTCATGACTAGCGTTGCGTTGTGTTGTGTCGAAGTCTTGTCACATACTCCGTCCATTCTCACACAATGTCCATAAAGAGTTACTACATACCCTGGCCAATAATTACAGAAGGAGGGGGTCTTATTTGACACCTCATGATTAACGGGTGTAATTAATTAATTAATTAGTCTTGTCCAAGCATCAGTCTATACAATCACTAGTAGCGCCCAAACTAAATCCACTAAAGATGTTTTTAGTCAATATCTTCGTCGGGGACAATGGCGTGTATATTCTATATTGCTGGATGGCTTTCAGCCACATGCAAGGATCTCTCGAGACGAACTATCAGTATTCCAAACTCCAGCAATCCTGACTGAATATTATTTCAACATTCCTTCTCCTAATAATTATTATTAGTGTTGTGACTTAGTTTTCAAAAGAGCCCCTCATATAGTGTTGCGACGCAGTAAGAATCATCATCGGCAGATGTGCAAACGAATGTGGATCAAATACCAAAATGTATCTACTTAAGACAATTGAAAAGAGCGGCATATAACACGTATAAGAAACTGAACTGCTAAAAAACAGGCCTTTGTTTATATTAGATATTGAGATATTATTTATTTGCATACATTTGACATGGTATAATAATGTTGGTTAAACCGTGGCTTAAATACAGCACCGTCTAGACGTTGTCTTCCGCTGAATATGCGTCCAAGACTCCAAGACACTATGGCTATACCCCAGATATTAATTCCATGGTCTCGGTTCGGCCGTCTACACAGTAATACTCCCACTTGATTTGTTCCGATTTAAAAAGTTAGACTTGTTTCGAGTTTTTGTTTGTCTATTGTCTTTCTGTGTGGGGTAAAACTTTGGCCACGCAATTTTCGTTGAATGGGTGTATAAGGAACCATCACCACTATTGATTCATCCCTTTAGTGCCCATTCAAGTCCAAACTCATAAGAAAATCAGCCATAAAGGAACATCCCTTAAGTGCTATATAATTTAACACCCCCTAAAACAACTCTCAGATCGAAATTCTAAACGTTGAAAAGATTATCCTGTAATAGGGCGTCCCATAAGACTGAAGAATGGACTGCGAGGCTACTTTCCACGACGTCGAAGGAAACAAGTGGGGTCATTTAATTTTGGATTGAATATTGTGGACGCAAGTTTCCATCGTTGTAAGAACCTACCCAAGTGTCTCATTATAATGATTTAAAACTTGAGAGAATCCTTAATCATTTATCCATGGATTTGAATATTTAATTTTACAATGACCGTAGATATTGACGCAATTATTAAGCTTTTATTTGCTATCAAGATGTTTCAGTATTGTGTGAAGTAATTATTTTTGAAGTAGTAATTTTTTTTTTACTTACATTTTCTAAATACGGTGCGATTTTGCGTATTTGTTTGCATTGAATTGTTCTACGGTCGGTATTGTTTGTTTTTGGGAAAGGGTAGTGATATTAATTTTTCGAATCCCTTCTAAGGTGCACAAAGCTTCGGCCGATGTCCCCTCTATATTAGAGTGTTCGGATATTTGGGAAGGTGTGTCCGAGGGCTAACTTATGACTCAATCTTAGCATTCGCCTCGTGGGTGAGGAAACCTTAGAAAAATCCTTCAGCCAGGTTTGCCGGTGGCCGGAATCGAACCGGCGACCTCCCGAATGAGATTATCGCGTGGCAAACACTGTGCCACTCAGTCGGTTGCAAAGAGTAGCGGTAATATCGGTGAAAAACTATGTCTCAAGCAGGAAGATGTTCAAGTTTTGTTCCAACCATTAGACATACAGGCGAATTTTCACTTTCATTACATATAGAATAATTCCTTGGTCAATAATATTTATTAGTTATGATGTGCAGCTAAACGAAGCCAATACTAAGATTTCTGTGAAAAGTACACTACACACAGGGGTCGAAATTAATTTTTAAGTTTAAGTTGCATCAATAGTTCTCTAGCCCGAGACCATTTTTACTAGCCCGTAATGAAATAGGTTATATTGATGTAAAACGATCATTATTCATACATGAAAGTTTTGGGTCACAACACTTTACATAACATTTTGTTGACACCATCGTCGAAACGCAACGAAGTGTGAGCTGTTTTCAAACTTTCTTGGAATGTTCTAACCCTATTTTTTTCGTAGTCACTTGGTTGTTTAGCTTCTGCAACTTTAGATTTAGGTTTAGGCACTCCTTGAATATAACGCCACATATTACAACACCACGATTTTAGGAAGATAACCAAGTGACACTGATAGTTATTGATATTTGTAAACGAAATACGTAATAAGCTAGCTACAAGGCCCTGTAGGCCTAGGCTTCACGCTCACGGCACAGAACGAACAGCTGATGCTAGTGCGTGCATCAGTCGTCAGTGAACTGCGCGGTGCTAGTTCCAGGGTTGTAACACAGTATAAGGCCTTATACTCTGGTTGTAATTTATAAAAGTACCAATTTTCAATAATAAGTAGTGCACATGAGTACTGGAAACTCGCAAGGTGATCGGCGCGAAATATTATGATTTTTTGAACGGTAATTGTATGCTCTGGAAAACGTACTCGCCCTTCGGGCTAGTGAAATAAGATTTTTACTAGCCCGAGCAAAGTTTTACTAGCCTCGGGCGAGCGGGCGAGCGTTAATTTCGACCCCTGACTACACATAACGTTATAAGTTCATGTCTGTATAAAAGTTACTATAATTATTTTCTGAACAATGTTCCACTTTTAGAATTTTTCGTTTCAGTCTCCTACAATATAAAATAAAACTTCACATCAAAAAATATGCTAATTAATACAAACATTTAAATTAATTCACCACATGTATAATTACACTAAACTAATGTTTTGTTTGACAGAATTATATTTGTAATCGGCCCGAAAACGAGCAAATATATTATTCTTGACACATTTCTTATCAGTCGGTACTGATTGCAATAATTAAAAGAGCATCAAAGCCAACAGTGAAATGCGGTGAATAGGTAGGACTGCTGCACTAGACCATCATGCACTGTGGGTTTAATTGATAGGGGGGTCGCTCTAGCTCGGCTTCTTATACCCAGCGGTCAAAACTGGGGCGTAGCCCATTTCAAGACAGGAAACACACAGGTGTTAGTGAATGAATACAGTAGACTTATAATTATGGATTCTCCACCGCTACCAAATAAACTTTGAGTAATTTCCAAGTGCATTTTTACTATACGACACCTCACCTTGCCTAGGAGGTCGAGTTAGAAGTTGTTTGATGGGGGATGGTCCACATTTCTCACGTGTTGAAATAAACCAATTTGAGTACATCTACCGTGCTTGTCTTGTCTATTAGCCCAACACTTCATAACAAAGGTGGGAGGAACAGCGACTGTGTCACAGCCAGTGGCGTATCCAGGAATTGGGAAAGGGGGGGGGGTTTCAACCCATATTATAGAGAGTGGAACCGAAACATAACTGGGGTTCCGGGGGGCTTGCCCCCGAAAAAATTCTCGTCAAGGTAAGTTTAGTGCAAATCTGTGCGTTTTACAGCGGCCAACTAAAACAAGATTACTCAGTTTCTGGCAACACATTTTTTCCTTAAAAAAAGATAAAAATATAATATTTATAGATCGATGAATGTATTTTTAACAAATACAATTGTATAAATAACTATCTTTTGAAATGTAAACGGTAATTCTTCATGTTTCCTTTGCAAGAGGGGGGGGGGGTCCCCCCCCTCCCCCCCCCGTGTATACGCCACTGGTCACAGCGCTTTTTGGTTTAGAGGTTACACTAACACGCTTACTATGGTCTATATATGTAATAATAATAATTTTTCTTGAAAATCCCTGTAAACACACCAGCTTTGCCTCTATATTATTAGGAATAGGATGTCTGGATAGTTGGGAAGGAATCTCTGAAGGCTGTTCTGTTAGTAAGGCTCAACCCCAGCTTCGTCTAGTGACTGAGGAAAACCTCCACCTCTATAATAAATAATCTTAGATAGTTATCCGGAAACAACCTTACCGATGCGTTCGTCATAGAAGGGTGATTATAACCGTAGCCAATCAGCGATCAGTATTTGAAGTTCGGCTCGCTGATTGGTCAAGGGTCGCTCTCCTATAACAAAAGTATCGGTAAGGTTGTTTCAGGACAGATAAAGTTATTCCTATCAATAACACAAACACAATAAAACGCGTGCTTAGATTAATTCAACAATGTTTCACATTATTTTAACTTGAGCTTCCAATAAAGCTCACAGTTAGGTTCCCTAGCTACCGAGATGTAAAACAAATGGTTATTATTAAGATAAGGCATCCAAGAGGCTTCAATGTTTATGAGAGCTTGGGTAGATTAGCTAGTTAATGATGATCATTAGAAAATGGAGTTTTGAGGATGATTTGCATATGATTGTCATTAGCGGCGCCAGCGACTGTGCTGCCATCACGGCCGTTGACGGAACAACAGAGCAACTTAAAACTTTTTTCAAAAAATCAACCCAAGCATGAAACCGAGAAGGGAGTCAAGAGTTTTTATTAACGCCGTGTATACAGTCTGTTGTGCCGAGCAGGACCTCACTTCAGACGTTTAGTACAATTAATTAATTAATTAATTAATTAAAACAATATTTATTATAAGAATTAAGAACTAGGTGAAAATAAGTCCACATAACGATATCGTTAAAAGATGTAAGACAAAAATATTGCCATCGAGAAAAATATTAATAACTATAGGTTACTATTATAGAGGGGTTCCTCTTAACATGATGGTAAGTAGACGTGTTTGGTGTTTTAATATTTGTATTCTTTATTTTATTGTCTATCATATTCATTTATATAACTGATTTGCAACAAAAGTGGACAGTAAATGCAGCTATAACTTACAATGGTACATTTGGAAAACAGCAATTCCAAGTACCTATAGAAAACAGAGCATTGAACATTAAAAATTGCACAACAAATTAAAATTGATAAATAAATTTAAAAAATTGCTTCCTCCAATGTTTTACTTTCATTCTATCAGCGGTTTGGTGATATGAGAAAACTTTACACAAGTATTTATTTACATTCCTCTTTTGAAGGAATTAAATTTTGTTGCGAGTTATTTCTTTGTATCGTGTAGACTTCGTTTCTGGTGATTGTCGAGAGGGGGGGGTGGGCGATTATAGGATTATAGAGCAATTATAAATTCATTTTCATTGTCCTTTTCATACACAGCCCCTCTCGTTTTGTAGTAGAGGCTTTAAGAATGTTTAAGTTTAAATAACGTACATGACTCGTTAAGTGTTTATAGCACTTTGTTGGTTATAGCCTTTAGACTCAAGAATAAGTTTGACCATAACACAATATTCACAGAAAATGGTTTCTAAGAAAAAAACATTACAAACGCAAGACAAATACTATTATTTTTATTTTAATGTTTATGTATTTGCAATAAATTCAATATAATTATCAATATGTCAATAGGAATGACACTGGGGTTGCGTACACAAGCACATTACTTTAAAACGCTCTTTTTATAAAGAGACAGATGGATGTCCGATTAAGCAGTATCAGAGACAATTTGGCTACATTAAAACGGTTTAAAATCCACTTGTAAATAAACCATTTTAAAAACACGACACCAAAATGTGCGTTGTTTTCATGATTCACTCAATTCTATACATCAAAGATGTATAGAATTTGTCATTCATACCGACGAAATGTTTGTTTATAATTAACAAAGTAGTATTAGTAATTAGTCTGTAGTGCGAGTATGACAGCCTTGTGCCAACTCACTCCGAAGTGGAGGTTTTGAAATGGTGATTCCCTCAACCTACGTTGGGGGGCGAGCAACGAATTCAGCGGCAATATGGCACAATGTTATTCCCCATTATGCAAATACATAGCTCGCGATAATGACAATGTAAATAAGGAACTCACTGTTTTTATATGCAAGTAAATTCAAATTTCGAAGTAATTAATTGTCGATTAGTGTTAATAAGCTTTGTGTACGTCGAGCTGCATCTGTGGCTGATTCGACAAACGCCATATTGCAGTCGACATGGCCACAATATTCCAAATTTAAAATCTATTAGCGCCGTCTTAAACTGAAAATAAACAGGTGAGTGAGAAGTATCACTCGACACTCAAGACGGAGTCACAAATAAAGGCCGTTGCTTATTTGGATATTGAGATGAATGTCATAATATGACAGACTTACTTATTTTATATAGAAAAGTTTACATTATACTTTGGTTATGAGTGAATGAATTGAATGATGGAACAATTTGACATTATTATCAATCAACTAGTTATTTTAATGGGTCCTACTGTTGTTATAACAATATAAATAACAATAATTATTATTATCATCAAAGGCTCCAAACGAATATTCGAGGTTTCCATACGCACAAAGTTTCTTTGATGCTTTTGTTACAACCTGATATACCTTTATAGTTAAATTGTTGAGTGAGAAATATACTGTTATATTATTGTAGTACGTATCACAAAATATAAATACTGATAAAACAGAATCCAACATGTCCCGAAACTTAAACTTGCCTGAGTCGTGTTGCGTTCTTGTTTCGCTTCGCTCACTCCTCTAGTTATCTTCCTTGGGTGCCTATACCAATTGAAAGCGATAGGAATGCGTCGTACGGCCATTGGCCCGTGTGCTAATATGTGGTAATTAATCAAACAATAAACAAAGTTAAATTAATGGGAAGTAAATGAGGGGTTGGGGATGGGGTTAGGAATAGAAGCAAAAACGATTAGGGTTACCCTTACTTACGAGAGCCCAAGAAAACTGCAACATCTTTCAGTCACTAAACCCTTAATTAGTAAATATCCCAACACTTAGGTAATTGATTTTTTTTAATAGTTTAGGGATGACATTTTTATTGATCCAATAATTATCTAGATATAATTACATCCAATCAATAGTAATATTTTGACATGAACACAGTTCCAAATGTATTGTGAAACTCCTTGTAAAGATAGTTTATGTTAGTAACAACAACCGTTATCAATAAAAAAACATGTGATAGTAAAACAATATTGCAATATTTATGTTGTGTTTTTGTTCTTACTTCTTAAACTCACAGTACCTCATAATAAAAGCACCGTACAGCAAACATTTGAGACAATTATAGTTGCTATCACTTTACAAGAAAAAATATATTCAAGTACAAAATCCCTCACTTTTATGTTGTGTAAATGTGTTAGATTCTGATGTTCAGAGCGAACTTGCATGAAAAGTAATGTTGCTTACCGGTCACATACGCGATAACTGATTTAGAATACGCAATTAAAACATTTCCCTTAGGACATAATATAATATAAACTGAAGTTTGTTAATATAAAGAAGTTAATTTGTGTCGTGAGTTTCTTGTAGATCATATGAAGAGATTCTAAACTCAACGAAAATATTTAAAATGATGCTAATGTGCAATAAACGAGAGATTTAGTTATGTATTCTATTATTGTAATTTATTGGGCACGGCGCAGAGGATTAAAACACAACTATGTCAAAAACAGGACTAACACCCGTCAAGCGGGGTAAGGCAGGGATAGGAAGGAGTGAAAGGAGTATACTTTGCGTTCTTAAAATACTACTATAAACAGCTGACGTCCCACCTACATCACACCTCACGTGCCTCAGAAGTGCTAGTGATGGAAACACACGTTGATGCGCACAACACATTGATCATCGACATTTTTCTTGATCTAGGTATAACTTACATGAAATAATATTCAGAAAACGTTTCAATGGCATTTGTAAAGATGCTTTCAAAATTATAGACGCATCAATTAATTACTTGTTATACAAATTCACGCATCAAACATAGACAAATCAACAATGCCAATTTCTTTTCTTTTCTCAATTTCAATAATGACGAAAAATGATAATGATTGGATTTGGACGAGAGTTACAAAAATCAGTACATCCATGGCCGGGATTGCAAAAACCAGCTACCGGTGAGGCCGCCCCTCTTTAGAAAGAAGACATCATTTTCACCCACCCTATAATATCGAGGTGTATGTCGACTCCATATTATGTATATGAAGAGTTTGTAAGCGGCTTTGAGAGGCCCCATATACGTCATAAGTCATGCAAATATACCGGAGGGAGGAGGAGGTGGTACTTTCTTAAATCTCCTTCTCAGTCCCTTGCACTGGCCTTTCTAACATAAGCTGACATCACCAGCTAGTCTGGGGTAATAGCTGCTCATAAATCAACCTTCTCGAACTGATCTCGCACACGCACACGCACACGCACACGCACACGCACACGCACACGCACACGCACACGCACACGCACACGAGCGTATTATAACGATGCATTTAAAACTATACCTGCCTCAAAACAGCCTTACAGATGCTTTCGTCACAGATGAGTGATTCGTAGCCAACCGGCGAGGCCCAATCTCAAATACCGATCGCTGATTGGCCATGATCCGAACCAACCACGATGACGAATGCATCGGCAAGGTTGTTTCGGGACAAGTATAACAATATCATAGTTGCATTTCTGGACAATGAAAAATTAACAAACCCGAGTCATATTATTAGTGTATATTAGGCCGTGAAACGTTTTGTATTTTTGTGTAATTGATTACTATAAGTTATAGCCATGGGATGCAGTCATGCTTTTTCAAAACATGTTGGCAAGGCAAAAGTTTCACTGATACCTTTGGGAGAGGGGAGACCATTTAAACATTTGTCCATTGCTCGACAAGAGCTCTGGGGCCCTTTTTGTAACTTTGTCTAGTATATATTCTGAAGTGAATTCTGCACGAATTCGAGCTTGTTCGTCCAATACGAACAAAATTCTACAATTAATTTCATAACATTCAACGCAACATTCAACACGACACCAGTATTGGGATAATTCAGTTGAGTAAGTATACATCATCTCAACTTATAAATCAACATCAGTTGTGGGTTTTTGAAACACAGACCTCTGAAAGTACCAACAATTATTTTGTTCTTAATTTTTCACCCGCGGGTACCAGCAATATTTCTACTTCAATCCACCGCACGTCGAGCTGAATTTTGCAAAAGATAAGTGATGGTGAATACCAATTTTTATTGCGGTTCAAGAACATACTTTGGTACAGAGTATGAAGAATTTTCAGTGTTTATCATTATTTTAATCAACCGGTACAAATACACTCACCGGGCCTCACGGTAGATTAAAACAATGGTAAACACAACATCATTAGAGAAAATGCTCTGAAAAATACTTCATACATTATACCAATGTATCGACTCGAACAGAACCGAAAACCGAACTGAACTAATACAAATTTCGGTTCGAGACTGTGATTTAAACTAAAACGCTTCTTCCCTTAAATCAAAATATTGCACAAAAAAATGTATTTGAACTTTAAAGGTGAATAATATTTTTCATAACTAGGATACCTAACCTAGTATCTAATCGATCAGAACAGTTATTCTCACTTTATTTATTTGTATTTATTTATTTTTATTTATTTATTTAATGTCTATTATTCAGTTATAAAAACTGATTTACAAAGGAGGACCTTAAATAAATCTCCCTGACGTTAACACGCATGGTGGGTGGTCATATCTGTTTGCTAATATGAGGGGGGGGGGGGGCACCAATGCCTTGCCTAAGAGTGGGTAGCACTAGGTAGTAGGTTGCCCACGACTACGGGCAGTACACTACTCCACATATGCAACCGGCAGCAGAGGTTTGTCGGAGTGGTATTGACTGCTACCGGCAGCTGGGTTGTTGAGTGGGCCGCACTGAGGGGTGAGGAGGGGTGGAGGGGGTCAGATCAGATGTGTTAATGATAGAGATTAATGTAGAACGCCTCAAGAGCAAGCCAAGTGCAGGCAGTGTACTTATTAGGAGGAACAAGCCATGCATCTCCCTTCAAGTGTACGTCTTACCTAAAGTATTACCTTGCATGCACGGACGCGGTGTCTGCAAGGTTTCACGGATTAATCTGCGACACTTAAAATTAAATAATATGAATTACACATAATGTAGCGGCTTTATGTAACGGGTTTATACCATAACGTAAAATATATGATGTATAATAACAGAATTTTAGATGGTAATGGTTTCGAAATTGATTTTATAAATGATTGGTAACATTTATGATGAAATCAGAAGCTCTGGGTTCGAGTCCACGCAGGAATGTGATTTTAGCATTTTTTAATTTTTTTTTTCATAGGATCTGAAAACCACAATCTCTTAGGCCTATGTTAATAAACCGTGATTCAAACAAGGCAAGTGAGAAATTAATCCGAAAACAAGTTGTTAACGAAAGTGTTAAGAAAATGTCAACAGAAATCGTTTCAGAATAAATAACGGGACTGACAATTTTGTTTACATGTTTTGTTAACAGGAATATAGAACAGAACGTTTTGAAATTAAAAACTTAGTTCTTGATGCTAAAAGATGACAACTGAATACGAGTCTTTACCCAATTGCTTAGTTCATAATATAGGGCAACGGCTATACATACGATTTGATGTTACTGTACAACATCTTGACAACAATTTGCGATGGTAATCCATAATCAAACGAAAATTAATTTTTTGGATGAACTTTTACTCGGTTAGAAACGTTGCCAAGACGCAAAACGGTAAGTCCAAATACGATCATCTCTTTTACTACCGGTATTATAAATACATTTTACATTATATTTTATAACTGAATTTAATTATTTTATTCATTTTGTTAAAGAAAACATGTCTTTTCATATATCTATTTAACTGTGAACTGATGGATGTAGACGCTAAGGTCTGATCATTTAGCCAGTCGTTAGTTTGTCATTAGGGGAAAAACAGAGAAATCAATTATCTTCCAGCGCGTGGCCTTGTAAAAGGGGATTCCGACAGTAATACTGCTCAGTGTTGGTCGCACCACTGGGATATTCTCATCTCACAAGTGTTTCTCTCTTAACTGATTGGGGGCAGTAGCGTGCAGCTATAGGTAGTACTATTTTGTATAGTCACTGTCTGGACATATTCTAAGTTACAAACGAAATATTATTGTCTATAATAATTCTCAAATTAAAAACAATATCTGAATTTTTATTTGTATCGTCTATACCCGCTAAGTTACGAGAACTAATTTACAGAAGTAGATGTTATAGAAACCTGAACCGCCAGCCATGAACACTTGTCTATTGATTCAAGTATTTTCCATTGCATAAAAATAAATCGGTATCACACTTGTAATTGATATTAATTGGAAGAAATCAAATTCAATGAATATATCTAAGGTTCTCTTACAAATCGCTAATATGTGTGACATTACGTAATTTTCGAATGACTGCCCGTCAAACTTCCTTAATTATCTCAAAATGAGTGGCATGTCACGCAGGTTAGTTTATATAATCTTAAAACAAATGTAATAGGAATTAATTAAATGGAATCAAATTAAATGAATGTACTCAGGTTCTCTTACAAATCGCCAAAGTGGTATAATGTTCCCCACTGGAAATCAGTTCTTGTAAATAAGTGGCTAGACCTTAAACAAATATTTATTTGTGTATAATCTTGTTGTTATTGCTTTAAGTCTATATTATTAAAAATAATACTTTTGATTATTTCTTTTAATGAATATTATATTTAAAAAAAAAAACACGAATTAAGAATATTGTTTTACACTAACCTATAAGAGGCAATAATTGATCGTTTTCTGTCTGTCTGACCGTTATTCGCGTTGTCGTTGTTTAGGATTGACGTTGTCAACGTATTACTCGTCCAGTTCTTCTTCTTACCCCCCCAAGAATCCTTCATCTAAGCGTAGCTCCTACCCCAGCAGCAGCAATAAGTTACAGCGTGCCATGAATGTCGTGGAATCTTCTAATTAAACCGCAGCAAGGTCGGACTTGGACATCCAATCGCAACCGAACCACATTTATCACTTTCAGTTATAGATGTCTTGGATTTATTGGGAAATTCCATTTTATTTTACCAATACAACATCAACAATTGATAGCTTGTAAAGAATATCTTTTGTGTTTATACACAAACAAGGGTAGATATGATTTGATTGATTCGGTATTTAAGTTCACATTCTCGTACCGCTTTTCATCAGATTTCGTTAATAATACTGTATGGTTATGGATTTGCATAAATCAATGCAGTGAAAATAAGAAAACACACATTCAGTGGCACACAACACACATTCTACAATCGACAATAAAGTGAGACAAGCCATTGGTTGTTTTCTATTGTCAGATGAAAATACCTCAGTACAGTTAAATGCCAACATAATAATAAACATCCACTTGTTGTGTATTTATTTACATTCGAATGAAGATTTTTGTATCAAAAGTTATTTTGGACAATACATTTCGGGGTTCATAATTTTATAACTACAGTACAAACAAAAACGAATAATTAAATTTATGAGCCCGTTTCCAAGGTGATGATGAATGTCGTAAAATGGGTAAGGGGGGGGGGGGTGGGGTTGACAGTAAGAAAAGTGCAAAGAGGATAGATAATCTTGCATGTGACCCCCAAAAGACTAGGACTTTACAATGTTCAAATAAGTTGCAAAACCTTCTTGAATACAAGTATGATTCAATAACAGAATCCCTCATGCATTACTAATAATTCTTTTCCTACCCTTCAACGACCTCAGCCAGTTTCGAATATATGTTTCTATACGAATGAGACAGGGCTTTATAAAGATTAACAACAAAGACCCTCTATTGATCTAACAGAATGAAGTTCCATATTGTTTGCTGCAGGGTGAATTTTTGACGCGTTTTATGTAAAACTCTCAAGGGAGCAGTCTGTAATTGAAGAGACCGACATTCTCTAGTTATCTATAGCCGGACACTTCAAAGCTTACATCTCGTTGTTTTCCTTTGTCGCACGGGCATTGATTATAGTCACCAAATGTGGGACACAAAACTGTATAGTTATGATTGTGATGTTAAGCCTAAGAAATAAGATAGAAAATGATCAGTTTGGAAATTATTCGCTGCAATGAACAATACGTCATAATATTCATTAATTATTAATACAACAGTTTAGTGTATTTTAGGACATGCCTTTTAATAATACTAATATTAATTAAATACAAACCCTTAGTTTATACATTAAACGAATCGAGGTGAATAAATAAAAAACTAGTAAGTCAATTCAATTCACTACAACTCTCATTATATTTGAATTAAATATAATAATAGGGAAAAAATAAATGACATATTAAATTGGAAACACAATTTTGATTAATAATCGCTTGTTTATAAAATTCATAACTGCATTAGATAAAATTAAAAACCAAGATTTATATTAATTAATGTATTCTTCTGATTGTCATAATATGTAAGCAATTTTTCTGTTGGGTGCCAGCTTTAATGACACCATACTTTACCTGCCATGATATTTGCATATGAGTAACTGACAATTACTACAAAGGTGTAATATGTATATTTGTACCGTTCTCCCCATTCGTGGTCATTTTTATGTCAATGTTTCGCTGTGGCTACAGCTCGTGTTTGCATTCATTACCCGGAACGTAAGGTTTTTTGCCACCATTTCTCAATTCGAAGGAAAGAATAGACTAACATTATTCCACTGTCTATATGTTTTGAATAAAAAGCATATGTTGCTTTGTTTGACTCATATCATCAGTGACATATTAAAGTGAATCAGGAACTAATGGTCTATGTACGATCAAATCATCCGGGTGTTAATCGGATACTACATTGTTTCCTTGCATAACAAAAAAAAAACAGTATCGTTTAGTATTATTTTCGGGGTTGGTATGTCTGTCAACATTTTGACACGCTTTATAGGCCCTGCTTACAGAGAGAAAGATCAAATTGACAGAACAAAGAAAAAAGAAGAGGCACGAAAGGACACAGGCTAGCTGAAGCTATAAGCGGGGTGGGGGGCGGAGGAGGGAGGGGTGGAGGGGGTTGAATTGTGGTTGTGGATTATTATTAATGATGATCACAGTGGCAGTGAAAAGCTCGCATTATCCTAGAGGCAGTGACTTCAGAAACAATAACTATTCAATCATAATCAAATACAGGCACGTTCATTTAAATATGGAACCCCGTACAAACCTTCTAAATTTAAATCATCTTTTAAAAAAAGTGTCACATTATAATACTATTCGTTTGAACTGAACTGTTTCGTTTTTTGTGGCTCTACAATATATACGTGAAGAAATGTCCGTTTGTAAAATGTTTTTTAGTAAACATTTTTGAAGATATTAAAAAAACCTTTGAACAAATCATGAAAAATGATATTCCACTGTCCAATTACATTGTTATGACTAAAAGATAATTTGAACGAAAGTTTTAAAATGTTTAGCTTTTGTTCAAATAATATTGCTTAATTCAAAGATAAATAATTGTACGTGGTGAGCAGTTTACAGTCTTGAGAAATACGTTTTGTGTAACAATATGTTTTGTATAATATAAAAACTTTCAACAGAGGAAATTGAAAACCATCACAAATTTAGTGGGTTTGAAATTTCAACGAAAGCTATCAGGGATATGTATCAACATATGTATGTTGTATATTGCCCACCATGTTAAATAATTTCAACTCTACATACACAATAAGCACTCCAAAATGTACTCATTACCGTTGTAAAATTACAAACAGCTGCCATAAATAGCTGCTACAAAATGTATAAAGGGCATTGCATGTATACGAATGTCCTATGGGTTAGGATGGGGAGTGGGTCTTCATTCACATCGATAATAAGACTATCTCAAGGTTTTCAATAATTATTTAAACTAATTTAAAAAAATACAAAAATCGAAGAGATTGGGCTCAGAACAAGCGGCTGGGCTAAACTCTTTATTTCCGGCCGTAGCTAATCATACTGAAAGTTGTACAGGGATGTACTCAGGTCAGGACATATCATTGATCTAAACAACATTACAAGTAAAGGTGATAGGTTTTGTATCCCAACTGTCCAATACATTTAGCATACGAGAGTATCATAGCATGGAAGCGAGTTATGTGCACTTTAAAGAACTCCTATTAAAAATCTATTTACAAGGAGAAAAATGTAGAGACATATAATAAGAGATTGGGAAAGTAAATACATTTATTACATTATAATCATTTAAAATAAAAATGTGGGTTTTCACATAATTATTTAGTAATAAAAATGTGAAATGTTGAAGGAAGCTCTCCGTTCATCGGCTTCCCAGAGCCCAACGTCTCTAGAATTTTGGGTAAATGGTTATACTTTGATATTTACAGCGTAAAGGCGGCAGCTTGAGGACAATGGAAGCGTCACCCCGTAACTGTGTTTTCTTTGGGGAAAGCGAAAATTGTGTCAAAATCGAACTAAAAACAAACGGTAGTTTCCTTGCGTAGAGAAAATAATGTTAACTTGATACAAAAACTAACTCTAAAACTAAGTTATTATTGTTCTCTCATTTTGCCCATGGTTAGGTCTTTCATTCGCGATAAACATATTAATTTTGTTCCGTTTATGTCTGTCTAGTGGTAGTTCCAACTACATTTAACATCATACCCAGACTTGACATTTTAATGCCACAAGTAACTTTGGATTTGTTTTGGACATCGGACAGTCAGGTTTAGGGTTTAGGGGAGGGGTGACTCAATGTTGAGTGCGATAGAACAGCTGTTTAAAAGTGAAACGAAATAAGCCACTATACTCTAGTCATTTTAAATTCAGATTAAAATTGTCAAATTTCTGAATAATACCTTACGTGATGGTGATACGCTTCAGTTGTCAGGGCGAAGGCTTAGCTGGACTTGGACACGGAGGACGTGTTACAAGAACATGGTCACTGACGGGTACTACTATAGGCCTACGTTGGGACTGTTATTGCAGTGCACCGCGCAATGCTTGCCGGGTACACTTACAGGTGCCAAATGTAAGGGATTTTAGTTTTCATGACAAAGATGTGCAAGGAAGATTTGTCTACAATCATTACAATAAAACAACGTAAATGATAATCATTGTGATGATAGTGAAAATAACAATGATTATATTCTTGTGTATTATATCTTGGATGCATAAACAAAAAACCCGAGGGCTACAACTATAGAATATTAAAACGTATTTGTCTAAATTGATATCTAGAGTATAATTAATATTCAAAGCTGCTGATGAGTCAATACCATCTGCATATTATCTCAACATTATCAATAACATTCATATTATTAATCTGACAATATTTGGTTTTCCACGACAGACAAAATACACAAAATTCCGGCTATCATTAATTTAATAAAGCTTGGATCTATGTTCGACTATAAATTAAATTAAATATATAATACATTCCATTCTTATATGGAAATTTATATCATACTTTATTTTGTTTTTCTTATCACCAACTGGTCGAGATAGGTCCACCCTCGTGGTGACCGTTGCCCGCAAAGAGGGCTTTCGTGAATATCTTCCAATAAATCGTTATTCATCTCGTATGGCCAATTCATCATCTTTTCTCTTTTAACTTCCATCTTTGACATTCTTTTTCTACATACTTGCCTGCTCTCTTCGCGACCTGAATACCCACCAATCCTAGCGCTTCCACCCCTAACCCAGTAAACCACCTATAACCACCTATACAGGGGGAGTCCCCAAGGTTGATGTATGTCTGATCAGATTCGGCCGACGCTGTATGACCTAGTTATCCAGGGCGTCGTTAACAAAAACCAAGCCAATCACCAAAACAAAGCAAGGAATGGTAGAAAGTTTTACTTGGAATTAATAGTGAATTTAGCCTTCAGAAGCCTATTTTTCTTAGTGAAATAAGACTATAATGAACTAGACAAAAAATTAAAAAATTAAACAACTGCAGACATATAGAAGATAGTGTGTAATTTTTTTTCTAAACAGTGCTTAAAATATAATTGTGTAGTTAATATATGTTAACTTTAATTAGGTGCAATCCCATGTTCAATGTATTTTCTTGTGTGACAGGAGATTTGTAGGTAGCTAAATAAATATCTGTGTTACCACCAAAGATTGGCTTAGTTAGGCTGCCTGAAGAGAACAGTTCTGTTTCATGTGTGGTTAAGTCCGTTGCCTCGTCCCTATCATTTCCTAGAGTAGAATAAAGTAAACAATCCCTCAGGAGACAAGGTCTAAATGTTTACCTATTATTTCCAACAGATAAACTTTTACCATTTACCGTTGATTAAAACAATTCGACTCGAGTCTATGAGAAATTTCTCTGCTGACGATGAAGCTACTGGGTAAATGTTCATGTTTGGATGTTAGCAATACATTTCAAACGGTTTCCCACATCGGGGATGGTAAATAAGCTTTCTTCATATGTGAAACACATTTCTCGTGGGTGAATGGCGGATATAAACTTCATTCAATGAAGAGATAATAATAGCACGAATTGTAGGTTGATTCTCTCTTGAACTTACCCCCATATCCCCCTCCTAGTCAAATTGGGGGCCCAGAAAAATGTTGTATGTTATGGAATGTATATGAACATAATATTTCACTATAAATCTTTAACTTTGATCTCGCTTACGAAGTACCGGTAGCTCATATACAAATTCTAAATTTTAACGAAATTTTTTTTATTTTAAATAAAAATTATTGAACAAACTTCAAGATTATAAGAAGAAATAGATATTAAACACCATTATTTTTAAGACATAGCACACGATTTTAATTTCTCCATCTCTACATCAAAGACGAGACCATAGGGGAAAAAAACAAGAAAACATCTACATCCGTAAAAGATCAATTACAGTTCGTAGCACTGTCTTGTCGAAGGTACCACGAGAGTTGATGATTTGAGAGGGTGAAAGAGCCCCTCTCCTCCCCCCCCCCCCCCCCCCCCCCCCTGCACGAGTGATGAGGTAGTGACGTCAGAAGCAGACTACTGACACTGATGAGCCAGCCTTTCCTTCACCCACCCATCCCATAGCTCATTGCAAGATCGTTGGTCATTAGCTGGCAGGGACCAGAATCTTCAGTCTTACGGTCTTACCGTTTCATGGCCAAATGATGCGGCGATAGGGGGAAATTATTATCTTGAAGTCTTCCCCTATTCGGTTTATCGCGAGTCAAATGTGAGAGTTGAACCTAAAATTAAAAAATAAAACCTTGTCTGGAATTCATTTATTCGTTTTTCCGTGTGCGGAAAACCGTTCTTAAAAATCCGTCACTTTTGTGGCTTTGTCATTGCTAAAACGAGATCCACTATTACTGTAGAGGCCTCCTCTACGTTTGGGCAGACTAGCAGGTGCCGGGAATTTAATCCGGGTTTTTTACTTACGACCTGGGTTCAATTCCCAGTTGGAATTTCAGTATCCCATATTAATTTTGAAAACAAGAAAAAACAAGAGTTTCTCTATTAGTTATATTTTGTTTATCTATTTCCTGCACGAGCTAGATATTTTACTGTTTCGGGATGGGTATTTCTTATTTAGATAGTCTTATAATATATTTAGGACAACTATAGTGTAGTGTAACCTACAGTGAACCGAAATAAGAAATCTGTTTACTATTTTTTATTATTGGCTGTTTTTCGAGGTATACTCGACAGCTAGATCATACGACGTTGTCCTTACGATAGGCAGAGTTGCCCTGGACCAATTCTACCCCGAGTAAAAACGAGGATTCTTAGTTGGAGCAGCTTGACAAAGTGTAATGCTAGCTAAGTAGCAGCTACTATATATCGTCATTAACCACGGACAATACACGACAATATCACGGACAAAACATACACGACAATATCACGGACAATACACGGACAATACACGACTATATCACGGACAATACATACACGACAATATCACGGACAATACACGGACAATACACGACAATATCACGGACAATACATACACGACAATATCACGGACAATACACGGACAATACACGACAATATCACGGACAATACATACACGACAATATCACGGACAATACACGGACTATACACGACAATACACGGACAATACACGACAATATCACGGACAATACACGGACTATACACGACAATATCACGGACAATACAACACACGACAATATCACGGACAATACACGGACAATACACGACAATATCACGGACAATACATACACGACAATATCACGGACAATACACGACAATATCACGGACAATACATACACGACAATATCACGGACAATACACGGACTATACACCACAATACACGGACAATACACGACAATATCACGGACAATACACGGACTATACACGACAATATCACGGACAATACAACACACGACAATATCACGTACAATACACGACAATATCACGGACAATACACGGACTATACACGACAATATCACGGACATTACAACACACGACAATATCACGGACAATACACGACATGATCACGGACAATACACGACAATATCACGGACAATACAACACACGACAATATCACGTACAATACACGACAATATCACGGACAATACACGGACTATACACGACAATATCACGGACAATACAACACACGACAATATCACGGACAATACACGACAATATCACGGACAATACACGACAATATCACGGACAATACACGAAGAATACACGACAATATCACGGACAATACACGACAATATCACGGACAATACACGACAATATCACGGACAATACACGACAATATCACGGACAATACACGGAGAATACACGACAATATCACGGACAATACACGGCAATTCACGGACAATACAAATACAACGGTCGTACAATTTAATTCACACATCGCAGCTTATGTTGTTGTTGAATACACTTAATATTCGTGTCTAAAGAAGAAGAGAAGAATTTAGAGATGAGGAGGAAAGTAATGATCCGAGAGGGGTGAGGGGATCATCCGAGGGGGTGGTTTAAGCGGGGAAACTAGACGGGGGGGGGGGGGTGATAAGCAAGGGTGTATTTAAACGTGGTTTACGTAAGGTGTAGATGCGTCACGTGACCACATGTATAATATGATTGTCACTGATGACTAAATCATATTTCAAAAATTAAAGAATGAAAGAAAGATCAAAGTAAAAAAATCTTCTGAAACTGGCTTGAGCATGAATGTATTTTGGCGTTTATCCACCTTCATAATCACCAAGTCGTAATTTCGAAAAACCACACGACATCCATTTTACCTCGACCGGGATTCAAACCCGAAACGCAAGAATCTCGGTATGGACCACGGCCACCTAGCTAACATAATAACGAGTAACGACAGGCCTGTACGTCAAAGCTCTAATATAAGGATATAATCTAGGCATACAATGTAACTGTCAAAACATTGTCCAACATGGTAGACAAAGGTGGAGTAAGATATCTCTTACAATGAAATGAATATAGATCTATTTTTCTTGAGTCGTAATCTGTTCATCCCTTCCCTGATCATCCCAACCCCTAAAGATCCACACCCCCTTTCACAAATGCTTGTTGTCATTTTTCAAAAAAAGACGTTCCCTCCAAAAAAAAAAAAAAAAAAAAAAAACACCCCCACTTTTTGTGCAAGGCCTTCCGCCCCTGAGGGCGAGGGGGGAGGGGGGGGGGGGGGTTGGAGGCGGAGTGCATTAGTAAGATACTTAAGAATTGGGACATTTTCTGGACAGCTAAGGGATTTCGCGTGTGTCACAGATTTGTACCAGATATAGAGCAACGCAGACCGGGCATAAGCAACGCGGCCTCAGGCGATTTAATATATCACAGCATTGTGTGTCTCGCACGTAAACGAGTAGCCTGATATTCCCCGTTCAGGGGTTCAAACATCAGGAAACTCTTGTATACAGACCGTTAGATATGATACCTATGAAATCGGAATCTTACGCCGCATGGGGTTCGATTAAAAACAATACACTATATTATATATTATATAATTAAATTCACCCTTTTTTTAATTAATTCAATATTAATTAAAATTAAATAAAAAAACTTGTATGATGTGCTGAAGTATTATTATTATTATTATTATTATTATTATTATTATTATTATTATTATTATTATTATTATTATTATTATTATTATTATTATTATTATTATTATTATTATTATAATTATAATTATTATTATTAATATGATTATTATTAATTATCCACCATTAAATTGTTATTATTAGTTTTGAAGTCATTATTAACGTTGTTGAATTTATTGCCACATAAATTGAGATGACATAAATGCACGATGTACGCATGTGTGATGTATCAGTGAATGGGGAATATTGATTGGTTCGGTGGGCGGATATTAGGTGATGGGATTCGAACCCGGCGCGCGTGAGTCGTGGTTGAGACCCAGCGGAGTTATTTGATGACAGCTGACACATCACAGCAACAACCACGGGGATTAATATCACCCGTCAGAGAGACTAGGTCAATAACCGCTAGTTCAATGTACATCAATATTCAAAAAGATAGTTCATAATTCTGATACACAAGATATAATTCAAAAACACTCAAATGCTTATGAATCAGCAAATCGAACTTTTTTTTACAAATTCACAAGATCTAAAAGGAGTTTGTCTTTCCTTCAGTGCGATTTCCTACGTAACAGGAAGTGCTTAAAGAGGAATAAAAAATGGGGTTGGGGAAGCTAAAAAACAGGGTTACGTTAGGTCTTATGATAAATGGCCCAGTGGCATTTTCTGATTCTACTACTCCTGGGGTCCTCTAAAGAAAGGGGAACGGGTAGAGCTGAGGGTCATTTTGAGTTATGACCAAACCTCCCCCACCCCTTTAATATCATAAATCATATGACCCAACCCCGGCAACAGAAAAACATCGAGACCCAACAAACTGTGATTTAATTTTTGATTTCTTTATCATAATAGGTGAAATGATTACAAATTCTGTTTGGTCAATCTTGATTGGAGAAACGTAATCTTTCTTATAAAGTGGTGAAATATTTGGTATTAACTTGTTCCGCGACTATTTATCCGTGGGAAGGTCTTTATTTGTGAGAGATCTCGAAACCATTTTTCCGCTAAATTTTTTCAGTGACATATTTTTTATCGTTTGTCTTTGATACTTAGTGTATTTATACCGTTGGTTTTAGCCACCGTGCTCAGGTTATTGTTGCTCGAACCCGTAATCCATATTATAAAGGTAATTAAAACTGATACATTTTTAGATGTGGCCAGTAATTAGTCAATTTCTTGTTTCTTTTAGTAACTGTGGAATGAAACTCGTAAGTTGTAATCTTAATACTAATTAAATTATGTTCATAATCATAACCGTTTTCTTTTTTAATTCGTCTAGTTCAATTGTTTGATATATTTACAAATAAGATAATATCATAAAACAAGAAATATTTTAATACAAGATATTTCAAGAATGTGCAACTTTAAAATCATGAACCTCTTATCACCTTTTTTACATGATGTATTTATAAAAAAAAAAACTAAGCCAGGCCCGGGTCCGGGCCCCAAGCAATTTAGCAAGTTATATCAAAGAACCGAAAATATAAATCACATATCATTCAAAACTTATACTATAAATAGTAATGCATACGAATGCTAAAATGCTATTTCAAACATTGCATACTTGTGTAAATGGACACATTAAATAGATAAATACACATTAATTCTATTATTAACTATCTAGAATTAAAAAATCAACCTATCAAACAATCTACACATTTTCCAGTAAGTAGTAGCCAAGCAATATCTCCACTATAAATGCAATCAATGTAAATGAGTTGGAGGCGAATGGGACTTAAACTAAGATGATCCTGCTTTTAGACAAACGAAAACAAATCTGTTTAATAATAGTTCCCTGCGTCCACGACAGCTCAAAAGCAGCGGTAAGTACAATTGAATGAACCGGGTTCGAGTCCCGAACAAGCAAACTTTTATCACAACAGTAGATAATGGGACCAATCGTCGATATTGCGCTAGTTTTATTTGTTCCCTGACGTAGCAACAGAAAATAGAAAGAGTCTTTGCAGCACAGCGCAGATTAATTAAGTGGTTCTGCTAAAGAAATAATGTAGTCTGTCATAGAACAGACTATACAATAATTTATGTAACGAGAAACATGTATAAAACCTATCTGCAGATGTAAAACATGTATAGCTTGTTTTCCGTCAGGTAATACTTACAAGTGAAATTGACTGTCCCGAACTGTTTGAAGAATCCTCGCTCATTCATACAGCCAAGACATACCGGACTGTTTAATGTACTTTATGTACCTGCGTCCTGTGGACATGATAATACGTCATATTATTTCTGGGACATAATGTTAACACTAATTATTAGAGTTACACATACAGATACAAACAGGTTACAGACTGTTCAGAACTCGAATATTATGTATATACAAGCATCCTATACTTGCTTATAGATTGCTCGCTCATTTCTAATATAAGTGTGTCACATTTCACTTGAAGCTTAAAATAATGTTTTGTGTTTATTGTAAGGTGCCGGATATCTTAATATGTTTAACAATATCGTTAGAAAGAAACAGTGTATTATAATGCATGGGCCATTAGATATGTCAATAATGAAATAAATAGTAATAAATGAATAATTGGTAACAGACAAGTTCAAATGAATGCAGAATTCAATGCGGGGTATACAATTAAAAGCTAGAGAAAAGTGCCTTGTCCATAAAGACCATTAGAATACCTATATTGAATAAGCCAAATAGCAGGTGGTCTACAAATTGTCGGTAAATAAAAAAATGTTTAACACTTATATGTAGAGGAACGCGAGCAATTGACCAATTGGCAGATCATTCTTAAAGAATAGAAGAGTGATTGCAGAATGGCTGAGCCTTGTCTTATTACGGTTACCCCTGTACTGAAAAGTAGCGCATACTTAAGAAAAAAAGACATCGCAATTTCAATATTTACTCTATAAGACAATTTACGAAATTATTCATGCTTGATCTCTGTTTTCTTCAGCGTCAATTGTAAGAAAAAGTGTTTTGGAATTTGTTCAAGGCACGTTTGCTTCATTAGACTGGAGTGCTACGGTCATTTTGTCTTAAACTGCATGAGTTGCTCTCGTTTTTATTCACCATTTGATTTTTTTTTTGTTAGCAAATTGAACTTGACAATCCAGAGAGGGAAATGCAAATGTAGTTTGCTTAGCGCAAGCGACGTGAGGTAAGAGGTGTCTATGGATTAGGTTCAGTTGTAAAGCGGTCTGTCTGTATTTTGGCCGCCAACGGTAGCTACAATCAACAGAAAGTCTACGTTTTTGGTATGTTGTCTTGTCTATTAAGATGAATCAAGATAACGCTTAATCGTTCGTGTTGTGTTATCTGTTGTGCTACTTGACTGTACAGTTGCCAGTCAGCTAAACAGCCAAATTATAGTTTTGTGCTGCATAATCTACATAGAAATTATATATTTTTGGGTATAGGTCATTTACTTTGTTTTTAAACAAAGTAAAGTGTTAAACTCATGATACCAAAAAAAGACCGGGCTATTTTAACAAATATTATCCCCATCAACAAACAAAATCCATGATTTTTAAGTAATCTTTTTAATTTTGCATTATTCGACAGTTAATTTTAAAGAAGTATACATGTACAGGAAATTTTAGATACGACAGAAAACTAGGCATAAAAGCCCCACAGTAGCCCCCTATATTTGTCTATATCCGATTAAAACAAACATGTGTAAGTTCTGGTCTACCCTGTATTGCAAGACGTAGTATGATTGCACGAGTTCTCCTGTTTTTATTCCCTGTATATTCTTTCATAGTGAGGCTTTGAGCTAAATAATCTAAATACGTCCTAGACTTGTGTTGTGTGATGCATGGCCAGTCATCCGAGATAGGTTTGGTTCTTACTGTCAAACCGCACAGTTTCGGCCGAGCCTAGTCTGGGCCGCTTAAACTCATAGACAGTTCAGGACTTCCATGTACCCATGTACCCGCGGAAATAACGGTACACTAACAGAAAGGCAAATATAAGTTTTTTTTTTATGAAAGAGATCACTTTCTGATGTATACAATTATTTCTTTTTAAGTTATCAAAAGTATATCCATTTTGTATTATTATTATCGGCTGGGAGTTCACCCACTGTTATCATTTCTAAACCAAAACACTGATATTATATTATTTCAGGGTTATGGCATGTTAAGTTAGGGAATAATTTCAAAATGGTGATAATAACATGACAACAGTTTTTAGTCATATTTAAGTAACGTACTTTAGTCAGGAAGTTTTTCAGTACATTATCTTAGTTAACAATATGCGGTGTAAAATTATGATTTTCCATCCAACAGAATCTGTATAACTAGCGCATTTCTACAGCACTTCAAACCAGATTGTTAATTAGATGAGGTGAAATTTCCCGACCATTGTAATATAATATTAATCCAAATTTCAATCCCAAATACTATACTAATAATAACACTAATATAGTAATAATCTATTCACTTTTTATTGTTCCTTTTTATTTGATTAGTTTCGGATTTGACTAAATAGTTTGTAATGCGATATCATGCAGTTGCGTTAGATATTTTGCTAGTGCTGTTTTGCGTCGGTCTGCACTATTACAAAAACATGTCAGCTGACACCATACATTTTTTTTAAAAGTATGTCTTGATGATATTGGCCACAAAAACTTCAAGATTCTTTTATAATAAGTAATTCGTTAATATTCCTTGTTTTTGATATTACCCAAAAAATGGGGTCTTGCATGAAAGAGTTTATGTGTTCAATAAAAAGAGAAGGTGTGGAAAAACATATCATATAGTTTTATGTTATTAAGTGATAGACTTGAAAGTTGCTTCAGTTGTTGTTGTTGTTTGTTATTGTTGTTGTTAAATAAATATTTAAAAAAAAAACACATTTAGAGTCTACCCACTCAGTAACGAAACTGATTTTCAGTGGGGGTCAATTTGTATATTTCAAACTGCCCTTTAATTACGATCAGTCATTTGAAGATCAATCTGTTGTATTTGTCCATTTAATATAATAATTTATATAATAATAATAATTTAATTTAAAATACATTTAATATAAAATAAGAACCTCACTTTAAAAAACGCAATCAGATTCGATTTTGTATACGCTCAACAGATCAGCGTAGTTGGTCCGTGATCTAGTCTATTCCTGCGTTCCGAGTTCGAATCCCGTCTTGATCATGGATATCTCGATTAGTATCGTTGCCAAAATATAAGAAGTAAAGTCCAATAAAGTTCAACAGTAAAGTTGTCCAGTCAAGTCACTGCTAGTTACAGTTGCAGCACTTGCTTTTTTAGTGAATCATTATCTTCCTTGGGTGACAGAGGAAAGAGAGGGGAGTCGTGGAGAATTGAAGGGGAAGGAGGGGGTGATCGGAGGTCAATCCATAGTTGAGTGAACAAGGTATTCACTCAGCCAGAACTAGCCACGTGGTCACCGTTGGAATTGTGAATGAAAAAGTTAAGTATGAGTCACTGTCTTGTACGATAGGGATTATACAGCCTGGGCCCGAACTAAGGTAATTTTGTACTTTGTACTCGCTTGTACAGTATTCGAAATACTAACAGTACAGTAACAGTAATAATATAATGATTAGCCAGCAGGAGAATTTTAATAAAAAGATGACGTTGATAATACTGATATTGTGAAGTAATGACAATAACAGGCACACGCTCATACATACTATTTTTGGCCATAGACGAGGCAAAATCGAAGTAAAAGTTTTCGCAACATATAATATAATGTTTGCCATGGCTTTTGTAGTATTATTATTAATAGTACATAATACAGACAGACAGTAAAGCATTTTCCAGTAGAGCCGTTTTTGTTTTTTGTTTTTTTGTTTACTCTCTAAATATACTATCCGCATACTCTGTGTGTTAAAACTTACGGTTTCCCTTCGTATAAATGAATTGCAGCCACATGTAAGAGAAAATATGGTTATGCCAATGATATCACAGCCAGGCCCATTTCGTATTAATGAAGCATAATGACTTAATTTACTTTCGGTCATGCATATAATATAGTATAATATAATAATCTGAAAGTACACTTACTAAGTACACCAAAGAAGTGATTACAATCTGAAGCCCTCTGATGTGGTTCCTCAATGGAAGTGAAGAGCAAACTTGCGAGATGTATGTTGATCATGCCAATACATTGTATAACTCACCTGACGAACTTTAAGCAATGATTACTTGTAATCTTTGCTGTAAGCCTACCGAGCAGCAGCTCGAGTGATGTAGCCCGCTCTGTTACTCACAGGTCAAACTACAATACACATACACTACATACACGGTCGTCTTCAGTCTACACAACCTTGTTTATTTTATGGTGTTTGGACTCTTTAGAAGAAGTACAGTGGCGGCGCCAGAAAAAAACAATGGGGGGTGAGAGGCAGAGGCTATAAATTTAATTGGGGGGGGGGACAAGACATAGAAACCTAAACATGAACCCCCCCCCCGCCCTTCCCAAACAAAGTTTACTATTGAAGTCTACTATTTTGAGAGCCATCCAGTACAAGTCACAGAATTTGTGATTGCTTTTTAAATTTCTATAACCGCCAGATCGTGAAATCGTGGGTGGATACGATTTTCTTTTGCGCGAGGTGATACCCATTTCACTCCCTAATGTTTTCAAGGGGTCAAGGGGGGTACCACCCCGCCTCCCCTATTAGTACCGCTGATTGTGCTGGTAGTGATGTAACTACGACCAGGGCTGTAGTTGAGGGGACACGAGAGGACATGCCGTGTTCCAATACACTGATATCGTTGAGTGAGTAATATAGAGTAGAGGCCCCACGCCATCGGCAGTTTGTCTACCGTCTTTTACTGCCCAACATACTTTAGTCGGGTAGTAGAAGTTCGCCAAGCGACGCGATGACGGAGCCTGATTGGTCCGCTACTTCACCGAAGATATACGAAGACAGCCGAAAACTCCGTCATCGCGTCGCTTGGCGAACTTCTACTACCCGACTTAAAGTATGTTGGGCAGCATAAGGCGGTAGAAAAACTGACGATTGCGTTGCGCGTCTACCCTATATTACTCACTCAACGCTGATATCAAGCCTAACTCGGGGACACGCGTGTCTGCCTTCTGTCCTGCTCGACTCTATGTTAATTCACATTTTCAATGAATGATAATTTTCTCAATTGTTTACTTTTCTTACCCATACAAAATATTCAAAGTGGATTAATAACACACACGGGAGAAGTGTAGGGAACAATGAATATGTGTTTTTCAAAGAAGTTGCATAATTTTCAAATCTTGTAGAATTATAATTATTATAATGAAGCATAAAATAATATCAGTTAAAATACTGACATTACTGTATAACTAAAATGTCGATGCGATCGCCAAGTAGGTTCAAATGGTGCATTCAGGCCCATTGCAGAAATTGTATGACTACATCCCTGACTGCGACAAACTACAAGGTATACTGCCATGTGGGAATTTTGGGTATCACGCCGTTGTTTTCTAATTTATTGCTGACGTTTTGGGTACGTTACAGTACCCATTTTTGGAGCTAAGCTCGAAAACTGAGTGACAAGACAGCACTGAGAAGTGCTTGATCCACATTTATTTGGCGTTTTGCAAAATAGTGCGCGATCACTACGCATTAAAACATAATCGTACAAAGAATATCAAAATACAATATTTTGGTATTTTTCCAATTGGTCGAAAAAGTAGTTTTTAAAAGTTATTTTGTATATATTTTTGTAATAGAATAAAATTAATAATAACCAATGAATATTTGAAATAACCATCGGTCTCATCGCCAACTTCGATACAAAATAAGATATGTCCCAAAACTAACATGATTGTGTAGAAATTGTCTGAAAGTCATAGCCAAACGTTCGAACGGATTTTGGCGACCACCCTCTTTCCTAGCTACTATCGCTAAGCGCTGGAATCTTCATTAGCCAGAAGTCCAACCAGGAAGTATTTCCGAATCAAGAGAAAGCAATTCTTTTGTGGCGTTACTTCAAAGAAATTCCACCAACCTGTATACACGTCCGTGTAGGGTCTACAGGAAGTAAAGTGGTGGACGTAGAAAGAGGTTTTTAATCCCCGTATGTTTGTAAAAGAAAAAAATGAATTTTAGGGTTAAAAAAAACAACAGAAAACATATTGTTGCACAATAAAAATATTGAATAATCGTTCGCAAAATCAGTTTCCACCGTTGAACGACACTTAAGACGAACTAAAAAAAGTATGTTTTAGAAGCAATACATTTTGCAGTGTGCCAGGTCGATTAAAAAAATATTTCGATTATTCTTTTAGCACCAGGTTTCAAAATCAGTTTTAACCAGGTTTACTTGTCAACATTTTAGAAAACTTAAACCACTGGGTGGTAATAATTAAATAATACAAAAATAAAACTCGGCCAGGAGCCGATGGGTATGAAGAGAGGGACTTCCATGAAATAAAGCATAATCTAGTTGCATCGCGAAACGTCTTCGGTTTTCAGCGAAACTCACATTTTGGAATCTCCTACACCGGAAGTGTACACGACGTTAAACGATCACATTATCTTTAAATTGAGTTGTGGTTACCCGGTGGACTGTGAAAGACTTGACTGGAAGCTGATAATTTCCTCCGGTGCTCTATACACCTCAAGCCTCAAGGTAGCAGGGCCGTGTAGGCTGAAGGCGGAGACCACTGACGTAGCCAGTAGGGGCCCTGGATGGTTCAGCCCTAGACTTGACTGGAAGCTGATGATTTCCTCGGGTGCTTCATACACCTCAAGCCTCAAGGTAACGCTGCCGTGTTGGCTAAAGGCGGAGACCACTGACGTAGCCAGTAGGGGCCCTGGATGGTTCAGCCCTAGACTTGACTGGAAGCTGATGATTTCCTCGGGTGCTTCATACACCTCAAGCCTCAAGGTAACGCTGCCGTGTTGGCTAAAGGCGGAGACCACTGACGTAGCCAGTAGGGGCCCTGGATGGTTCAGCCCTAGACTTGACTGGAAGCTGATGATTTCCTCGGGTGCTTCATACACCTCAAGCCTCAAGGTAACGCTGCCGTGTTGGCTAAAGGCGGAGACCACTGACGTAGCCAGTAGGGGCCCTGGATGGTTCAGCCCTAGACTTGACTGGAAGCTGATGATTTCCTCCGGTGCTTCATACACCTCAAGCCTCAAGGTAACGCTGCCGTGTTGGCTAAAGGCGGAGACCACTGACGTAGCCAGTAGGGGCCCTGAATGGTTCAGCCCTAGACTTGACTGGAAGCTGATGATTTCCTCCGGTGCTTCATACACCTCAAGCCTCAAGGTAACGCTGCCGTGTTGGCTGAAGGCAGAGACCACTGACGTAGCCAGTAGGGGCCCTGGATAGTTCAGCCCTAGACTTGACTGGAAGCTGATGATTTCCTCCGGTGCTTCATACACCTCAAGGTAATGCTGCCGTGTTGGCTGAAGGCAGAGACCACTGACGTAGCCAGTAGGGGCCCTGGATGGTTCAGCCCTAGACTTGACTGGAAGCTGATGATTTCCTCCGGTGCTTCATACACCTCAAGCCTCAAGGTAACGCTGCCGTGTTGGCTGAAGGCAGAGACCACTGACGTAGCCAGTAGGGGCCCTGGATGGTTCAGCCCTAGACTGAGACGCCCCCCTCCCCTCCCCCCTCGCTCATACTTTTCACACTTGACATCCACTGTAGCAGATTCTACCCCCATTTATCCTCACGCACAGTTGTATTATTAATATTATCACCCCAGCCAGGGTTTACGGGTTTTTAATTCTGTATTCTTTCATCTGCTCTAAAGGGCTAGTCCGGGAGAGCGTTCCAGCAAGGTTCAATAGCCTACTGTAATATTGTCATCTAATAAGTAAGTAAGTAAGTAAGTAAGTAAGTAAGTAAGTAAGTAAGTAAGTAAGTAAGTAAGTAAGTAAGTAAGTAAGTAAGTAAGTAAGTAAGTAAGTAAGTAAGTAAGTAAGTAAGTAAGTAAGTAAATTAGTATGTATAAGTAAGTAAGTATTAAGTAAGTATTAAGTAAGTAAGTAAGTAAGTAAGTAAGTAAGTAAGTAAGTAAGTAATTAAGCAAGTAAGTAAGTAAGTAAAGCACGAATCATGGCTTTGGCAAGAAGAAATTTGTTAGAAGTACTTGACATCTATATAGCTAGTCACGAGTGTGGTCCAAGTCGAGTTCGATTCCAGAGCCAAAAATATAGCAAACCGTTGTTCCCGCCAACCTGCCGAGGCCATTTACAATTCGATATTTGAGTAATAATCCTTTGGTTTAACTATAACAATATACCTCTGCAAAGGTGTTCTACCTAATTATTAGTGACCACAGGGAACTATTTATTTATTAACTATTTTTATTATTTATTATTATCCCCAAAACTTGTGTAGGTGTAGGATACTGTATATTATATTGTCTCGCCTGTCAACGAGGTTGTATGGCACTGCACCATAGTGAACAGCTCTGAAGGTCGAAGGTTGACACCCATCAAAATGAGTAAATCAATTGTCGCATTAGGGTTTTATTATTGCAATCATAATACTATTTACGGCTTTGAGGGGTGATACTGATATGTAGTTGAAGGACATTATTAAAGCCACATATGCCTTAAATGCGGGATTCGAACCCACATTCCCCACGCTTAGGACCTGCGGCCCAAACGCATGACCCACAGTGGCCGGTATTTTCTGTTTGCCACGTAAAATATTTATCCCATCAAGTATTTGAATACGCCCGCCTGGAACTGCACGTGGATTCTTATATGGGATTAAGTTTCTGATTCTCAGGGTTGGGGTTGCAAAGTGATTTAGGGCCTTCTCGCAGCGCGTGGAAGAGATTTGTCGCGATTTTGATTTTCTAATACTCGGCAGTCTCTGCTAAGCAGTGGTCCCTTGTGGTCAGGTGATAAATCATACCAAAACCATCTCAACGAAAAACCTAAGGTGACAAAAAGTACAGACTAGCCGCAGAAATCTGTTAGCCACTTTCTTATTGCATTTTACAGCTGGTCAGAGGAAATACAGTTGGTCCTACATGTATTGACCCCCAGCTTTGAGACAATAGCTCAGAATATATATACTCGACTGTCGGAACACACAAATGTGGGTATTCAAGTCGTTCCACTACAACCTTGTGGATACTGACGTCATAGATGAGATGAGACTTGGCCAACCAAATGTCAGCAATTGAAAATGCCACCCGCTGATTGGCTCAGACTTGCTCATTTATGACGTCGGCATTCACAAGGTTTTTGGTTGGTTGAATGGTTGAATGCTGACGTCATAAATGAGCGAGTCTGAGCTAATCAGCGAGTGGCTCCTTCAAATACTGACACTTGGTTGGCCAAGTCTCATCTCATCTACATGTAGGCCTATATATATATATATAGCTGTGAGAATTTGAAACTTGTATATATATATATATTAAACATTGATTAAAAATATAAACATACAAATCATACAAAAAACAATAATAAAAATAATGATTGAATTCAGCCATTCACTTGATCATCACATTCAACAACCTTGTTTGGGAGACAGGAGACAATTGAGTAGAAATGTGCATTTTGTAGAAAATAGTTGATCGTATATTTCATTCTATAACATTTATTCTTACAAATAAGACATTTTTTGGGTGGGCCCATACAATCGCAACACATTATGTCCATCTAAATCCCACCACTAGTTCGTTGACTCCATAGAAATAACTTCCAATGTGTCAATATTTTGTTAGCTAACAACAGAGTCCTATAATCAATGAAGAATACCATTCAAGATACATACATAAATATTTACATTCCATAATATGCTCACACAAACAAAATAACCTTTCTAAAAACCAACAACTTCATTTTAAAGACTATGTACGTGGCATTTTGGAAAACATTTAGGTATACAATCGAAATTAGAAGACAATTACTTGTGCCACCACCCATTCTTTAAGTCATGAAAGTGACAAAGCAACACCTTTATGAAATAGTCACAATAACTATACAGTACTTTCTAACTTTGTCTGTTTTCCAAAACCAGCCACCTCTGTTCCTAAACAATTAAAACAATTATAAAGTACAAGAATATAGCCATAAATAATTTTGGCAATAAAAAATAAAGCTATTTATCAAAACAATTAACCTTGCAGACACTATATTATCTCAAAACGTTAGCATTAACTGTTATTATATAACATTAAGTAACATTGGTCAAATTATATTAAACTATAAATAATGTCCAGCAAGTATCTTCAGTACAAACTAGCAGAGTTAGAACACAATTTTCTAGTTTGACACAGAAATATTTTAATCTTGTGATCAAACTTGATATAATCGGAGGACAAAGTTACGCACTCGAGATGCTTACAAAGAGTGAAAACACTTGCTCAAGTTTCCGTTATTAAAGTTTCCACCTTGAAATGTCACGTAAAGCTATCCGACAACAAAGGTCATGAATACAAAAATATTATAATTATAATCACTATAAAAATAATTTAATACTACTAATACCAAGTTACTAAAACTACTATAGGCCTAGTACTACTAATAATAAAAACAATTGTATTTGCTATCTATTGGAATGTTCATCTCCATACTGGATTGTTATGGAAGATAGTCATAACATGTATACTTTCTACCCTGAATTCAATTTTCTACTAATTACTTTAGAAGTAGACGTCTCTCCCTGAATTCTACCAACTCTCGAGATCTACATCTCTTTATCTTGCTTGCTACTATACGTGGAAATTATTTGCAAAATGTTAAGTTTTCTATTCAACATTGTTCTTTCCATCCCTATCACATATCCGAACCACTTTCGTTTACACACAAAGCACTAAATAAACAGGAAGATAAACAGTAACAATCATAATAATATTGTAGTAATAATGAACGAATGGAATACCGGTACTGATATTAATACATATTATAAATATAAATGTTCGATGTGAGAGCTCAGATCAATATGATGTAGCCTCCGACTGAAATACTGATTCATAACCTGGATCAATATTGAAAAAAGATGGATGTAGAAAGAAGTATAGTTTACATCAAAATTCACGTTTGATTAAGTAAATAATTGTGACATATAATATAATATCACTTATTAAAAGATAGTCTTCTGTTAATAATTATCAGCATCCATATACTGCAAAACATTCGAGCAGAATGAAAGGTGTTACAATACAACCAAAATAAATGACCACATGCATTTCTTACTTAACTTCATTTACAACAGTTGTCAGGAGTGAAACCAAACCATTCCCTCACCATCTCCATTAACAATTTAAACAAAAGAAAATTCACATACCACAAGATTAAGAGAGACGAATAATTAATAATTATACTTATTTCCTGGTTGTTACTGGCCATTTATTTTTACCATAGATAATATTTATCTTTGATCATAACGAAAAGTAAGTAATTGTTTGTGTTAAGTTTAAAAATTCCTCGGTAGGATGTACTCATACTTGCATTTTGGGTGTACGGAGTATATTAAATGGAGAATTATCTAAAATTAACAAAAATTGATATGTAGATGATGCTGTAAATATGATAAGACAAAAACTCTCAGAGCACATAGAAAAATACATGTAATCAGTAATATGAAAAACTGATAACACATACAAATTACAAACACAGACGCACCCACACAAATACCCTTCTGTACATTAATTGGATATTTTGTCACATCTAATTGTATTGTTGATTGCAATCCTTATAGATAGAATGTTATCTTTTATTAAATTCCACTTGTGGAATTTAATAATTGCAAATAATGGCTTAATAGTAACACATGTTTGATGATATGTTGTAAGAAGAGAGTTCGGGTACTGCAATGGGTTTTCCACTCTCATCTGCGGGAATAAATATACCTAAGACGATGATGTCCACACCCTGACCCCTATGACATTGTGTATATGACTACGTAGAGTAACAACACGTCAAGCCTTCTTAATCACAAACACAGAACGAAGTGCAATGCTGAATGAGAAAAACATGGAAATCTTCCAATCCTTGATGTCATGCTTTCATCAAAGGACAAATTAGGTCATGCAGTAAACCCCAAACCACCCATATAGACCGCTACCTACAAGCTGAATCACACCACCTACCACAGTTGCAATTAATACCCTTGAATCACCAGTCACACAAAGAAAGCTTGGTATCAGAGAAAAATCATATATTAATATTATATGATAATGCATGAAAAAAATGTTACAAACTAACAGACATACAAAACGCGATACAGCTGCGGCGAGAGGTTTACACAGATTTAAAATCAGGACCGTATTTGTCTGGAACGCACAATAGCGTCTATGTTACACTCGGTAAATAGATTCTTAAACTAATAGTGGGAGTGTAAAAAACCCCTCGAACACGGAGATGTATTATCAGGCCAACAGAACGTACATAGTATGTGGTTCGCATTGCAGAGCACGAACAAAACAACCAAGTCAAATATGGCACAACATACCACAGACTACCTCACATACATCAGCCACAAATATTTGTTGAGAAACAAACATTTTGAAAATCCCAAATTTTATACACACCAAAAATTATAAAGAAGCAAACGAAATGAAGAAAAAGTGGAACACGTTAAATTATGTTGAGAGCTATTCCTATTGCAATTGAGTTTAGGTGTATTCCTTGTAAAGTCAATGCTATTACCAAGAAGACATGTCCATCTGTGATATAAAACAGGGGTTGGTATGGGGGGAGGAGGTCAACAGTCATGACACAAAACATTGGTGACCAAGGAAAGTTGTAGAACATTTTCCAGTAACATACTCCGTAAAACCAAACCAAAAAGAAGTATGAATACAAAGTATGTACTGTACCACCAATCAAGAAAAAATGCATTATAAGTTTCTTCTTTTCGAAAATCCGCACTGACCTGAAAATATTATTGCTGAAATTGCTACACAGCCATGTTGTTACAGTTAACAAGCCACAAAATTCATTTACGTACCGGTATTTACAAATTGTCATGTTTTACCCAAGATCAATGAATATATCAGTTTGTATATCTCCAAATTTTTATCATTATACTATTGTTACTAACAAATAACAATATATGAAACAACTTTATAAAAACTTCTATCATGTACAAAGTATTAAAAAATAACATTCTTATAACTAGGTATATGTATTCAAAATGGATCATGCAGGTATTACATACAATAACATTCCACTAAGATATATTTTCAAATTATTACTATATAGATTTACACAACAGTACGGAAATCCATTGAGCTGATTTCTTTAGTATTCACAGTCACAGACATACAACTTGGGGCTTTCCTTATAATGTTTAGCATAGAGTAGGTACATTTTTTGCAAGACATCATCATCTTAACAATAGTACTGATATTAGAATAGATATTAGATAGGAAATATCATTTTAAACAAATTTGTCCAGCCACTTTCAGTATTATTGGAAACAAATTGTTCAGGATTTTGAGACCGATGGGTTTGTTTTAAAATACATTTTAAGGGATTAATGTGAGGTGCATTCAGGTAAACATTGATAGCATACACCTAGCCCAAAGAGCACCTGTGGTTGCTATACGTTGCATATGGTATTTCTTACACAGAAAAACAAACTTCGAGCAACCTTGTAAGTCCAAACAAAGGGACAACTATGAATTCGGGCCTTCAATTGACTGTTGTATGTTTAAGAGAACCCTTCACCTTCACCAACGTTTTGTCTCGGTACGTCACTGTACAATCACCAATCACTAATCACTAATCAGGCACAATTGGATCTTTTCAAACCACTATCGACATACCGGGTAAATGTGAGGATTTTGGAACAATTGTATTAAACATAAGTTGCATATTACAAACACACTTTGAAGTAAATACCAAAAACCATCCCAAAAGAGCCGAAAGCTATTCACCTTGAGCTGGATTTGTTTGAACAGTAGAATAGTATTATGTGTATGATTCATTATCTGAAATAAAAATGGTTTAGTTACGTACTTAGTACCAAGATTCTGTGATTTCAATAAAAATTATACCCACATACCCAAGTACACCCAAAACCTCAAACGAATCAAAGTTGTTCACGCAGCAAGGCCCGTCTGAGGAGTGAGCACGTGTCATACTACTAGTTTCTGATTCCACCTCAATCAACGGGTCAACTATATCTCTTCATCGGGACAAGTTTTCAAATCCACTTACATATATGAGATGTCGGCTGCATCACACCACAACAAAAATCTTGCCGACGAAGAGAGTTTCGAGTGGAATGGAGAGCGTTTGTCTGGTCTCTCAGCCCCTTACGAGAGGTACGTAAACAAGCGATTGCATTACGCCTAATTATTCACTAATAATTGGCACAATAGTGCTGAATGTATTTATTCATTGTAAACACTCACTCAGCGCTCACAGATACGTTGAGACTAAATTTCTTAAGGCACGAGCATTATCATAATTAATATTTTCACAATATCGATGTGAAAGAAAGCCCGAAAATGTGCAGGAGCCAACACAAATGGTCTGCACAAGTAAGTCAATAGCTGGTACAAGTCAGTAGCAAGCACATTATTTGTGTTTAAAACAAGAATGCTGAGGCCTAAACTGCCACTTTGTTTGTATAGCTCGTTGTCACAGACTTATCCAAGGTCAATAGAAATTAGAAATATTTACTTATTTCTTCTGTGAACATCAAGATAAATTTCTATATAACAATACCTCCAACCTGGTAAAGAAGTTTCAATTTGTGAAATGTTAGAAATCTCAGTCAAATTGGTTCATGTATGTGTTACTATCACAATCTTTCAAATTCAACATAATAATAATAATATGATAATATGACATTACAAAACAATGTTTTACACATTAATAAGGCAAACATCTTTATCACAATTTGTTGCATATATGTTATTATGATTTTCAAAAATTACTAAACACTATCCAGTATCCACATATTCAGAATAACACATCTACCATCTCGGCAATTTGTTTTGTACTGGAATCTATTAGCAATACTGAATACGAAAGTTATCCACTCACTGTGGCAAACTTCATAGTAATACACTTCTATATATTTATATTAGAAGAAGCTTTACCAGATACAAACATAAAAGATTTATTCCATGGTCCAATACTTACGTGATTAACAAACAACCATCGATAAAGTCACACTCATGTAACACTTGCGGTGCACATATAGCATTCATTACATGTCATGTAATCCATGTGCCTCATCCTCTTGTATAAAATATAAATACAGTAATGAAAAATGACAATATAACTAATTATATGCCTTATTATGCCTAGTCATAGAAACTAACTACAAAATGAATCCTCCACTTAAGACTACTTAAGTAGTACCTAGTAGTACACTATATGTAGAATCTTTTATCTAGCAATGTTAATTCTAATAATGGCAACAGTGTCCTTGTAGTTTTGGTTTGCACATCGTTTCTTCATTCAGGTTAAGAGCATTCATTATAAACAGTTAAAGTATTGGCATATCCATATATTTTGTTTTTATTGTCCATCATTGCAATCAATAACTGAGTAATTATCCAGATTAAATACGTATTTACAAATAATTTAATTGAATAGTAGGCCTATTCAATACAAAACTTGTTTATTGTGATAATAGGACACAACACCTTACTACCCACTTATGGAAGTTCATGATATTGGTCGAAACGTCTCGTGTATTTGCGTTATAGTTTTTTTTTACAATCAATCTTACTTTACTATCTGTATCTGAAAATCATCAGCTTCACCACACTTTGAAGAAAAGAAGTTGGATTCTATCCGAACTGCAGCCGATTGCAATTAGGGGTGTAACATAATCTTCTCCCTATTCAGATTCAACACTTTGCTGTACGTAGCACTACGAGCTACACGATTGTGTATCTCCGAGGATCAATACCCAAGTCACTACGTCCATTGGTTGGCGATACAAACGAAAGGTTTTACAGAATATGTGCCACCATTATAATATGTAGTTGATATGTAGTGTTATTTGTAAAGAGGGATTTTAAGTTATACCTATTCAGTGTTCCGTGGCCTTTGAGGTCACGAATCAAACGTTTTTTTATGTTCCAAAGAACACATTTTCTATGTATTTTGTTCAAATGTCTTGCCTAGATTACTGGTATGGCCCAATATTGGTTATTTGTCTCTTGAACTACCTAGGAAATAAAAAGGCTTAGCTGGTTTAATAAAAACTCAATAAAATTACTGAAATTCTGTTGTAGGTATGTAGACGGTATTAATGTCATTTTTAAAAAGTGCTGGTACCTATAGAAAATGATTCAGTTTTAAGATAAGCAAACATCATAATTTTAGCTGTGTATACTGGACACTCTTAACATTTTGCATCTTGCATTGCACTTCTTTAGCTACAGTCTCAATTCTCCTTCGATTTCCTTCTATTTTCATGGTAAAAAACCATACTACATAGTACAGTACATACAAATACTTATCTCAAAAGTCATTACAAACAAAAAACAGGACGGTTAAGTAACTTTAATTAATACTCCCACGTGAGTTTCAGTTTTATGTTGCCTTATTTCTTACGATTACGTGCTTCGGACTATCGGTCATCTTGTCTGTGTCCGACTCAATTCGAGATGGGTCATAGGTCCTCATCATAAGAGGAGAAACGACGTCAGAATAATTTACAATTCTCTCCGTCCTGAAAATAAATTAACAAATTAAACAACAAATTACAAATAAATGAAATAAATTCTGGTAAGCAATTAAGATGCATACAACATGTTGTTAAACATTAGAGCATTGTTGTTTTACTGTTATAGGGTTTAAAAGATGGATATACTTCTTTCATGTACGACAAAAGACACTTTATTGAAACAGTGACAACTATTTCCAACATCTAACCGCTCTTCCAATCGAACTGTTTCATAAAGTTTGTTTTGGAATTTACAATTGGTTCTAGCCAATATGGTATCAATCTATTGACAGTACACAAATACGAACCAACACCATGTTTCAACGAAATTTAATCCCTTAACTTTAAATCATCGTCATCAATCCAAAAGTGGGTAGATCTATGTACGGTATTTCTTTATTCTTTGAAATTCAAAAGTGACCATCATGGTTAAAAGCAGATGCATTTTACATGAAATAAAGATTAGTTGAGTATTGGGATAGTAGGATGCAACAGCTTACTTTCAAGTACACCTAAGATGAATTTGAGAGTTGAAAGTTGACAGTGAACAATGCCAATGTCTTAAAAGTCTCCAGTATCAACTTTCAACTCTTAAATTCATCATTGTACCCAAAGGTACCTGTTGGATCCCATCCCTATAATTAACTATGCCACATATTGACGTCTATGATTAGTGATACGTGAAAATAGCATTTTTAATTGTCATTTTATAGCGTTTTGTAGCATCTATTTTTTTGCCAAGATTAAAAAACTTGAGAATGAAGTTTTCTCAAATTTTTATTTTTAAATCATGTCATACTATAAAAATAAAAATCAACCAAATTGCATTTATCATAAACAAAGTATAATAACTATGTTAAATATAATAAAATAGGAACAGAAAAACCTTAGTTTCTACTGAAAAATAGCGCTTTGAACTTTGAAGCATCTATACACACAGCGCTATTTTCACGTATCTCTATCTATGATCTATCCAACAACCCTACCTCGTACCTAGATTTTTAGCAAATATTATACATTTGCAGCCCTTATGCAGCACCTGAGACCAAAGACATTAAATGAAAAAGAAGTAAGAGGGTCTTCCCCAATTACTTTCGTATAACTGTCATGTTCGTGAATGAGGAGGAATCACATATTATTGATCACTGATTTATCTGTCTGAATTCTCACTGGCCGACAAAGAAAAACACTAAACAGACATTCTATCTCATTGTTATCGAGTAAGAATAGCATTTTAAAAACCCATCGTGTTGTGACCAAGCCCTTAATTACAGTGTGAAGACGAGTTGTCGGAATACTCGCTCTATTTCTGCGTTTGGTGACAAAAGGAGAGTAGTAAGGGGTATACAAATACGGGACAAAATTTTCCCTATCGCCAGATAGAGTTGAACAGACGTTACCAACATAATCAAACAAAATAAAAGACTTAAGACTTACTGTTTGTTTGGCTTGGAGAATCTTCGACGCTGCTGCCAATGTGCAATTGGCACCAATGCCAACAAGCAAACCCCCGTCAAAGAAATGATTATCGCTCCTATGACTCCCATCGTCGGCAGCATGAGAAGCTGTTTGAGTGAACTCGCCAGCTCGGGGGTCATCGATGCATGTTGCTGGAACCACATTATCGGGAAGAAGATCTTGGGAACATTCCGCAACAGTCTGGAACATGTACGCAATACGGATTCAAATAAACGTCGACAAAGACGAGAGAACACAGGACTTGTTTTTTATTTTCTCGACAAATTAAATACAACCATTTTTCGCAGTCAAGTGACAATGTCACAGAAGTCTTAACGTCTACAGAGTTGTTAAGAAAATTGGACACTACAGTACTTAGAAGAATATTCAAGAACAAATATGTAGGCTTACATCACACTATTGTAAACTTTCACCCAGTTTCAATAAACATCACTGCCAGTGCTATTCATGTTAAAAACACAATCCCATTTTGGTTGCACCACATGAATCAAGAATAATTCCATTCTAGCTTTAATTCAGCTATCCGGCATCTCATGTCTTTGTATGTAGGGGAGAGTGGGGTACAGTGGGACACGGGGCACAGTGGGACAGAGTCGGTATCTTGAAGGTTTGGGGTATTTTTTGTAGTCAACATTTTTTTTAGTGTTGGTATTTATGTTTTAGTAACCTGTCAATTGGATTCAGGCATAAATATGAATTCACCTATTTTACAGCAGCATATGGTTATTTTGCGTCATAGAAACGGGAAAAATAAAATGTGTCATTTTCTTCTCTTGCGATGCCAAATTATAAAATTGTTCAACATATTTTGTGTTTTCATCATTCATTCAATGTTTTGTCTATATTCAATAATAAATAGGGTTGATGAAATTTATATAATCACTTTTAAGTCACTTTTTATAAATGAACTTGCCTTGGGGCACAGTGGGACAAAATGTGTGGGGCATAGTGGGACTAAGTGCAAATGCAAGGTCTACTGGATTTACTCCTAGCGGAGTAATTGCGAAGCGCAAAGTAAGGTCATTGAATGAGATCCAAAATCGCCATTTTGGATCCAACTACAAAAATCGCATTATTATTTAAATAATCCTCATCAATAAAGTGAATTTACGCGTAAAGTATTACAAAATATATATATACAGAATGTGAAGACAAAACCTCATTACTGATTGTTATTTTGTCTTTTTGGCCCATAATTTGTTTTGACAGATCAATTCATTTGTTTTTCTGAATGATTCTCCCATTTGAATAACATGGGATTTTTAACATTATGGAAATGGGGTAGATGACCTTACATCGCGCGCGCTGTGCGCGCGCTACAAGCGATCTAGTGGACCTTGGTGCAAATGTACCTAAATGTGATGTCTGCATCAATTAACTTCTTTGGATGCTTACAAAAATCAAGAGAAGTGTTTTGGGGTAGAGGCTTTTTAAATGGATGCCATTTGTTGACAGAAGCACATGTTTGTTTAGCCGTTTAAGACATTCTACGGTGATGCTTGAGGATTTTGGCTTGCGGTAAATGCTGGAAAGAGCCTTACCATTTACAATCTAGCCTCCTTAGTAGGAAAGGCATACCCAAAAGCATTTACTCCTTCCAACATTGTTTCGGGATTCAGATCCACTGGCATATATCCACTGGAGAAACACACGTATGGAGAGGCCGATTTTATAGCTGCAGTTGTGACAGATCAACAATTTGTTACAGTAGAGATAGACCCCTAACCATTCACGTCTGCCTCCACAGCTGTTGCTTTAGTCTCTAGTAGACATATGCCTACTGCAGAAGACATATGCAATACGTCGGTTCATGAATCGAGTTTGCAAACTGGACTCGTCCCAGTTACCCCAGAAATGATTCTGCCATATCCAAAGGCTCTTCCAACCATTCGACAGAGCTCAAAATGTTCCTATCGGAAGAAAAAAAGTGAAGTTCTTACTGACACCCCTGTAAAGAAGAGACTAGAACAAGAAGCGGAAGCTAGAAAAAAACCCTTGAAGAGAGTGATCATTCCAAACCTCAAGAAGAAAAAATGCGTCACTAAAAAGAAGAAAGAGGAGTCAACTAGCGATGAATCGGATATCCTAGAGTTGAACAGTGATAACCAGAGCTTTGGAGCTTTGGATGGTGGCAATAAGGTACAGTTTCCTTTTGCTTGACAATCTCGACCGGACAGTGTCCTTAAGAGAAGTATGATTAGAATACAGATGTGATGGTTAATGTGATAACCAGAGTGACGTTGATACTTGCGATAGTCCTACATCTGATTTATCTGATGCTGAAGAGTTAAGTGCCATTTGTGATGGAGACTTCCTTCTTGTACAGATATGCAGTAAGAAAAGCAAACGATATTATGCTGCGGAAGTTGTCTCTCATTCCTCCGAAGATGGAGACTCGACATACCAAGTAAAATTCTTAGCAAGGAAGTTCCCAGGGTTTTACTTTAACTTCACTTCAGAAGATGTGTGTGATGTTAGCAAGGAAGATGTTGTAAAAAGGTTACCAAAGCCTATTACACACGGAGGAACAGAAAGAACCCTCCGCAGCCTTACGTTCACTGTGGATTTGGCCGAGTTTGACAAACTCATTCACTAAAACAACATTACCATTCTTATTTTATTAATATTGACTTGTTCTACATAAAATAATCATTACAAGTTGTTATATCAATAGAGAGGGCATAATTTTATGCAATTAAAACACAGTCCCACTGTGCCCCGTATTGTGTCCCACTGTGCCCCATGCGGGGGCACAGTGGGACAATTTTCCGTATTACCGAAATTATTTTTTTGTAAATAAACTACTTATCTTAAAATTTGTGTTTTTATTTCTTTATGTTGAAAAAAGCTTACCAAATATAACCACGAAGTTTAATTTTTTTTTAATTCACCAGCCTTAACTAAAAATATAAATGTGAAAATTGTCCCACTGTGCCCCACTCTCCCCTACATCACCTTTGAAAATATTGCTGCATGGATTCCAGTGCACCAAGAGCGACATCAATGGGAAGGAGTGTGAGAATAATAACCGTTGATTCCCGTTCAACAACATCTAATAGAAAATCGCTCAAATCGTTCCCTAGTCCACAAAAAATTGTTTTATTTCTGCTATTTAGCAAACTTATTAAAACACCATCTAAGAGATATAAAAAGTGCTTCCACGACACTTAACACTGCGTATTATTGATAAGGGTTCAATGGTTGATATAGACAATTGTTCATAATCTTCTAACTTCTAAGTACAATGAATTTTATGAGAAAACTTATCAGATGCCTTTGATAAACCACACATTACTACAAGTTGCTTATATTGCAAGTCTAATGCATTATGTTCATTGAGATTATGAATCAGTTCAAAAGTTGTAATTCAAATTAGGTACTATCTAACTTTTTTCTCTACAGGCATGTTATCAATGCACGTAACATAGTTACATAACTAACTTTAATTTGCACAATATTTCAGCTAGATAAACTACGCAAATGACATTATCATACAGTGCGAGCTAATGTATTTGCCAAGAACAGCTCATGGAAATTCGAGAAGGGGTGCGGTAGGAATAGATCCTACCTTTTTATTAATATTACAGAGACTGTGAACAAAATGTAGGCCTAAATGATTTATCACTGGTTTTGAGTCAATTTACAAAAAAAGTATAAATATTTTGTGTGTAAATTGTAAAGTCATAAGGACAAGTAAATTCAAATCATAAAGGAGTCATTGTCAATAGGAGCTGCCACTGGTATTAGCCAAAACATATTAGTAAAAGGTAGGAAATGAAATATTTAGACAGGGATGCAATGCCTGTAACTATGTTAGCTGTGTACAATAATCATAAACAATCATACTTCATTCTTTCCTTTTATACTCACGCTAATGGTTTGTAAGGTTGCAGAAGAATGTTCACTTGCAATCGTGCAGTCACCTCCAATGGAATGCCAGTAGTCTGTAACAGAAGGAATGCCACATATAGTTCAAACTATGTATGTATATATATATGTACAGACAGAAAATGTGAGCGGGTTTCACTTTTATTCCACATCATGAATCAGTTCAATGAATCAATGTACATATTTGCATTTTGTAATAAATAGGTGAATGTTAATGGTACTGTTAACTGACACTTAGACCGTCCGTCTTTATATTAATACAATAAATATATTTTCCATTTTCCAAAATTGCCGTACTACATCAGTACTAAATGTTTTGTAAACAAAGTGGTAGCACAGAGAGTTCCTTACCGGTTCAAGGGTGATAGAAAACACATGTTTGTTGGCATCAGGTTTCATACCATCAACTTGGTTCAAGTAATACTGATCGGCTAGGTAGAAATGTGGATAGGAGACGAAAGCAGGAGCTCCGAAACGGCAAGTGGAGACATTGAGAACTCCCGCCGGAACACACTCTCCTCCACAGAAACACGTATTGCTGGCATCTAATGTTCCGTTGTCCACTAACGACGGACCGCCGGTATAACGGTAGCCGGTCATGCCTTCGACGGTCACTTCTTCGGTGTAATCGAAGTAAATTGTTCTACAAAGACAAAACAAATAATGAAACTAACTGTAACATCACACTTACTGTGTAACTACAAGGATAATTTTCACATACTTGAACAATTAATTGATAGCTGCAAAGTATCACAATGAGCATTTAAATGAGATTCAAAATAAAAATGTTGACACTTACATATTGATAATGGGACTACCGGTACCTATTTATTTGAGGCAAATTTGAATTTTATAATGGGGAAATGTTTACACTGTACATTCAATGGATAAATGAAAAAGTGTCCTTGTGACGGGGCTAAAATGGGACAAAAAAGATATTATATTTTACCCAAATGAATCATTTTTTGGAGATGGATCAATTCAAAAAAATACATCAAGTAAAAAAAATCTCATGGTAGGCCTATATATTAAAAACAACTTTTTAAAGACAAAGTGTTGAAAATTGTCCCATTTTAGCCCCAGATCACCCTATCTATTTCATATAGGGCCTACTTCCAAGCATACTAAAACCCATGCACCTTCCTCATTATTAATATTATTCAAAACTAAGCTACTTCAAGGCAGTACCATTACAGTACGTGGTACTGGAAATCCTGTTTAAAGGTAGGCATATCTACCTGCACAAGTCAGGAGAGTAGATTCCAACCGGTTTCCCCTTGGAACGATTAGGAGGAAACAGTTCTCCAGCAGACCCGTTCACCTGGCCACAACTCCCTGGGTAATACTTGGTAGTGTTCTTGTAATTCCATTGTGTTAACCGGCCGACTTGCGAAATGTCGTCGGCTCCCGTGGCCATATTAAACGCCCCATCGAATTCTGTACTTCCGTTTCGCTGAAAAAAAAAGAATGGTAGTTTTAAATCGGAGAAGGGGGGGGAAAAGGGGAGACTTTTTAATTGTTCATTGTAAGTTTGACTGACAAACCAACAATATGAACCTTATTCATTATTGTATAGTGTACATGAATAGAAATATATTTAATAACTAAATAGGCTAAATAAAATGTATCCTTGGTTTATCCAGCTAGGTAAAATAGTTGATGTCCCGACTAGTAGTAATAAGCAGTACAAGTAGGGAATGTGTTATGTAGTCAGTTGCTGATGTTTCTCTTCTCCTACCATATTATTTCAACGTTTCGGCAGCTTGTGAGTCTATGCCTAATCATCCCTAACTGTCATTTTGAGTGTTTTTGTTTATTGGAGAAGTAATAACATAGGCCTACACATAATTATAATATAAATTTATGTAACACATAATATGTCATACAAAGCATCTTGAAGGTACGTATGTTTTGGCTTAAGGCTGTCTTATTCACAAAATAAGACTAGGTACCCTCTCAGTTCAGAAGTTAAGTTTTTGACATGACTATCCCTTTAAAAGACACGTAGTATCCATGCATACTGTATTTTTTTACACTTTTTGACCAACTTGGCTTCCTATGTTCATCATATCCAACAATCTACATTTATAAACCCATTCTCACTTACATCACACATTAATAAATGGAATCGTTTTCTCTGATGAAGTTTACATGGCACATTTTATAATATGTATCGTATTATGTACACGTCTTGCAGGGCAGTCTTTACGCCACATTAAAATTAACCAACTTCTCAGGATAGTCTCAATAGGATTATTAATTAATTAATGACCAGTCATTAATTATGAATAGACTATAATGGATTATGAATGGGATTGACTATCATGAGTCTACAAAGCACATTTACAATTGAGGTAATTTTGTCAACTACCTAACCATCTTTGAGATTACGGTACATTAATGAAAAAGCTTGCATTGCACTAATACCTGTAATATGAAAGTTTTCGTAATCCAAAATAATGATTCTTACAAAGTTCATGTAGGCTAGGCATGTTTAAAAAATAAAGATGGATTGGCCTACCAAAAAATAACATCAGGATAGGCTATATTATATACTTTATATCTCACTTTAAAATATATAGGTCTAGGTACAAAATTTTGATTTTAAGTTTTGAATTTTGATACCGTCATTTTTAATTTTAAAAGCTTACCGTATAAAACCATCCAAATTTGTCAAATGGCACTTCGATGTCTTTGGCAAATATGCTGCCCATCTTTCCCATACTGATGAGAGCATCATTGTAGCCTTCGAACAGGAGCTCGGAGACATTATGAGTGACGGCAATCGATTCTCGTTTTAAAACTTGACTTAGTGGCAGAACAAGGAAAATATTCCAGTGTCGAGACACATATGCAGAAGTCTGAAATACAAACACAACAGTACCTAGTCAACATGACAGTAAATAGCCTATAACACAATTTACAAGTGAACATGATAGTTGGGTTTAATATTTTATGTTGAAGTAGGTCTAAGAAGAAAATGAGCCTCACGAGCTTTCAATGCTTACATCTAAAAAACATTTCTCTAAATTAGTCTTTTGAATCTCTGTAATAAAAAAATAAAAACATTGCATAAAAATCTCACTGCAAGAAGGAAAATTTTACATGCCCACATAGGCCTACTATCAACAACTTTGACACTGCAGGGTAAAAATGTGAAATTTCAATTCAATGTTTTACCAGCTTGGCGGCGAAATGATTCGGCGAGTTAACAAGCAACGTGACTTGGGAGTTACTGTTGACGGTAAACTACTGTTTGTGGACCACATTGACACAGTTACCTCCAAAGCCATGCGTCTCCTAGGAATGGTGTACCGTTTCACCGAAATCCGGGACATTAGGGCCTTGCGGACATACTTCAGCGCATGTGTTCTACCCGTAGTGGAATACGGCTCTGTGATCTGGGGTATGTCTGCTGCGTCAAACCTCAAGAAGCTGGATCGTGTGACGTCATTTTTTCTGTCAATTGTGAAGCACCGCGTAACTGACTTTCGGAACACTCCTAAACTTGAAATTATGTCAACTTTAAATTTACTCCCCTTATCTACTCGTCGTACTATGGCTGATCTTAAATTTTTCCATAGTGTAGTTAACGGTTATCTGCGCCCTGCCTTCTCTTACCTCTTCTCACTTCATGTACCATCCCGTCCAACTAGATCGACTCAACTTTTTCACTTACCTACTCCTCGTCTTGAAATTATTAAACGCTCCCTCTTTTACTGATTACCTGTCACATATAACACCATTGCTACACCCACTCTTGATATTTTCTCATCCCGCCTTGATTTCATTCGTCATGCTAAACCTCTTGTTAGCCACCATTGATACTGTCCTACTCTGCATCTAATTCTATTAACACACATTTTTTTTCTCTATTTTTTCTCATTATTTGTTCTCTGTGCCTATTTTAGAATTAGTTATTTCTTACTTTAGACTGATAGCTAGTATAAGTTACCTAATTAGTTAGTGAATCAATTATCTAATTAGTGGTTATTAATTTAGAATTTTGATACTTGTTTAGATTTAGTTAGATACACACAATGTAAAATGGTCTATGGCTGTATTTGACATTTGTGTTGCTAATAAATAAATAAATAAATAAATAATTTGGGAAATGAATTAATACTAAAGAGTCTGAATACATTTAAGCATAAGTGGAAGGGAAAAGTACTAGGATACAGACTAAGAGTGGAATATTTGCATCAGATAGTCTATAAGAAATGCAGTGTGGCAGATATTATGTAGAAATGAAAATGCTGACATAAGAGAGAAACAAATGCAGGGCTACATTAAAACCAATCCATGGACTGCTAACATAACAAAAAATTGTTACATGAAGAGGGTCAAATAAACAGGGTAGCCTAGACTTATGTTGCCACATCACTCACCAAAGCTACAACATTCAATGTTGTGACCATATCACTGAGAGAGCCATTGGAGTTTTCTGGATCGTAATACCACTCCCGCTTTTGCTTGAAACTTATTGTATTGTTGTCGTTCCACACAATGTCTTTCTTCACTTTGAATTCTCTGCAAAACAAAATTAACAACTTTTATCAAATAGTATGGTAACATTTAATTACAGTACGGTATATTGAGTCACATAAATTTGTGTTACATATGTCCTAAGCCTTTGCTGATGAAGTCTAGCATCTAAGTGGGATGACTAATGAATAAAATCTCTCCACATACCGTACTGGTATTCCTCTAGCAACAGTCTGTAGTTATGATCCTTTTCTTACTTTATCAGTACCTAGCAAGTATAGTAGCACAATACACTTATTTTCCCTTGCTCCACAGCAATAGTGATAACATAAATATATCATTTTTGTTTTTTAGCAAAAAAGTAAAATATTAAGCCTATTAGATGTGATGTGAAAAGACCTATGTTAGCAAAGATCAATCTAAGGGGCCCCACCATTTACACCAGTGTACTACCTATCCCCTGACCTCCCACCAACCATGGTCAATTCTCTTTCCAAGAAAATTAAATTAAACCAACCTAGCACCACATCCAACAAGTGCATGAACGTTTCAGTCGTTACTAGCCGGTTGACCAGTCACTTTACAAGATGTGCCACCCACCTGGGCCTACGCACTTTAACAGATAAGCCTACTCAGAGATAATATGCAAATACTAAGACTAATCTGGAACCTTAGTATCCAGACAGATTACTCTGAAGATTAGGCCAAGGGCTATATAATTTTCACCTACTGGTAGGCCTAGGCCTAGAGCCATTTCTTATGAGCAGATCTTGGCTACCTTGGGCTTTCAAGAATTGTATGGTATTTATTTTTTGAAGTGGGATACGCTATGGAGAATGACTAGGATAGAAGCTAAAATTGCAGTGCAAATTAACTTGACGGCCCTGATCTTGTCAACGCTGAACAGCCCTGAACTAGGCCTACGCCTACTTTAGAGGTTATGTTCTTTGTTTATGTCTCGGTAAAACAGTGTTATAATTGTTTGCATGCAAGTCCAGACGATGTAATGCATTATGCATAGCCTACTTTATGATGGTAATAAACTAGTAAATGTTGAATCAGTTCTGCCACAGTATGCTCACTGTCTGCATTTTCACTAACTTTCGCACTGATGTTGGCCTTCAGTACTAGCACATGTCTGCCATGTTTGATTTACTCTTTCACACTAATAAAAGTACCAACCTTCGTAAAACGCCATACCAACCTCTACAAAAACCCTCTAAACAAACGTTCAAGTAAAATGTTGCTACTACGAATTTATACTATGTAAATTGTAAGTTTTCCATTGTAAGGGGTTTTCACATTACAAACAAGTTAATTCGTGCTTTGTGGCGGTGTTGTTCATTTCGGAAATACAGTGATCTCTGAGAGTGCAGAAGTTGCGGAAGGTAGGCTACGAAAAATTGCTCCACGTTATATTTTGGACACGAGAAAATAAGCAATGTGATGTTGTGGCGATGTTTTGGTTTTATCGCGTTAATGTGCCAAAAAATTAATCTTTTGCTTTTTGTTCACGCAAGTGAAAATTCAACATACTTTGTTAAAAAAGTGCTTGAAAATCATGTGTTTGCACTTTGCATAACACTTTTTTCGAAAGACTGAAATTTTGATTTAAAAAAGACACACAAGTTTAGAAACAATTGCACAAACATTTTATTAATTAAGAGTTCATGTCCTTTTTGGCATCAGTCTATTGGCGAAAATTAAAATGTCATAAATAACGCCCACACCGTTGTTACGCGTATTAAAACATTTTTGAAAATGATAATTGGGTCAATGTCAAAATAAATGAAGGCTATCCTAGTGCTAAAAGTCAAACTACACAAAAGGTTTGGTTCATCAACATTTTATATGGTGGAATTGACAGCAATTACTTTTAGTTTTAGGTACCACGCAAATCGCAATTGCTGATAGGTAACCCTGGTACAAAATGTCCCCTTAACTCAATAAACCATTTAAACATTTACCCAACCTAATACATACAGTAGTCGTAGTCTAGTGTTTAACTATTTTAGTTTAGTTTATTCACAGATAACATAATATTACACAGTGAATTCCTTATCTGTGGTTTAGCCACATTGATACATATTTGTACGTTTAGGCTGAGGGTGGGACCAACATGCTTATACTGTGTAATGTATGTACATATCGAGGACTCTTATTATTGTGGACACGACAGTAATTCTAGAGATTGTCAGCACTTTTTTCATTTATCATAAATTTGTATTACAGCTATACACGTGCATAATTATAAAATATGGGTTTTAAGCACCAAATAGCAGTTGGAAACGTCGAAATACACCGTCCCATAAGTGACTTATTCACACATTGGGCGTAAAAAAACACGTTTGTATGACAATGGACTCTGACAATCATGTTAATGTGGCCTCTCGATATATTTGAACTTTTTCGAGCTCATAAGCATAATAGGTGCACCAAACCCATAGCTCACTTCCGCTGGCCTTGAAAAATATAATTGTTTAGAAGTGGTAATGTGGATGGCGGTTGGCGGCAGAGTAGCACTCAACACAATCACTATAAAAGTTTAAGAGCTATTTAAATTAATTCTCCTTTTCACATTTCTGCGAATTTTTCTCCCCGGCTTTCAGCAAAATGATCTAGATTCTAAAACATTTACAAGTAGTGCTTGCACGCACTGGATTCCAAGCGATCTTCTAAGATGTGTTACGTAATCCTTTCAAAAACAGATGATCTACATTTTTCACGGTACGAACGAAAAAAAAAAACATGCACAACATTTTTCGTCCGTGAATACTTACGCCACAACATATATTTGAGGCGATAGCAATTGTAATACAAGTTTAACCCGACTGGGGATCGAACCTAGATCACCGGCTGGTACACGCTGCTGCTTTCACACTAAACCAGGGCCATGGATGCAAATCTATATTAAACTGCTATTTTTTTTGTGATTATTGACACGTCCTATGAATATTGAATAATCATTATATCGCCCTGGTTCTTCTCTCATTCTCAAGACTCGCATTATTTTTGATATGTTATCTCGCCTGACCCAAATGTAGTTTTCAAGCGAGTTATTTCCACATCTTGGAATCATTTCGTAAGTAAAATTAAGATTATCCACTCGTAATAAATGATTTTGAAATATTCATACGTATTTTCAAACTGGAAAAAATGAATGTAAAAAATAAAAATGGATGTTGCTGTAACCATACAATAACGTTTGTAAATAATAATAAGGTCCAGTCTTACAGTGTCCCAATAACTACTTATTCGTCGAATAGCTTGTTGTCTCCATGGCAACGACCTATCAAAACTCTTGAAATCCTCCAAATAGCTACAAATAACTTTCCTTTTAGGAGATTGTAAGACCGGCCCTAATAATAATAGCACTGATAACATATTGCTAATAGTGTTACGTATAACTTTCTGTATCTGTTCTAATAGTTCATGAAATTATTAGTGACACATATTAGGGCATTTATGTTTTCAGAGGTATATATTATAGATATACACATATCGAAACGTCTTGTGTGTGATATATGCTATAAATATATCTGTTATAAGGTCACCACCAGCTACCCTTGATGTGCCCCTCTTCAGGTGACTATAACATTGTATAGGGTGTTTGGATAGTTGGGAATGAATGTCCGAGGGCTGTTAGTAAAACTCAATCCCAGAATTCGCCTCTACGATTGACTGATGAAACCCTTTACAGCCTCATGCACAAAGCCACTTGCAGACGCAACTTTTGCCTTGCGCCCGCAAATCAATGAAACCGAATGCACAAAAGGATTTACCGACGCAAATATTTGCGAGAGCTCGTTAAAGTTGCGGCTGCCTCGACCGTGCCACAAATAGATAAAATGGCGGCCCTGTCAAATACGGTGGACAACGGGCTCCCGCGATCTCGTGTTTTAGAGATTGCACCAACGTATTGGAAGTTCCGGATTACATTTTTAATACTAGTTATTATCTGCCGAAACATTTGGCTCCACTTTGAGTCGAAGATCTTCTTGTAGATTCAAGAATGTGTGATAGGAAAAAGTTACGGTACCTTCCAATTGACGTTCAGATAAGTCTCCTTTTAATATTGGCCTAGGCAAGCATACTTGTAAACCATGTGTTAGTGCGGAGTGTCTAGCTACGCGCCATAACAAATCTAAATGTGTGTAAAACCCAGAAAGTATAACTAAGACCTCAGCTCAGCCCTAGGCCTGTGCTATAAGCAGGCGTATCGTTAGGCCTAAAGGTCGGTGCACAATTGCCCGGTAACGATAACTGTAACTATAACGATAACGATAAAACGGTAACGGGAAGGCATTCGATGCACAATTGCCCGTTAAGCAGACGCTCGGCTATTTGCTAATACTTTTAACAGGCCGTGGACGCTTGATTCTGATTGGTCCCGGTAACGTACAGACGGGAACGGTAACGTTAAGTTAAAACTTGGCGAACTTCCCGTTACCGTTACCGGGCCCGGTAACGGGAAGCTCTAATTGTGCATCGTATCGTAGTTTAACATGGAATCGAAGTTTATTACCGTTATCGTTATCGTTACAGTTATCGTTACCGGGCGATTGTGCACCGACCTCTAGGCCTAGCTAGCCCTAGGCCTAGAGCACGGGCTTCTAGGGCTTAGCAACTTGTGGTATTGACAGCTTCAGTTCAGTCGTAGACGAAAAATGAATAAACGCTTTCTGTGTAAACAGCTAGGTAGGCATAGGTCTAGGCTTAAGACGCCTAGGCCTAGGCCTACCCTACGCCGCGTAGGCTGTGTAGGCCTAGGATCCGGCATACGAAACCTCGCAAAAACCTGGGGATACCGCCGTAAATCGTAGCGTAGAGAGAATACAAATACAATTATATTCTTGGCCGTAGGCCTAAGCCTAAAGGATTGGTGTAGTAACAGTAAACCTACGTTATAGTTTAGCCTAGACCAACGTATAGGCCTACCAGTACATACCAAGTACTAGGCCACTAGGCTTAAGCTCAGACCACCTATTATGCAAATAGCCCTGACCATTCTGGATTTCCATACCATTACCTACACTAGGCTAGGTCTAGGCCCGCGTAAGAACCATACTAATAGCTAGATATAGACCCAAGCCCTAATGGGAATACACTAGATTCTAGGCTGATTTATGTCGATGCCCGTATGTTCTGTCAACAGGGAATAAAATAAAATTTCATTATTACAAGGATGAATTTTGTAGGCCATACTCATGTAGATACAATATGTCTATAGTTATGCGTTGAACTTATTTTATCCACCTCCCCCCCCCCCCACACAAACTGGTTGCTGACAATCGCCTCCCCCCCTCCCCCCAACAGCAAAAGGGAATAACATAAATTTCATTATAACAGGCCTGAATCATATAGGCCATAAACATTTAGATGAAGACTTCGTATGTTTACTTTCTCCCCCCGCCCCCCCCCCCCCAAACAACCCACACACATACATATGCCTACTGTTGGCACACAATCGCTCCTCCCCCCCCCCCCCCCCCAACAAAAACAGGAAATAAAATAACATGTCATTATAACAAGCCTGAATCACAGACAAAAGCCATCATTTAGGTGACTTCGTGTGTTTATTTTAATTATCCCCCCCCCCCCCACCAAACAACAACAACAACAACAACAACAACAACAACAACAGGGAATAAAATAATATGTCATTATAACAGGCCTGAATCACAGACAAAAGCCATCATTTAGGTGACTTCGTGTGTTTATTTTGTTTATCCTTGCCCCCCCCCCCCAAACAACAACAACAACAACCACAACAACAACAGGGAATAAAATAAAATTTCATTATATCAGACCTGAATCATGTAGGCCATAAGCATTTAGAAAAAGGCTTGGTTGTGCGTTTATTATTATTTCCCACCTGCCCCCCGCCACCACCCCAGTGGCGTAACTAAGGGGGGGGTTTAGGGGGTTTAAACCCCCCCCGAAACTACATCGAGAATGATTTTACTTAATACTACATTTACTTAATACAATAGTGTAAGATCCTTAAACCACTTCCGTGTATAACAATAGTAGCAAACAACATTGTCATTATATTTATCCTACCACTTCACTTAGATAAGATGTATAATTTCTTTCAATAATTCAATATATTATTTATGTGTTCATCAACAACTAATACACCTTTCGCTCGAACCAGTAAAAGTGAGGGTACGTATAAATAAAAATGTTAAAATTTCAATAACGTATGTGACTTGTGACCACAATGTTTCACTTTATGTTGAGATTATATTGAACAACCATAAAACATTTAAAAAACGATTTCTATGCAATTCTTATTTAGAACTATTAATACCTACTGTAACACTGTAACTTCAATATAATACAAACAAACGAGTAGTGGTTCGAGTAGTATTCTTTGAGTCCAAAAGGCACGAAATAATTATAGAAGTGAAAAAAAATTTCGCCTGCGGCGAAATGGCCTCCGGCGGCTGGGGCTTCGCCCCAGACCCCTTTCAGTCCCCTCATCTCACTTTTCCCTAATAACCCCCCCCGAAATAATTTCTAGTTACGCCACTGCACCACCCCCACAAAATGACAAATATGTCAAATGTCAAAACGTTTTCTGCACAGTGCTTACAAATGTTCGAAATCGTTGTCTGGTTTAAATCTCGTCATGCGTTCCGAGATCCTAGACCCGTGATTGGTTCGGGTAAAGTCGGCCACGTCGGTAAAAGAAGTATTGGAACTTGCCGCGGTAAATTAAACGAGCATCATGGCGGACTTGCGTGAACGCTTTGTGCATTCGGATTTCCGCAAATTTATCTGCGTCTGCAAGTCCGCCATTTTTAACGAGCGGTAACTTTGCGTCCGCAAATCTTTGTGCATGAGGCTGTTAGTCAGGATTGCCTATGGTCGGAATCGAACCGGCGACCATCCGAATAATAATTCGAGTCTCGCGCTATCGGTAACAGCTTTGTAAAGTGAGTAGACGTGCTCTTACTTAAATCTGTACGGGCCGATCTGTACGAAGTTCGGCTTCTTCCCTTCTTCGAGAAGCTCTTCTGGATTCGTCCAATTGAAGAAGAAGAACTCAATGTACATCGGTACTGGAGTATCCTTCCATATTTCGTAGCTCGCCCCTCCTGGAGTCAGCTTCAGTGACTACAAAGAAACAGAAGTATAGTGACGTTTGACGAAACACAATCAATGAGGATATCACAAGATACACATAAAAAAATAAAAAAATACGGAATTCAAAACGAACAAAAAACGGGTAAAAGTATATTTACGCCCTTTTTGCAAATTTTTACAGAATTAAATCTAGTATAGTATGCCAAGTTAGGTAAGCACAAGCGGTAAGGGGAGTATGTTTGCATAGGTACTGATGTGTTGTCTTGGCCGAGAATCAACCTCTTTCTTGCATTCACTCCTACAAAATATGTGGGATTACTTGTAAACATATTCTCTAACCATTATGAAAGAATCCATTCTTTCAACTTTACTCTTAAAACTACTATTTGGTAACTATAAGCCCTGTTTGCATGAGGCTTCTTAATACAGGTGGCAAAGCTCTAGTGGGGACACTAATGCTGGATTGCAACAGTCATGGAATCAACGAACGCTGGTGATGAATCGAGACCTCGGAGCTTGTTGAATAATTATGCCGTTTTTCACTGTGGCTGCATGTGGACGAGCCGATTATAGAACCAATACAAAACTATCAAGCCCTCTACGATATACAATCGTATACACATGTAATCACATAGAAATAGTAAATACACATATAAGGATTACGTACACTTACAAAATTGCGGGCTGCTGTATAACATATTGCAGATGAAACAACTTCCTACACCTAAATCTGTCACATATTCCAAATGTCGTCATCAATAAAGGCGAGTGATTACACAACGTAATAATTAAATCTTCAATCTCTTTGTTTTACTTAATCATTCATAGCTCCAGGTTTCACCACAGTACAGAAATGCTGCACCACATTTTGTTTAACCTATTGGCTACATCAGTTTTCATGCTCACTCTCTTGTTCAGTTGTCAGTTGTATAGATATTTACAACAAAATGATTTTCAGGTTGGTTAGGTATTCGCTCGTGATGAGACTCATGTACTAGACTCATGTGCTATGTACACCTGCATCACCGGTGAACGTGTTATATTTATAAAAGCCAACTTACATAAATAATGTAGGAAATGGCTTAAAACAGTAATTGATCGGCACATTCCACCAATAATTATACGTTTTCGTGGCAAATAATATAGTAGACTAACACGCGAATGGTGTAGAAAAATTGAATGGCAAGGTCAACTTAGGAACAAGGAAATACCCACACGGTTAATAATCTGCAAACAACGACACCACAGTCACAACACAGCTGGGACAAAAACTCAAGTTTTTAAGATAATAACATGAAAGCAGCTGAAATTAAAAGCGTCACGGCCCGGAAAATTTAAACGCAGCCATTACTATAGCATAACATCAACACTCGGGGGTAGATATATATAAGTCAAAGATAATAAATACATAATCTTCATCAACACCTCTTGGGCTTCGTTCGTTAGCCCCGAGAGAAGCTTATACTTGATTTTGTAAATATTGTTGTATATTTATTTCGAGTTAAAATTTAAAAATAAAAAATCAATGGTTTTGTTCATACATTTAGAATTATTTCGTAGAAATTATCAATAATCTTGAAAAATAAAATTAATAAATTCACATTTAGAGTCTACCCACTCAGTAACTAAACTGATTTGCAGTGGGAGACTTTAATTCAAAGTCACTAAACCAACCCTGTAGGCTTCGAACACCATCGACGAGTGAGCGATAACCAATCAAAGATCGATATTTCAAATACGAAATATATTTGGACAGTGCGAACACCTGCGGACAAGTGTCATAATCAACAAGGCCAATTCAGAACAACTTTGAATTTATTGAGTGCTTCGTTGCTAGGACGGCTCCAAAGTCACCGTTTACTTATTCCTCCAAGAAGTAATGGAATTGAATCCACATTAGAAGTTAAAAAACTTCTGCCTGAAGCGGGATTTGAACCCGGGACCTTCTGCATTGGAAGCAGGGATGCTAACCACTGGACCAACGAGGTACCAACCACCTTTTAACTGAAGGTAGATTTGCGAAATTAAACCCATATTTTTACGGTCGGAAACGAATTTAAAAAACTGGTAAAACAACGATATTTGTCGTTATGGTGAAAACAACAAATTCCTGTCTCTGCTTACTATACTGAGTAAGTTGTTATCAATATTAGTTACTAAACGCGTTGATGTTTTATGACCCACAGCACCGTGATAATTAGTGCCCATGTACATTCGACGACATATTGTAAATCAAGGGGAGTGAAGAAATATATTGATATAATAATATTATCCTTTATCAAATCCTCTTCGGTTATTTTGTGAGTTCCTAGACGCCTATAAGGCCTTGCGTATTTCAAACAATAAAGAACACGTTCTTTGTAAGTTCTGCCGAAATTATAGAGCGCGTTTAGCGAAGCCGATAGTAAACAACGCTTCTTTGAATGTCCTCCCCACCTAGAACCAATTGTTTCGATAGGTATAATACGATGGCCAAACAAGTCGTGGCCTTGAGAGATAATTACGGTTGACATTTGACACAACCAGAATCAGGAACTCAAAAAAATAAAGAAAGAGTTGTAGATAAGGAAGATGTTTTTAGGTACCTATGATAAATGTTATGTTGGCAACGAGTGTACGTGCATATATATATACGCCCAGTAAGCCTTGATATTTATCGTCTGGCAAGGCTAACAAAATAACACGTAGTTTTCGACCATTTTGTGGGATGAGAAACATGAAACCCCATGACGGCATAAACATAGACAATGGCGACGCAGTTTTTGAAGGAATTCACTCCTGGCAAAGCTGTGTTTGCTGCGACGAAACGATAATATTATGTCTATCTCTGTTATTAACTTTAGAGTATGTAATAATCACTAATACTTATATTCACAGGCTTCACAACGTTCAACTCTGCAAGGATTGAGCCTAAAATATGGTATTAAAATAATATAAGTGGTTTGGCTTAATGCTTTTCTAATTAGATAAAATAAAACTTTTTTACGGCAGAGAAACGCATTAGCTCAACGGCTCCAACATCAGGTTTTAATTATTTGCCTCATCACATATAGAACACTTCACGCTTTCGTTTTGTCGTTCCTCGTTGTTACGTAACTTAATACGTTCAAACAGTAAATTCAAGGTTTGCGAATTTGAAAGATGAAAAAGCAAACTAAATCTCTGTCTGACTAACAGCTAGTCAGCCACTCTATCTAATCACAGTCCTTGTAGCTAAAATAAATCAATCTCTTCTGTCAGCTACAATTCGGAAAGATATTTCGCATTAAAAAAATGTACCTATGGTGTAAAAAATGAAGATATGTATAAACATTAATTTGAAAATCACTATTGCAATAACACGAGTATCAAAACGTGCGAGAACGTGAGAAAAACTTCCTTAAATTGATTATTGGCAATCCAAATGTGTATCCCAAGTCCGGTGAAAACACACACAAATCCAGATCTTTCCAACTAAGCTCTTTAATTGTCTGTAATCGCCTCATTCGTAATAACCTCGCTAATATAAGTCAATCAAGGATCGGGGAGAGCATGTCTTTACTCTAACATCTCACCTGCACTCTTTTGATTGGCTCAATCTAATTTACAAAGAAGTTAATTAGGAATAACTATCATTAACCCTGTACAAAATAAGACTGTGTATACTAGAAGTGTGTAAATTTGCATTCTGTCCTAACCCTACACTGTACAAGTACAATAACCGATATAAATCAATGGTAATCACTAATCAGACACCTTCCTTACCCAAAAATTTATTGATCACTTGCCATGTTATTTTTAGTGTCCATGCAATCTATGAATTACTAAATCACATTTGTAGATGAGGAAAAAATCAGGATCCACAGTGGATATATAGTACGTATTATACAACTTAGAAGAGCTGTTAGAGCATAGAGATAGAAATGAGTTAGGAAGGTTTCTGTCATACCATTGATTCGATTGTTTTGCCTGGTACACACACCGACCTAAAGACTATAACTAAGAAGTAATTATACTACACTGTCACAATATATTCAAAATATTATTTACATCTTATGAATGAATAACGCATGACATTGTCTAAAATAGGCCTATATTAAACTTTGTATTAATCTACCACAGGTACAAGAGTACGGAGATATCTGGTGTGATGCCAAGAACGGCCGAGAAATAGCAAGTTCAATTACATATTGTAAACCGTATAGGCCTATCGTGTAAGTAACAACATACCGTTGCTACGATGAACTTGAAGATACTTGGCCAGAAGAAGGCCATTAATCCACCAGACGAACACAGCAAGATCCCAGTACACCCACATGCCAACGACCGAGAAAACGTCTGAGGAAGCATCTTTTCGAATTGTCTCTCGAACGACTGATGAACCCTTCCGAGTTTTTTCTGAAACAATTGATAAAAACACAACAATGCTATCAGTGTTCTCACTTTGAGTGATTGGTGACAAGAGTTATTCTTATGAATGACGTAATATTAGAATTGTTTGCCACTCTACAGTCTGATTTTCTAATTCATACTGCTTGTTAGATGAAGGTTTATTTATGCTACTTGGAAATCAAATTTGTTTGTTTATTAACAGCTTACCTAATAATTATTGTATTGTCATTATTATATAAGATATATTTTATTATTAATATTGTGTACACCAACTACTTTAGAGTTACCTAAACTAACCTAAAATAGGGAGTGAACGAGCAAAGTTTCAGTTATCGCGCGAAAGAGAATTGTGTGTCCGCTCTCTGTCTATCTTAGCTCGTTGTTATCAAAAGCTCCTCCACTGCTGCTATTGGCTACTATACTGACCAATGACGTGCTGAGCAAAAAATACGCAACAAGCTAATTAGTATCTTAATATGAAATCCATTATTGCTTTAATTACAAAATCAAATTTTGGTATAGGTACCTACAAGAATGATGGACGAGTGGCCCATTAATAAAATAGTTTTTTTTTTTTATTGGATAGGTAGACAGTAAACAAACACAATATGTTTTTCTGTTGAGAACTGCTATTAGGCTCCCAAGGTCGAAAAGCTTTGTAATGCTATCTTATGCGATAGTTTCGCGTAGAGACCTCGCCCGAGTCTACAATTTTTTTTCTCCGCTCGAGAAACCTTAGTTTTTTTACTTGCTAAGTTCCAAACTAATTAACTTTTATGAGTAATTGTTTTGGGTTAGTAGGGAAATACTATTATTATTATTATTATTATTATTTATTTTCTGTTAAACCATTACAGCACAATGTGTGTGTTACTGTTATTACAGAGAGGGGACAGTAAACGAGCCACAGCGGCCCATACAGATAATGTCCTGTCCCCTTGCCTTATTCTAGTTTCTAATGAGTGATGATTATGAATATGTTATGAATATTTATATTGATGCACTGATGCGATGGGTCCCTATTATGATGTATATTACTTATAAGTTAAAAGCTGCCAGAGTCCAGCCCATGTCCATATCGTGATCCTTGTGTGCATAGCGGTTGTTATATGTGATTTATTATTATCTGGTATGTCTTGGCAGGGTTATGAAAAATGTTTTTTTATGGCTGATTTGAAACGGGGGGCTGAATCACTTAATTGGCGTATACTATATATGTGTGGCGTATACTTGACTATACAGTAATAAGGAATATAAGTACCTATACTATTAAAATATATTCGTCCATTCGACTGTTTGCATGCAGTACAGGTTGAGTGCAAACAGTCTACAACATTTCCTTTCCGAAACTGAGACTGACGTTTTATTTTATTTTTTTAATATTTTTTACTAGTTTTTAAATAATATTGTTTCGCTAAAATTTGTTTTATTTTTCTGAAAACAATTATACCAGTACAACAGCTATTGTAATCGTCAGATACATTTTTGACGATATATACAGACTAAATACCTTCTGAACTCAACTGATATACATCTCACATTTTTGTTTAGTTGTTATATTAAACAGCTTAACTAGATGAGCAACATTAAGCCTCGATAGTCAACGTTTGGAAAAAACAAAATATATAAACTGCCAAGGTTATAACAAACATACTATATAGTCTTTGTCTACCTTGACCGTAGAGATAATGTTGAAGTCAGTGTTACTGATTGTTCCCTATAGTCCTTCATTTAGTATGAAAAACACTCTCACAAAAGGGGGCAAAAAGTATCATATACCATTCGATTCACAATTTTTTTAAGAATAACGTGTTATATGATACTTTTAAATTTTAGTCGGCGTGTAGGCGTCGCGACGCTTTAAAGATGGCCGACGCTTATATTTTCCTCTTACGCAACGGCAGATTGTTACCGCCGTAACTCCAAAACTATCAAACCGATCGTGCTCTTGTTTATTGCATTGTTTTTGCCATACATTTTTCAAAATAAAAAAGTATAAATTTAGGCATTTTTTGGCTCGTCACGTGGCTCGTCACGTCAGTAGATCAGGGTGGGCCTTGCCCTTGTATCAACAAAGAACAAGCTTTCACATTGCAAAATCCATGTTATCGTATTTTCGATTATTTTTTTGGCAAGTCCTAATGCACCTCTTTCGTGATTCTTTGCAATTTGCCGTTGACTTGACTTGTCTGCACATTTACATTAGACAATCGTTCGACATTTTTCACCTCAAACTTACGTATAAGAGAAACATCATCATAATAATACAATATTTATACGAGTACGACCATAGTGCATAATTTACCTTCTCAATAGACTCCCTGCAGTTACCAAGAGATATGGTTCCATCCATTGCAAAGTTGAGATGGAACCTTTTGGAAAGAAGAATACACCTCGTCACCTTACTCCCAACCATAACCGGTAAAGTGTGGTTCCTACAACACTTGCTCCAAATACCACGAGTGTATCAACAATGCAAACTGATCCCTCAACAAGCGAACTAACAATTATTCTGGTTCTTTCTCGCCACAGATGTTTGAAATTTCTTTCTTGCGCGACATCTTTCAATAAGTTACTGACAACTCTCGATCTTGGTTGGTTTGTAACCGGCCTTTCTCTGTTCACGATCTTTGTATGCCTATTATTTGTTTCTATTTTTTGGGAATAATTATGCGACTTTGTATCGTTTTGCTCTGTATCTTGAGGCAAAGAGGGCAATGTTCCCCGCGCTGGCATTTTTAACTGCGACGTTTCTCAATGTACAACACTGAACTTGGCTTCCCGCGAGCAGGTTCTTAGCACTGGCATTGGGTTAAACCCAATGGCACTGGCAATAAAATAACAGGTTTTATGGCTCGAATTTCCCTGTGTTAACATTCAATTCAAGTGTCCAGTAATGTCGGTGTTTAGTGACCTCCCCACCCACCCCCCCCCCCCCCCCCCCCTCGAGCGACCAGTTGCAAATGTGACCAGTTTGCGACCTTCCTTTGGTCGCTTCGCCCTACTTTCGCCTTAAATCCACATCTTCGCACATCCAAATGATAACAAGGTGAACCAGACCGCTAAACAAGAGATACCCTAAAAAAAATGAAAACCCAGGTCCCACGCGGAGGTCGAACCCAACACCTTTTAACGCGAAGAAGTTGTTAAATCATAATCTTGAACAAAGGTAGCTAAAACGACTGAGAGTTATATGTTTTTGTGTATATTTTTTAAACGAGAACGACACTTAAAAAATATTATAATTTTGGATTATGTCGGGATGGATATTGTTATCAAGGTAATCTGCAGATAATCTTTACAAAAAGAAGCAAACATTGCGTCGTGTGCAATTGCCAATCAGACAGTTTAAAATAAATCTAAAATGATCTGTTTTTATCGGGAAAAAAATGTTTAGCTAATTGTATATTTTTATAAGGTATAGCCCCACGTAGTTCGAAACACGGTTGTAAATTTATAAAATTATAAGATTCGAACAAAAATCGCCAAATTATCACACTTTTCCGGTTATGTATGTGTTGAACACCGATGCCCTTTCATACTTTGGCAGTGATGCTAATCAAAATGATTAGCAGGTGTGGATGAACGCCACAATATGGCATCCATGCCCAAGTGAAGATTCAAACCTCTAACGCGGAAATGAAGGTTTTCTACAACGACGCCTTCAGCAGCAATGAAGTCGGTAGCCCTGTTTGTAGTTTACACAACTCTGAACATTGCAGTGAGTACGTTGACATGACATTAATCAGAAGCGGAATTCAAACCCATGCCCATAGGTGGCATCCATACGCTTAGGACCTACGCACAACATGAACCATAGCTTCATTTCCAACGATTTAATTTCATTATACATTATCTTCAAACAATGCCAGCCATTGTCTTTCAAAGTAAAAAAAAAACTTGCTGGGCTTAAGCACATGTTGCAAGCCAGCAATCTTCCGTGCTAGACGCACAATTGCAACTCATTTCTTGATGTATTCCATCAATCATAATAATTATACACTGTCTGCACTGCAGCTACACATATCAACCTATGCTCCAGGGATTAAAGACTAGACAGACTTCTAAAAAATGTAAACTTATGTGCCAAGTTCTTGGCCGTATACGAGGCATGAAAATGTTTGTTTATAATCAAAGAATTGCATGCGTCTCAGACCATATAAGTTGTTTGTTTGATTGACAGGTACATTAGCAGTATTTTATTCTCTCAGTTGGCCCTCGGTGACACTATAGAATGTCGCACATGCAATGGTAATATTAACTATAACTCGCCGTACAAGATCTTCGGTAATGCTTCCGTCACGGGTGGGTGAGCGGCAACCAACCAGCGGCCGTGGCTAATTCAGATACCTGCTCGGGTTGGCCGAGACCGTAAACACGTCATTGATTGATGACGAAAGCATTATCGAGGTTGTTTTACGAGACCTATAGCTCCCTGACTTGTTAACAGTCAATGGCCGGAGTTCCCACGTGCTTATCATTTCATTTGTGTTGAGATTCACGTTATGAGTGATAGACGGTCAGCTATCCCCCCAAATTCAACAGAATGGTCTCACTCGGCCGGACCAGTCGAGAGTAGGCTAAAAAAATTCGTAATTTTTAGCTGATTACAACAAAGGCAATCCGGAAAACGAAATCGGTAGCTTTTACTTTTTATAGCCAAAAAACGGCAAAAAATGGCAAAAAGTAATTATTTAAATACTACAAGACTAGTTGCCTGATAACGCTGGGACAGGTGTCGAACAATTTGTTATTTCATGTAAAATTAAGAAAAAGTAATGCGAAAATGGAAATCGCTACCGTTTTGCCCTGGGAGAATAAAAACGGCAAAAATGGCACACATTTCATTTAGAAGACCAGTTAACCGATAACACTGGGAGAAGAGTAAAAAAACTCGGTATTTCAAACTAAATGTATCTAATAACAAATAATGTGAAGTTCGAAAACATAAACACGGCCTTTAAAATCAAGAAACGGCAAAAAAAAGGGCACCGATGTATCATAATATAGAAGACCTATCGACCGATTACACTGAGACTGGTGGCACGAACTCGATATTTAAAACTAATTCATAACAAATAAAGCGACTATCGTAATCGATAGCACTTGGCCCTAAGAGAAATCAGAAATCGGTAAATAAACCGGTAACTATTACTTTGTATAGACAAAAAGACGGCAAACAAAATTACAATTTGTGAACTTCATTACCAATTTCTGATAATGCTTGGAGAGATGTCAACAAATTGTATATCTTTTAAGGAAAGCGAAGAAAATGTAATTCGAAAATTTATAATCATAGAGTTGGGCATTAACCAAAAATAAAAGGGGGGGAGGGGGGCATAAAAGGGCCATTTAGTATGTAGTATAAGTGACCGATAAACTTCAAGTAACCCCTCACATTTTATGGGAGAGATATATGACAACACATTTCATACTTAAAGCAAAATACCTAACAAAATATTGTGTGTGTTACACAACACTCATCATAAGTAATATAACAATAATTGAAATCAGTAGCTCTTTAGATTTGAGAGCAGAAAACGGCAGAGGGCAACTTGTCAGATGTGCGACCAATAAAAATGACAAATGCGGGTGGGTAACGAATCAAAACAATGCTATTTGATAGTGTTTTAAGATAAATTATAAATCTTATATATATTTCATTTCTTTCTTAAACACAAAATTCACCAAGAAGGGTGTGTTTATCAAATCAAAGTTCAAACGCTCAAAATACGTTCAAAACAGTACATTGTGTTCTCAGACTTGTTAAAGTAACTGCACATTTTATTTAGATAGGTTTTATTTTGGTACCATTTGACATAACTGTACCTTTGATTGTTGCATTGCCTATAGGTCAACTTTGCTTAGATAAAATATTTGTCGATGATAAGCCACTGTTTTCTGACAGAGCAGGCGATTTAGACGGTCAGCTATGCACTTTTGTGGTCTCACTCGGCCGGACCAGCCGAGAGTAGGCTAAAAAAATTCGTAATTTTTACCTGATTACAGCAAAGGCAATCCGGAAAACGAAATCGGTAGCTTTCACTTTTTATAGCCAAAATTATCAGACGTGAATGCGCTTCGATATCATATGTACTGCACTCGGGGAGGTGCCGTCGACCCAGAAACCTTACCTCCATGTCGCTCAACACTCCGGTTGCACATTGACAGATCAAACTACCAAGCAGCTATCTGGAAAACATCTCTCCTCCAATTCCAAAGTATCCCACTCCCATTCGACCATGGCTGGTGCCTGGAAGATGGTTCTATTGCTATCCAATGGCTTGCAACGAAACCAGCCCCAAAGTATTAGAATTAATATCATGCAAATGCAAGCACTGTTCTACAGCTAAGTGTCAGTGCAAGGAGCTAAAGCTTAGATGTACAGACTTGTGTTCCTGTCAAGAGCAATGCAAATAAGGTGGAAGAAGATGCCTTGCTACCACTAATAGAGGAAAGCTATTGCAGTGAGGACAGTGACTGACCTGGATTTCTGAGGTATGTAGGCTATTACTAAGCCCTCATTATATACGTCTTAATATTTTAAAATCAAAATATAATTTTCGCGTTACCGATGCGACTATATATGTGAACGTGTTTCTGTTTTAGTGAGTCTCGAAGCATAGCAGATATGTACAACACGGTTACGAGGATGCACTAGTTTGTCATGTACTCCACATTAAAGTATATAGTTTGTAAGTGCTTTAAATTTAAACATCATCTCACATGTGTGTTTTAGTTGTATTTACATTAGTGCTCCATTTAATTGTATAATAATGTATAAAATCATGAGCTATCATCTACATAACTACATGTGACGGCCTGCTTGATGCTTCGCAGGTTTGCAATGACTTTTTTTAAACAAGTTTACATATACATGGCAAAAAAAATGTATATGCCGAACATGCACCTAATAAATAATAATATTATAGATTTATTATTATTATAGATAATATTTTAATCACACAACAAACCGTCTAGAATTTACGGAGTTGGAACACATGCCTTCAATATGTATTTTTTTCCTTATATTTGATCTTTTATAAATAACTGGAGACAATATTGTGATGTTTTTCGTTTTCGTGTAAATAAATTACGAATAAATATTGAACAACGGGGTTCATTTATCTTTTCCAATTATTCATTTTTCTTCCTACCCAATTATCTTTTCCTGCAAATCGTATGTCTTTGTTGCCGTTCTTCAAGCTCTTAAAATAATACCAACAATTTAAATGCGACTTACCTTTTATGACCGTTTCCAACTGCATTTGTGTTTATTCTATTTTGGCGGAAATAATAACACTAATATTATAACCGACCCCCCCCCCCCCCCCACTCCACCTTGTTTTTGGTACCGTTTTGGCCCTTTAGTATCTGAAGTATCTGAAAGGTAAAAGGTAATGTTTAGAAGTTTGCACGCTGCTTACAATCGCATTTGTTGCCATCCCTCCCAGTAAGTTTTGTCAGCCAATTAATCTAAAAGACGGCAGTGCCCTTTTGGTGCCTTTTTTATCTATAGCCTAAAGGTACACATATTGAGTTTCACTTTATTTATTCTACATTATGCCTATAAAATATCAAATTAGTTTACCTCTCCGATTGTTACCGGTCAGTTGGTCGATAAAATAAATTGTGCCATTTTTTGCCGTTTTTAGGATCTCAACGCCAAATGGTACTGTTTTCCATGTTCGCATTATGTTTTATTCATTTCTCACAAAATATCGAGTTTTTTGACACCTTGCCCAGCGCTATCACTCAATTGGTCTTGTAATCGATAAAATTCCCTTTTTTTACCGTTTTTTGGCTATAAAAAGTGAAAGCTACCGATTTCGTTTTCCGGATTGCCTTTGCTGTAATCAGGTAAAAATTACGAATTTTTTGAGCCTACTCTCGGCTGGTCCGGCCGAGTGAGACCACAAAAGTGCATAGCTGACCGTCTATGAGTTTCAGATACAAAAATATAAAATTAGAATATCGACGAGACGACGAATCATTGCTTTGGGAGAAAATGTTATTATGATTATGCAGCGTACATTTTCGAGTGATGGTAAGAGTTTAAAAAAATATAATATCGACAAGAATTAATGCTGCTCGAATTTGAAGGGTTAATTTTCGAATGACGAAAATGCTTCGACCTTTAAACTTTTCGGCTTAAAAAAAAATCAAACTAGAATATCGACAATCGGAGCAAATGATGCTCAAATTTGAAGGGTAAATTTTCGAGTGATTGTTAGAATTGCCAGTCAGCGTGAGTTTCTTTGGACACGTGATGTTCGTTTAGTGTACACTTTCAACATTCAGGTACTTCCGATCATATAGAATGCGCTACTCTCTACTACTGTGGCCAAAACACGCATGCATAAGCATTTCTGCATGTCAACATTAGTTTTCATGATTCAGTCAGTTCTAAATGGTCTCCGTTCTTCCCGGTTTTCTGTCAGTCTTTTTATTTCTACAGTCATAATCCATTACACCGCATATCCAGGCTAATCTGTTGCACTACTGTATTACAATTTTTGTCCACGACCACCTCTACGATACTTTTCCCTTAGAGTTATATTCTTTGTTATTCCTTCATACACTTGTCATTCAATTACATTCGTTGTTATTACCCCAAGGTTATTACTATTTGTCTTTGTGCCTAGAAATATTACCCGATCCCTCAGTTTCATTGAACTTACCCAAACCGTTCTTTCTTAGTTTTGTGTCAAGTATTTCCTAATCTTCAATTGCATCCAATAAGTCTGAAACATTCCCAGTAACTTAGAGTCTCTTGAAACCTCTTCTTTCCCCTTTTTTCAAATAGTCTATGTATACATTATACAATGTACCAACATAGCCGGCCTACTACATTCTTAGAGCGCGAATGTTCTATACAGGTTTTCATTGCAATCAATATATTGAACAAAGTTAGCGGTATTTTGACTCATAGTTCGATAGGAGGGGCGCATTGCAAATCATTGTATGTTGAAATACATTATCACCGTAATTAAGTCTCCAAATAAAAACTCGAGGTTAGAATTTTTCTTTCTGAATTGGCCTTGTCCATATAAAAGCTTTTAAGTCCTTCATCTTGAGTAGATCTTTAAAAAGCGATCAAGATCAGTTTTGATATCATCAATTGTCATTCAAATGAAGAAAGTGTTAAAAGCATATGAAAATAATAGTTGAACTTACAGTCTTCCGCAAATTATTAGCTCTACCGATCAATTAGAGCTCCAACGCACTTGTACATGTCATTAGCTGTACATTTTAGTGTTTCTAAATTAAAGGAATGTAAGAATCCGACTCCACTGGTTCAGAATCATTATTTTCTCCATCGTAAAAAAAACATTGTAAATATGCATGACCTGTAATCCTTCAAAACGTCAAACTGAGAAAGAACGGTATGCTACCTAATCTTTACCAGTCATGAGTATGTAAACACAACTATTTTCATAATATTATCTTATCTCTGTAATCAGAAGAAGAACACTGTTATGAGCGAATAGTTTAGTCATTGGGTTTGATTGAAACCCAATGGCTTAGCTTAAATGTATGGTATGCTACAAATTAAATTGATTTTAAAGTATTTAGAGAAACCTGAACCTCCACGAACACTAGTTTATTGGTTCAGGTATTTCTCACTGCACAAAAAAAATGTATTTGTGTCCGGAATGTGAACGTAAGCATATACATACAGAACTATATTATAATGTATATACATATATATGAAGAGATATCAATTGTAATACAAGAATTTGCCCCGACTGGGGATCGAATCAAGATTAAACCCGCCAATTATTCTACCCAAGACACACCCAACAACTACGCAAACACAATTATCAGATAGTCGACTAACTGCAGGAATTTGAACCATCTGTATTAATTGATTCATTATATTATAATAATAATAAAATGACCCTGCGGTCTTCAATGATCACTATTTGAGCTTATTGCCACTAATGATGCCACTCCGTTGCAGGTTTTTGTTTTTTACCATGACTGAAACAAGTTTCGAATGCAGTTCTTAGAACTGTGCACACTGCATTTAATGGCAGTGATACGCTTCCCTTCTATTATGTCTATGTGACACGCACACAAGCAATCAGCTGTAATATAAGTTGACGGCTTCGGTTTCGAGGGGGTCATTTAGTTGAGTTGAGAGGAGGTATTTCCAATAAAAAATAACCATAATAATAATAATAATAATAATAATAATAATAATAATAATAATAATAATAATAATAATAATAATAATAATAATAATAATAAAATTAATAATAATAATAACTATATTTGATTTATGTGTAATATAATAATCTTTGTGATATGTAAAATCTTTTTAAAATGTAATTATCTTTGTAATGTGTAAAATCTTTGTAATGTCATATTTTGTAATGTGTGGTTGCAGCACCTAAGAGGTGAGGATCACCTTTGGTGCTGTAGACTAATAATGTACCTGCCATCTGGTGATGTGATAAATAAAGATAATAATAATAATAATAATAATAATAATAATAATAATAATAATAATAATAATAATAATAATAAAAATAATAATAATAATAATAATAATAA